>JAJAGP010000811.1:69515-97788 GCA_025084515.1 Ancistrus triradiatus | reverse complement strand
GCATACTTTATTTGGCAAATGTTTTACACCGGATGCCCTTCCTGAGGCAACCCTCACCATTTATCCGGGCTTGGGACCGGCACTAGAAATACCCTGGCTGAGCAAACTAGCGGCTGGTTTCGTCTCCTCTCATGCTAATATTTTTAAAATCTCTAATTAATAAATAATTAATAATTAGAATCTAGTAAGGACTTTTTATCTTTGTTGGTTGTGTAAAATTTAGTGATTTTATATCCCTGCCTTTCTACAAATAAATGGTTAGCAACAACATGTGCTTTGACATGAGTTTGACAATCTAAAGACTCTCAACTCCTATTGACTCTTATTAACTGAAGACTGCTATTGACATAATCTAAAGACTCCTATCAAAGCACTGGATATTAAACAACCAACAGAACAAGGTCAAAAGCACTTTGGCAGTTTTATAAACTTATGTAGAACTCGTATAGAAAACCAGCATGACACCTAGGTAGACATCAAAGCACCAGAACTGATTGATGGCAGAAATATTAGTTTGTTTACCTCGGTTGCAAATGTATTTACTGTGCTTAGAGCATTGGAGCTTAGAGCGTTCATTTATGAGGAGCTTAAGACATTTCTTTGTGTATACCGCTGGCATAAATACTGTCAGTGCAAGATTCTGGGGTCTGTGAAAAATAAGAAATCATGTGCATTATTTTTAGCAAGCTATTGCTAATTTGATGCATAAATTTGAAACATTCTACAATACACATTTATAAAGCTAGGAAACCGGCTGCTCAGCTTTAATACATAGCATAATGAGCCTGCATGTCAGAATGATTAAGTCCAAACTTTTGATATAGCTGCTTTTATGAAGTCAGCCGTGCCACTGTTTAAAAAATGCTACCTTCTAAATATTCGAAAAAGCTGTTGAGTGCAGTGAAGCTCAAGCTTTAAACAGGTTTTCACAATCCCAAAAAGTGAGGGTGATTACATTTATACTACAGGCAGCACTTTCACGGACAAGCTAACAAGGTGACGCAAGCAATCTGCAAAACCATGTTATCCCTAAAACAAGTTGGCAGAATAGATACTATCCCGAACTATAGAAATAGTGTGATTGAAGATATAGTTTGAAATGGTGAACTTGTCTGGGATGGATAATTCTCAGTTACATATTCTGTATTGATATTTGAGGGATATCACCACCACAGCACAAAATCTATAAAAATTCTAAAGCTCCATGAAAGAACACTACCAGAACATGCAAACAACACTTGGACTGAACGCTAAATATAAAACTGCCACACATATTTTGCACATTTTTACACATATGTACAGTGGGGCAAAAAAGTATTTAGTCAGCCACCGATTGTGCAAGTTCTCCAACATAGAAATTTGAGAAAGGTCTGTAATTTTCATCATAGGTACACTTCAACTATGAGAGACAAAATGAGAAAATAATCCAGGAAATCACATTGTAGGATTTTTAAAGAATTTAATTGTAAATCATGGTGGAAAATAAGTATTTGGTCAATAACAAAAGTTCAACTCAATACTTTATAACATAACCTTTGTTGGCAATGACAGAGGTCAAACGTTTCTTGAACGTCTTCAACAGATTTGCACACATTGTAGCTGGTATTCTGGCTCCATGATGGCATTCCTCCATGCAGATCTCCTCTAGAGCAGTGATGTTTTGGGGCTGTTGCTGGGCAACACGAACTTCACATATTTTCTATGCGGCTGAGGTCTGGAGACTGGCTAGGCCACTCCAGGACCTTGAAATGCTTGTTACGGAGCGATTCCTTCGTTGCCTGAGCGGTGTGTTTGGGATCATTGTCATACTGGAAGACCCAGCCATGTTCCATCTTCAATGCTCTCACTGATGGAAGGAGGTTTTGACTTAAAATCTCACGATACATGTCCCCGTTCATTCTTCCCTTAACATGGGTCAGTCGTCCTGTCGCCTTTGCAGAAAAACAGCCCCAAAGCATGAGGTTTTCACCCCCATGCTTCACAGTAGGTATGGTGTTCTTGGGATGCAACTCAGCATTCTTCTTCCTCAAAACACGATGAGTTGAGTTTTTTTACCAAAAAAGTTCTATTTTTTGGTTTCATCTGACCACATGATGTTTCTCCCAATCCTCTTCTGGATCATCCATATGCTCTCTGACAAACTTCAGACGGGCCTGGACATGTACTGGCTTAAGCAGGGAGGCACGCCTGGCACTGCAGGATCTGAGTCCCTCTCGGCGTAGTGTGTTACTGATGGTAGGCTTTGTTACTTTGATCCCAGCTCTCTGCAGGTCATTCATCAGGTCCCTCCTTGTAGTTCTTGGATTTTTGCTCACCGTTCTCATGATCATTTTGGACGCCACGGGATGAGATCTTGCGTGGAGCCCCAGATCGAGGGAGAAAATGATTTATTCACACCACACCGGCCAAATCCAAATCAAGCACAGAAGAGTATCAAGAATGTAACATACCTTAAACATGCTTAAACCACTTACATTAAACTACAGTTGGGCAGAAATCATTAACATTTTTAAATAATTATTTTATAATAAAGTATTGAATATCTGTCAATTATTGAATAATGTATTGAAAGAGAAAAACCAAAAATGATTATTGTGCGAATGTGTATTGGGAAATATCTGGGAAAATTCAAAATTCAGAGTACGTTTTCTGCTGAATGCGTATTTTTCAGATTTGTAAAGTCGAAATATCGCAAGTTGGGTCATCATAAAATGGGAAGTACCTGTATTGTTTTAGTTAAGCAACTTCTTGACCAGATTTATAGCAATTGGGACACAAAGTCGTAACATTAGCCAATATGGTAGACGTGTCAAATATTGTGTACGATGAGAGTACACAGTTTAAAAACTCCAGCAGCACTGCTGTGTCTGATCCACTCATACCAGCACAACACACACTAAAAACACCCACCACATCAGTGTCACTGCAGTGCTGAGAATGATCCACCACCCAAATAGTACCTGATCTGTGGTGGTGCTGATCAATATAGAACAGGGTAAAGGGGACTAAAAGTATGTAGACAAATAGATGGACTACAGTCTCTAATTGTAGGATTATATAGTATATATGGTAAATGGAAGCTTTATTAGTGTCCCTAATAAAGGCATTGGAGAGTGTATGTTTTAATTGCAGTGTATGATAAACAATAGGCAATATATTTCACCAGAGAAAATTATACACAGTATTCAACCTTTACCTGCATTTTTTCCAGGAGTAACACTACTGGATTCAGGTTTTTCTCTTGGGAAAAAAAACTGGTAAAATGACTTTTAAACCTGGCAAATTTTGTCATCATAGTCTTAGGAATGTTTATGTATGATATGTGTATTTTGGACATCAGTTTCATTGAGATGTTTCAGTAGCACTTTATTTTGAGGGGCACAAACATCATGAACTCATGATGAAGTAATGTTTTAGTAAAGCTTTAATGCTAGATACCTGTATATTCTAAAATAATTACCCCATGAATTCATATATCGCTCCTGCATTAAGGTATGCATGACACATGCTCACCATGCATAGTCATGATGACTCATGATGTATTACGTGTATGAATTAATGATTACTCACCCATGAAACACCGCATGTATTAATGCTTTTTCATCTATCCTTATAGTAAAGTGTTACTGATGTTTCTGTTCTTCAAACATGCACAATGGTGTAGCCAAGGCAATACATATTACAACTAATATAAACAAAACATTTTTAGGACTGTCTGTGAATACTGACTTCTAAAACATAGTTCATGTTTAGTCACTTATGTTGTCCATATTATTCATGGAGAGATGGATGTATTTACGCTTGTGTAACATTTACAGCATTTAGCAGACTCCCTTATCCACAGTGACTTACACAAGTGGATATCAGAGTACATCTAGGCATTTAACAGATGCCCTTATCCAGAGCGACGTATAATTGATACAATCTTAGCAATTACAGCTGTTACAATCCAAGCAATTGTGGGTTAAGGGTTTTGCTCAAGGACCTGGTGGCAACCAGGCAGAGGGTGGGATTTGAACCCTGGACCTTATTGTCCTTATTCCAGTACCTTAACTGCTAGATAAATTGATAAATTGCATCTCAGACCTGCTGAAAACTTAAGGGGTGTACAACGAGTTGCCTTACTTCATAGCAAATCACAAATTTGACACCTGACAATTTTAATAGCTGAACGTTCTCACCTTGTGAAGCGTACTTACAAATCCCAGCAATGAGCAGCAGCCAGTGAAACCCTCAGGGAATTCAGTGGAAAGAAATAGAGCAGCATCTTAGCACCACCCTAAATAGAATGTCAGTTAGTGTGCTACCAGTGGTGCCATTTACTATTTATGCTAGTCACTTTGCTGTATGAGGTGCATGCCTTGTCAGTTCAGTTTACATTAGAGTTTTTATTTACTGCATTTACCAGACGACCGTATCCAGAGCAACTTCATCTTACAATGTACAGTCCAAGCAGTTGTGGGTTAAAGTCCTTGCTCATGGTCCTAACAGTGGCAGCTGGACAGTGCTGGGACTTGGATCATGGGCCATCTGGTTAATAGTCTAGTACCTAAGTGTGCTTATGAGTTTGAAGCAGTGATCTTTCATGCTGAATTACCACATACACATACAACATATGATAGTTTCTTGTCACATTCTCATGTTTATTTTTAAAAGACAGCAGGATTTTATGATCAGTTGCATTATGCTGCCAGTTCCTCCAGGTAAGGAGCATGTATCGTGTTACACTCACAGCTTAATGTGATAAAAGTCCTGTAACCTGAGCAGTACGGTCTTTTTGAAACAAAGATTTTGAAAGTCATCTGAAGTGCACTAGAGCTTGTTGTTCAAGATTGTACTGAAACAAATAAGCAGACCAAGCCCTAGCTCACTGTCTTGTCCTTTCCTTCCCTATCCCTCTCTCCAACCTACCACCTCTCTCTCTCTTTGTAGCTCTGTGCGCAGGTGCTATTGTTCCTGTGTATGAATACCGCTGGTGTGTTTATCAGTTACCTGGCAGACCGTGCCCAACGCCAGGCCTTCCTGGAGACACGCAGGTGCATCGAAGCACGCCTCCGTCTGGAGACTGAGAACCAGAGACAGGTGTGTGCGTGCATGTGTGTGTATGCGCGTGTGTGATGTTTATATTACACAGAAAGATCTAAAATTTTTACCTTGTACAGACATCTTGCTGGTTCCTATGGGGAAAACTTTTTTTTTGAACAGATACTGTAACTTTCTTTTGAAACACCAAAAATGTCAAAAGGTTTCCATTAGGATACTGAAGGTTAGGTGTAGCATTAAATAGCTACGGTAATATTATGTCATTGAGATGTTCCCACAATGATGGAAAGACGTGTGTGTGTGTGTGTGTGTGTGTGTGTGTGTGTGATCTAACAGAGATTATCATGCCAAAGCGTACACACGCACATACATACACACACGCACACTAACACAGACACACTGTGGCTGCGGCATTGGCCCTACTTGACTGGCAAATGATACCCTCTTCAGCAAACACACGAGAGCTCTCTGTAAAAATGAGAGACAGCAAGATAGAAAGAGAGAAAGATGGGACAGAGGAGGAAGACACATTTTCCCCAACAATAGTCCCAGTACTGCCTGTCTTTCTCAGGAGATTGCCCCTCTCATCTTTAAATCAATTACGCTCCCTTACATGGGCCAGGAATTCCTGGAAGACAAATAATATAATACAATGCTTGTGTGTTTGTGTGTGTCTGTGTGTGTGTGTGTCCTTTTATTATTAAATTATGATGGTTTCATGATGATATGCTGTTAGTATCCATTAAACTCGTTAAGGGGTTGATCTTCTCTAACCTTAATAGTCTACAGTTTAAAGTTATTACATACAACATGGACAAACATATGTGGACACCCAAACATCACATGAGATTCGAAAACCATGGACATTAATATTAAGTTACTTCAAACTCTTTGCTTTTACAGTATAATAGACTCAGTATTCTGGGAAGGCTTTTTCCCATATTGTATGAATTCAGAGATTCACTTCAATTCAGTCACATGAGCTTTAGTGAGGTCAGGAAATATTGTAAGTGTTGGTTGAGATTGGGTTAAATTTTTTCCTCACAAAATTCCCTGTCCTTATGGATGTCATAAACTTACCGGACAAAAAATGAGTCACCTGTGACTGAAATGTGCCTAATAGTGTTTAATACCTCCACAAACAGCTGCGATTCGATTTGGCATGGACTGGACAAGTTTCTGGATGTAGATGACATCAATGTTCTGCCGCTCTTGCATCAAAGAATTGCGTAGTTTGACCAGATTTTGTGGATGCCTTTCAAGAGGATTCAATTCTGGGGATTTTGACTCGTCCTGAATGTTCTGCAGAATGTTCTTCATGCCAATCAGTCACATTATCACCCCTGTGAATATGAGAAATGTCATCTCTGAATACAGGGATAGGAATGTTATGTTGCTTGGTAAGATAATGAGCAAAAGCCAACCCTGGTTGTGCTCAATGTAAGCACTGTGGTTCACATTTACTGTCACCTCAATCAAGGGACCCATTTCCATGTAATTAAAACACACAAGAACATGACAGAACTTCCTGCAGTTGGAACCATACCTGGCACACAGTCCTCATTGAAGGTTCCCTGATGTCTTCGATGAACACATCACCTAGCATCAGTCACATTCAGTCAGTAAATTCATCTGACCAGATAACACGTTTCCAGTCATGGACAGTCCAATTTGTGTGTTTTTTCACCCACTGTAACTAGGCAACTTTGTGAGCAAAAGTGAGCAAAGGCATTCTTACTTGCCACTCTGCTCCATATGTTCATGGTATGCAGTTCCCCTCAGAGTGTTCTTCAAAAATTGGTTGTGAACGACCTGCATTTACTTCTAAAAGCAATTCCTGCTTGGAAGTGATTTTTGTTAACAAGCTGTGAAACACGACAATGGTCCCTGTCTGTTAGTTTTGTCCACAATCCTGATGAGAATTTCCTGTAGGTCGGAATTTTTTACCACTGCTGATAAACCTATATGACCATACACTTTGATACACCTGCAAAGTCAGCCACTTCTTTCACACTATGGCCTTTGCCACACCCAAATCCTACTGCTTTTTGGCAATCATTAATCATCTACTTTGTGACCGATTTTCCACACATCAAACCGCACATTCACTGCACTGTACCACCACTTCTCAAACTATGAATCCTGTTGCACACTCCGCAGGTATTCATAGACCAATCATCCTCATACACCACCATCTGCAGGAGCCTGAAGTTACTACCACCTTTTAAACATGCAAGGTGACTCATTCTTTCTAAATTTTAAACTTGCGCATTGTCATGTTAGTTTTGACTTTTCCCCAAATTCCACAAAGTTAGAAGCACATACTTCTGTAGTATATCATTGTTTGATGTAGCATGTACATTGTCCTTTGCTGGGACCTAGAGGCCCTGACTGTAACTCACCCAAATTATTATCTCTATTTTAACAAATTGTACAGTTGGCACTTTGCGAGTGCTGGTAGTGTTCTAATAGCATCATTCATACCAAGGTCCTTCAAACATACTGTCAAACAAGGAAACAATGCCGTTCATTACTGCACTGGAGTATGGTGTGACTGCTTGGCCAAGGAGACCCACACTGTGAAGCTCCTTATGCTGCTGTCACTTTGGGAGACATTTTGGAATTTACTTCAACACTTAACAGTCACTTTCGGTGAGCTTGTGTATCCTACTGCTTTGCGACTGAGCTGATGTTGCTCCTAGTCGTTTCTGCTTCAAAATAATAGCACTCACATTTGACCAGGTCCAGCTCTAGCAGTAATGACCTGACTTGCAGTAGTTATTACTATACAGTGGTGCTTGAAAGTTTGTGAACCCTTTAGAAGTTTCTATATTTCTTCCGAAATAGGAACTAAAACATCATCAGAAGTTCTAAAAGTACATAAAGAGAACCCAGTTAAACAAATGAAACAAAAATATTATACTTTGTCATATTTATTTAGGAAAATTATCCAATATTACATATTAATGAGTGGCAAAAGTATATGAACCTTTGCTTTCAGTATCTGGTGTGACCCCCTCTTTTCTAAAACTTTCTTTTCTCCAAACATATCGCTTTTCTTTTAAACCAAAAAGTTCTATTTTGGTTTCATCCATCCACAAAACATTCTTCCAATAGCCTTCACTGCAGACGAGCAGCAATGTTCTTTTTGGAGAGCAGTGGCTTTCTCCTTGCAACCCTGTCATGTTGGAAATAAAAAAAAAAAAATCTAGTTTCAGTTAAATCCCAATATTTTTATAAAGTAATTTTCCTGCCTACTTATAATACCAATTCCTTGAGTTTTTACTTTGACAGTACAAAGAAATGAGACGGAAAATGTATGCATATGTTATTTAAAGTTCCATAAAATAAGCAAATAAACTGCAAATTACAAATTACAAAATTATTCTACCACAGCCTTGAAGAACACTTACTCTTGTTCTCATAAAATGAGCTTCAGACAGTTTTATTGTAGGAATTTGGAGTAATGGGATGTCAACTTATGGGAAGTGTAAATTCGCTTCTATATACATCACTGTTTGGGGTTCCGGGGTTAAACGAAGTTCAGATGCCGTGACCGCGGTAAACGACGCATCTCCTCATCAACAGTTGCATTGGCCGCTGGTTGTTGCCGCTGTTGCCATAGTGTTTATGTCATTAGGTGAATTTAATGTTTGTTAGGAGGCCAGTAGCCTCATTCATCTGTGTCTGAGCTCTTGGTTCATCTGAGCTCTTGGAATGCCCAAGAGTTGGATAGTGTGTGTGTGTGTGTGGTTTTATGGTGAGTGTGAGAGAGTATGACAGTCTGTGTGAGAGGCTTGATAGTGAGTGTGAGAGAGTATGACAGTGTGTGCGAGAGGTACGATAGTGTGTGTGAGAGAGTATGACAGTGTGTGCGAGAGGTACGATAGTGTGTGTGAGAGAGTATGACAGTGTGTGCGAGAGGTATGACAGTGTGTGCGAGAGGTACGTCTCAAAGTCAAATAGTTGATTTACATTACTTTATTGCGTCAATGCCTGAATGTAATACGTCACTTTAATGTGAATAAAATATCTAAAACAAAGAATAATAAATAATAAAGAAAGAAAAATGCATTTAAAGTGGGTGTGTCCAAACTTTTTACTGGTACCGTATGTAAAATGTATCATCCATACAAATGGCGTCCTTGTCCTGAGCAGCTTTGTAAGCAGAATAGCTATGTTTGAACAATGATGGCCATTAAGTGACCAATATTTCCCTGTCCCAGGAACGGCTGGTTTTGTCAGTGCTGCCGCAATTTGTGGTGCTGGAAATGATTAATGACATGAGTAATGTGGAGGATGAAAATCTGCAGCACCAGTTTCACCGGATCTACATCCACCGCTATGAGAATGTCAGGTAACTGCACTGTTTCACTGCTCCAAAGCCTTGACCTTAATCCTCCACAGGACATCGTTAATTATATATCGAACACAGTTTTTCTCTTCACTCTGCTTTTCATTTTTAATAGTGATGGGCATGAGACGTCAGTACCGATTTATTCCCCAACAACTCATTTTAACTTGAACAAATTTTGCAATTTTGATCCATGTAATTCATCAAAGCAGCATATGGCATTCTGAAATATGCCTGGGCGGTAGGGTGTCACAGTGGTTGGCACCGTCTCCTCTCAGCTTTAGAGTCACCCTCTGTTTGGAATTTGCATGTTTTCCATGCATCTGTATGTGTTACCTCCGGATACTCCGGTTTCCTCCCACATTGCAAAGGCATGCGTTAGGTCACCCGGTATCTTTAATGTGTCCCTGTGTGTGTACGCGTGCCCTGCAATGGACTGGCCACCTATCCTTGTGCTGCCGGTTAGGCCTCGGTACCCCCTGAATTAGATTTAGATCTGAGCAATATTATTATAGCTTCAATATCTTTTTAACTTAGTACTGATATTATGTTATTTCTATTTCTTTGAGACAATGCTCCATTGTAAAAAGCGCTATAGAAATAAAGCTGACTTGACTTGATTATTTAGGTTTTGTTAGTTTAAGTTAGTGATGTAGTACTCGAGTCCAGTCTCAGTCTCGAGACCATAAACAAGCGGTCTCAGGATAAGGTGGACAGGGAAATTGTTGTTGAGACCAGTTGAGTCCAGTGCGTTTGTCTGAGGTAATGCTAATTATAAACAGAATAACTCAGCCCCTTTCTCCACATGCTTTAATAAAATCTGCACTCAGATTAGCTAACAGGGAAAAACAAGTTACTGCTCTTATATGTTAATATATGTTAATATTGCTAGTGTGCATTTTCACCTGTTCGCCTTATTTTACCATGGTCACAAAATCTGGAATTGCTATTATGTTTTCACACTTGATAATTAAATGGATAGAATGGATGTCGTTGGTTATCTTCAGCTGATTTTATGCAGTGACTTCTGATTAAGTTTGAGAGAAGAAGGGAAACAGAATTGTCACCGTCATTTGCTTAATAGTTACATTGCTTTTAGTTTGACAGACTATAATATAATAATAATTAACAATAATTTGAATAGTAATTTAGGCTATATATTATTTAATGTTATATTTTACAAGATAAGATGGAATATACGAAAATATGTTAATATATATTTTATAATGAATAATAATGAATGTAAAGTGAATTACAAACGAGTTTTTGTCCTCTTCTTCTTTTTATTATTGTACGATGAAAAAAATCTTAATCTGCTCTCACTCTCGGCCACTCCCAGTCACGGTCTCGACTACTAAAAGTCTTGGTCTTGACTTGGACTCGATGTGTCCGGGTCTTTGTCTTCACTTGGCTCTAGCAGCCTTGAGTACAACACTACAGTTTAAGTACGGTACTCTGTAAATGTCTAGGGCCATTTTTAGACTTGTTGTTTTAGCAATTGTATAATGACCATATATAACATATAGTTGATTAGACTTGGATCCATTACTCCATAGTGCTATTGCTCATGTGTAATTGGAGGTCTCAATAAATACTTGCCTATAGAAGCCGTTTTTTCAGTGTTTTAAATAAGGTATACAAATTTCCTGTATTTTCTGGTTGTATTTAATAAAGAGACTGAGAAATAATGATATATGGTCATTATACCATTGCTAAAACAATGGTATATCTAACCTAATGGTGACCTAAGACTTTTGCACAGTACTGTAGATTTATCTGTCAAACACATTTACAGTACATGTACTTTATGCTATAACATACATTCATAAAGTACATGAACTAATCATGAATTTGAAGAATGATGCACAATTTGTTAACTTTTTAAATAAAAAGTTCTATCTGAACGTTCACTAATGAAACACCGGACTCACGACTGTTGGATAAGCACAGTAAACATGAATTTAAAGCTTTATACGGTTCTATCAGTTAGTTCAGGCATGGTTTGAAAATACAAGTAGGATTTGCACATCAAATAATAGGGCTACCATCATCTGAATAGATATAATTATTATTATCATCATCATCATCATCATCATTAATTGTTTAGCCCTTTGAATAGTCATATAGTCTTTGTTTGTTAAATAATTTCCAGTTTTCAACCTTGTCTGTTCTCTGTGTGCTGCTCTCTGTTTGTGTCTTTTAATGACATGACAAGTCTTTCTTTAATTTCCTTAGTTTAATATTGATACAGGCTAAAGTATTCTCTTTTTTTGAAATACTATTTTGTGTCTGTTACAAATCCATCATCCAGTGATGTGTTGTTCCCAAATGTAAGCAGTCATATCTCATTTCTGTATGCTTGCTTATCTTAAAATTATGCCAGAGTTTATTTACTTGGGCACCAGACATCTTGTTGATCTCTCACAGCTGTATGTGTGAAACAAAACTGCTTTTCATCTGTGATCACACTACAGCATGAAGAAGTGTGAGGGAAAACACATGAATTATGCCCAGTAACATCAGAATAGTGAATAGGGTAGAGTAGGAGAGACAAACTGAAGCATTTACAATGACTATAATATTGAAATTTAACAGTGTGTGGAAAATGACAGTCATGTCCATCCCATTGTTAATAAAACTGTACAGAATAGTTCAGATAATAAATATGCCTGTGTGTGTGTGTGTGTGTGTGTGTGTGTGTGTGTGTGTGTGTGTGTGTGTGTGTGTGTGTGTGTGTGTGTGTGTGTGTGTGTGTTTTCTCCTGCAGTATTCTCTTTGCTGATGTGAAAGGTTTTACAAACCTGTCCACCACCCTCTCGGCTCAAGAGCTTGTTCGAATGCTCAATGAGCTCTTTGCCCGCTTTGATCGCCTGGCACACGTGAGTGGCAAGAAACAACACTCAACCACAAACACACAGTTCATATACACACATACGGAAGTGCTTGAAAGTTTGTGAACCCTTTGGAATTTTCTCTTTTTCTGCATAAATATGATCTTTTTTAAATATCAGGGTTTTTTTACACAAATCCTAAAATTAGACAAAGAGAACATAATTAAACAAATGAGAAAAAATATTATGTATGGTCATTTATTTATTGAGGAAAATGATCCAGTATTGCATATCTCCGAGTTGCAAAAGAATGTGAATCTCTAGGATTAGTGTTAACCTTAAGATGAATTAGAGTCAGATATTTCAATCAATCAGTCAGGTGTGAGTGGGCACCCCGGTATATTTATAGAACAGGGATCTATCAAAGTCTGATGTTGACTACACGTTTGTGGAAGTGTATCATAGCATGAACAAAGGAGATTTCTGTGTCACGTCATACACAAGGACCATACCCCTAGGAGTAGTGCGACCCAGGTGCCTCAATTCAAACTCTATTTCCTTGATTTAAGGTGTCTTGGCCCATGAATCTGGGCTTCTGCATGGCGTTTGGGCTGTGTCTATGTGTATTGTGTGACACAGATAATGTGGGGGAATCCTAGATTAAAACACAGCTTCCATCACGAGGAGTGCTGAGACTCTGGAACCTACCACTGGTAAAACAGGAGCACACGCAGAGACCGGAAACTGTACGGCACTCAGCCTCAACTTCAAGGGACCTACACTCATGGACTATAATAGTAATCAGAGTAAAAAAGTAATCAGATAATGGGAAACATCTGGGTTTACATGACTCAGGTAATAATTGGATTTCTACTTTGCAAACAACCAATAATCTCACGGAAGAATGTAACATAAACCTGAAACTTTAATATAAAATAATAAAAATATTTTATGTTAAATATTTCACTCCACAAAGTATTTGATAGCTGTTTCGCTACCTTGCTACGTTAGGTGGTGTGTTTAATTCCGGGGTTGCCAGATCCAACAAGGAAAAAAAAAACGCTAAAGTCAATGGAAAAAGAGGCCAAATAATGCCAAGTCTTTAGAATACGTGGACCTGGCAACCATGGTGGAAGGCTCAGGCACATGTGCAGTCTGAAAACACTGATTATAATGGGTTTACTGGTACTCATGCAACGAGTACTCTGATTACTGGTGTCCACTTGAATAATCAGATAACTGCAGAAATCCGACTATGATCAGATTGGTAAGTTCATGTAAACACACTCACTGTTGTGACACCTTCCTCCTACAAATCAAAGTTGCTCCAGTTGCTTTGGATACTCTGTCGAAGACACGTTCCCGTGATGCCTCACCAATACAACAGTACCCAATCAGATTGCAAACGTAACTGTATTTATTCAGACAAAATCCTGTTTTATCTGATTAATTAGATCTATTAATCATTAGGGCTAGCAGATATGCCAAAAATTAGATTATTGCCAATTCTGAAATGCTGGCATTTATAATAATTAGCAATTAATAGTGTTGTGCGGTCTGAACTGCGTCGCAATCTGTCACACTCCTGAAGATAAGTTGTGCGAATTAGAGAGGATCAAAGTGCCAGGGATCTCAGCAGATGATCAAAGAAAACAAGTTGGAGAGAAAGAAAAGGGAGTAAGGGAGGGTAATTCTAATCTGCAATTCCAAAATCTGTGTATTACAGCACCAGAAGCAGGTTATTTAGTGCATGGCCCTGTTTTGTAGTTGCTCATTAGGATTTTCCCAGCAGGTACTGACTTAGCATTAAAGTGTTCTTCATCGCACAGAGGGAGCTGTTTGTTTTAATTTGCCTTTGTTAGTTACTCTGGGCATTGTAAATATAAAAAGTGTTGGCTCGAGCTCAAGGTACTGGATACTGACCAAAAGGTTAAGGGTTCAAGGCCTCTCTCTGCTAAAAGGTATTGTGGTTCGGACTTTGAGCAAGGTCCTTAATTTGGATTGTATCTTGTACGATCGTTGTACCATTAATAAGTCACTTTTGCTTATGCTGTAAATGCATTCAAAATGCTTTGAGCCTTTCCATATTGGCAAAGAGCATTAAAATACATATTTAGAAACATTATGGTGGAGGATACTATTATCCTTTCAGCATAGTTTGTTTTACAGATGCTATTAGATGCTTAAAAGGGATTTGTTCATAAATGCTTCTTTCCAAAGTACACTTCCTGGATTGGCATAGCCCTTGACTCAGCTAGCATGAATCTATCCCAGTTCCCCCTCAGTTGCCACATTAATTCTACACCCTTGGCTTAAATTTCTAAGCCACCCACAGACGGCAGACTCATACACAGAAGCAATTTATTCAAATGTCTTGTATGAGGAGTTATTTATACAGTGCTTTTTACAATATAAGCTTTGCAAAAATGTGTTCTTAAGTATCAAAGGTAGTGTGAATGTAGTTGGGCCACTGAATAAGCACTGGGATGTACTGGATAAGCAGCTAAAAAGCTCTTTACAAACATGTGTGTGTCTTATTGACTCTGTATCGAGTTTTTGATAGGACCTTATATAAAGCCAATACTGCTTACATTCATTAAGTACAAATATATCATACATATCACTGTTTATCGTTACTCATTTGCAGGCTTCAGATGTAATCAGCCAAGTAGAATGAGCTATCCGGACAGGATTCTAAAAAATGGTATAACTTACATTAAAGAAGCAATGCAGTCCTTGAAGTACCACATCCCTTTTCTATGTTTCAGGTAGCAGTTAGCTACCCTGCTGAAAAACAACACTTAAAACAGATTGGCTATTATTGTAAGTTTGTCTACATGTTTTAGAGCCATAGCCATCCTGCATAATAGTGCTCACTTACCAGATAGTTACCTGAAACCAGTCTAGTTTAAAGCAGCAACTAATGCAGGTCACTAATGCTGGAAGGTTTAGCTGGCTAGTTAGCATAGATGCTAAACTAATTTTCCTGCCTGTTACAAGCATTTAGCCACTGCCATCAAATACAGTCAGTTCCAAAACGATTAGCAGATAATTGTCTTTGTCAAAGGTACTGGAATATTGTTGATATATGTTTCAAATACAGATAGAAATAATGAACATGGTAGAAAAGGCAGACTAAGCTAAAGTCAAAGCTAAAGCCAACATCAAATCAGCTCTGACTAACCATCAGAGCAAGAAACAAAGATAAACTATTGAATTTTTTTACCTTATCCACTTGGCATCCCTCTGACAAGGTGAAGAATAGACCTCTTTCTAAACTGCATACTGCATGAAGTGTATTCATTGTTTCACATTATTTAGTGTCACAGCAGGTGGTTGGTTTGAACTCGGGTGCAGAGTGATACTCGTTTCACCCTCTAGGAGGCCTAGAGGCAAAATCAGTCTTTATGGAAACCCAAAAGAAGAAAGTTTCTTTATAATTATTGACTATGTATGTTTTATAACCAAATTTATATTACTCTTATTATGAGAGAACACACATGAGGGAAGGAGAGTGTTTGTATGACAGGGGATTTGATCCTGGTATCAAGTGGTTCTTTGGCAAGGATTCTACCTCTGCACCACTGATCAGTGCAAATGAATGCTAATCTGTGCACACCTAGAAGGAGGGGCAGTGATAAAGGAGGAAAAAATCAAACGAATTGGCAGCATCTAACACAAAATGGTGTTTGCAAACAAAAAAGGAACTTCTCATCAAACTGAGGCTGAGATGAGCTTTTCCCATTCTCCCAAACACAAATCAACTCATTCTTATTTAAACGTAACTATTTATTATTTGTTAATTCATTAGTTTCTAGCATTCTCTCCTAGTTTTCTCACTTTGTTTTTCAACCTACTTCTCAATTGAAATATTTTCCTATCACCAAGCACCACACCCCAAATGAAGGGGTACTTGTTTCGCATTGTCATTTTTATTTTATCAAACTTTGATTTTTCTTTCTTAGAATCTTTCAGAGCTTACTCTTTTTCAAACCCCACTTTTCTACACAGATCTGCATATTTTTATTTCTAATCTTTTTGTGGGATTCTCTTTTGTTTTTGTTTTTATTTTTCGCTCTCGCGCACACACACACACACACACACACACACACACACACACACACACACACACACACAAATGGTCGAACTGTTTACTAGCAGCATCTCATGTAAAGAAACTGCACTGATGCTGGCTGTTGGCCAGTTTAAACAGCATGTCAACCAGGTGCAGCTCATCAAAACTAAGTGCAGCCTGTTAATGTCAAATAAGCCACAGGCATGACACAAACTTGCGCTATAGTCCTCTGCTGCCCTCTCTGGACAGAAGTGGTGGTGCAGAGCTGGCTTGAAAATTGTGCTTAGTCCTCTTCAGCAGAAGATGCCAGCACAGCAGCATGTGCATCAGTAGCCCTTGACAATTTGATAGTTTGGCTATAATACACCTACTAAATACAAAATATACAAATATGGTCACAAGCAGCAACAATTGGGCTCCTAACACTGATTCGAAACTAATGTTGGCTTACCCAACCTTTACTTTATACTTACTTATAGGGTGCATATTTTTCTGTCTATGTATTTTTCCATCTTTCTGCAAGTCAGAGGCTATTTGGTATAGATTGTATTGGTAACAGAATTGGCTGTGAAATAAATGGCATTCTCCCATTAAATGCTCCACCCTTTGTAAGAAATAGCACAATTCTGTTTCTATATAAAGTTGCGGATTTGGAGATGGAGCAAGTAATTCAATCAGCAGCTGCTGCAGCACTCACATGAGCCTGAAATAAGATTCACTGGATATTTATGGCAGGGTTTGTGCGCAACTGCTGACATTCACATTTGGAGATGGCAGGGCAAGCTCTCCTCAGAATGTGATATTCAAAACTGGATATGAGTGTCTGTCCATGAAAAACAAACCTGCCAGTCAAATACTTTGAATGCTATGTGTTGACAGTTTTGATCCAGAATTCAGATACAAAAGCATCAAGAGGAAATGTAAACATTATTCTGTTTACCATTACAATGTTTAGATTTTAATGACCAGTCTTAAGCTTAGCATGGTGGCGTTTACCATATACTAGCTTGTGGTCAAAGATCATTACAATAATTCTCCACATAATCACTGATTTATACAAATCCTAACTCAGATTTCAAAAGTCTTCTTACCATGGCATTGCTTTTTGGAAGGTTTTAGGATAGTGTTTCAAGTTTTAAGTTGATAAGCTTGCAAGAGCTAAGAAACAAATGAATACAATTTGTCATCAACAGACCTTTGAGAGGTTGTTTGTACTCTGGAAAAGGCCCAAACCTGTTCAGTTATTGTTGCTGGTTATTAATTTTGGAATACCAGCAGATAAACAAACATAGTTTGTAGTAATTAAAATGAAAAAATGATAATAAAAAAGGGTGTTTCTAGACTA
Organism: Ancistrus triradiatus; assembly: GCA_025084515.1. NCBI lineage: Eukaryota > Metazoa > Chordata > Actinopteri > Siluriformes > Loricariidae > Ancistrus > Ancistrus triradiatus. The sequence goes on along the minus strand of JAJAGP010000811.1, from coordinate 80,140 downwards.
TTTGTTGGGGTGTTTCTAGACTATTTGTTTATTGTATTCTGGGACATACACTGAATTTAGTGGGGCACAGCTGTACCCTACTGCTTGCCAATCAGTCATATGGGCACAGTTGTGCTTAAAAATAAGCCTGTTAAGCACTAAACACTAAGCACTAATCTAAAATTGTACAGTTGCTTTGAGACAATGCTCCATTGTAAAAAGTGCTATATAAATAAATCTGTCTTGACTTGACTTAAACAGATTACGTGATCTAACATTAATGTGTGCGTTACTCTGTCGTGGATGAGAAAAGAAGAACAAATTAACAGTAAAGACTTCTTATTAATTGCATTAATTTTGTTCATGCCAACATACCTGATGCGTTAGTGGTCTAATATGTACTTTTATTAGGTTATACGTTTATAAGTGGCCAGAAGATATAACTATGAGCTATTACGTTTACCTTGCTGGCAGCATAGCTGACTTTCTTTTTTAAAAATTGCAATTTTATGTCTATTAACCCATGCGAAAAACCTTAAAAAACTAGTTTTGATGAAAAGCATTAGCTGCTCAAGCATTTGGAAAAATGCGGGGGCATTATGGAAAATGTAGTGCCTGCACTACAAAAAATATACACTATATTGCCAAAAGTATTTGCTTGTCTGCCTTCTCAAGCATATGAACTTAAGTGACATCTCATTCTTAATTCATAGGGTTTAATATGATGTTGGCCCATCTTTTGCAACTATAACAGCTTCAACTCTTCTGGGCTTTCCACAAGGTTTAGGAGTGTGTTTATTTGAATTATTGACTATTTGTCAATAATTGGACGAGAAGGCCTGGCTCCCACTCTTCGCTATAATTCATCCCAAAGGTGTTCTATCGGGTTGATGTCAGGACTCTGTGCAGGCTAGTCAAGTTCTTCCACACCAAACTCATTATGGACCTTGCTTATAGACCACTGGTGCACAGCCATGCTGGAACAGGAAGGGGCCATCATCAAACATAACATTGTCCAAAATCTTTTGGTAAGCTGAAGCATTTAGAGTTCATTTTACTGGAAATAAGGGAAAAACAATTCCACACCTTAATCCCCCCCCTCCACCAAATTTTACACTTGGCACAATGCAGTCAGATAAGTATCATTCTCCTGGCAACCACCAAGCCCAGACTAGTGGCATCCTATCACAGTACCACGTTGGAATTCACTGAGCTCCTGAGAGCGACCCATTCTTTCACCAATGTTTGAAGAAGCAGTCAGCATGCCTAGGTGCTTGATTTTATGCATGTGGCCATGGAAATGACTGAATTCAATTATTTGGATGGATGAGTGAATACTTTTCAATATAGTGTATAACAAATGAAATGAAAATGTCTATTAAGCCAAAAAAAATCTGCCAATGTGTTAAGCAAATTTTACTTAGTAATATTTCTTAAAATAAGCAATAATAATAATAATAATAATAATAATAATAATAATAATAATAATGCTAATACTAATTGTTAAATCACATGAAATTTAAATTAAAACGTAAATATTATAATGTGGATAAATATGTGGAGATATATACACACACACACACAGGTAGTCCACAGTAAATAGTATATGTGGATAAATGTGTGCGCTCCAACTGGTTTGAGTAAGTCCATTCACAGTTTTTTTTTTAATTCATAGCATTTATCAATGGCTTTATCCAGAGCAACATACAATTGATACAGTTCAAGCCAAGGAACTGTGAGTTAAGAGCCTTGTTCAAGGGCCCAACAATGGCAGCTTAGCAGATCTGGGACTTGAAAACTGCACATTCTGGTCAAAAGTCCAGTACCTCAATAACTGTTTAGACATTTTATCCTAATTACTATGTACAAAAATACAGTATACACAGTAGTAGTGTAGATGAGGCTCCTTTTTAACTACGGTATATTCAATAATCAAAATCAAATGCCAATCTGTTAAATCTGGTATCATGTTATGGTATTGATACATGTGTTAGTATGGCACAGTTTAGCAGTGATAAGCAGGGGTATTTGTTCTTTGGTTTCTCTGTGTGTTTTTCTCACATGAGCGCATGTAAGTACAACAATCGTGAGTAACGGAAATCAATGCAACTGAGCGAGATTATCATTAATGCTCTGCCTGTGACCTACAAGAATGTTAATGCACAGCCACAAATCTCCTAACCTCAGATAGTACCATGGGACCGCCTATCAGAGCTTTACAATGCTGTTACAATTTAGATCCAAGTCCATTTAGTCCTACTTTAATTATTAAGCTATATAAGCTTATTAAACTTAAGTTCTATGCATTTGTCTTTCAGGAGCACCACTGCTTGAGGATCAAGATTCTGGGTGACTGTTATTACTGCGTCTCAGGCCTTCCAGAGCCCAGACCTGATCATGCCCACTGCTGTGTGGAAATGGGTCTCAGCATGATTAAAACCATCAGGTAATGTGAAAATAGTGCACAAGCACTTTCTTATCTGGCACAGCATAACATCAGTGTCTGCAATTCCATACAGATAACATACCAGCTCACACAGGGTTCCTCAGTAATATAGGTTAGAGAACATAATATAGGTTAATCAAACCAGTCATATCAGCAGTGGTAGAGTAATATAACAAGGGCCCTGACACACAGAGCAGAATCTTGTATGTACACTTAATGACTTCGGTTTCCTCCCACATACCAAAAAATATGCATTAGGCTAACTGGCCCAGTATGTATGTGTCTGACTAGTATCGATATAAACTTGCTCTTGTCATGAATACCCATAACTGCTGATGTGACTTTAAATAAATACATACACTTAATGTATAATAATAAGTACACGTATAATGTTAATGTACACTTGAACTTTTAACCAAATAGAATACAAAGTGAATAATGTTATTCATATCCGTGCATAACATCTGTCTTTTTGTCTTGTTTTTGTTTTGTCTATGTGTAACTGCATTATTTGTGCATAGGTATGTGCGTTCACGTACAAAGCACGACATCGACATGCGTATTGGTATTCACTCTGGGTCAGTCTTGTGCGGGGTTCTAGGACTAAGGAAGTGGCAGTTTGACGTCTGGTCCTGGGATGTTGACATTGCTAATAAACTAGAATCAGGAGGCATACCAGGGTAAGTCACTCACACATACACAGTTGGTTTATATTTTAGTTTAGTTTCCCATCGTGATCTTTTACAGTGTGAGGTACAGGTAATTTCACTGAAGTCCTCAGTCATTTGCTCTACATTCAAATTTGACTTGTTTAAGCCAAAATCAATTTTAATGTGCAAGTGCCACTCTCGCAACCAGGGATGATGACGGAGTCAGAAATACTGTATGTGCAAGTGTTTATTTACAGAACATGAGATAGAGAGGTGAACAAGAGTGAAACACTAAGAAAAGCTACATAATTAGTGTGTCGCGCAAGTGTTCTTCGATTTTTATTTTTCCACCTGATTTTTAGTACGTATCTCCTCTTACAGTTTTTGAGATATCGACACGGGGCAAACACCAAAACGTCCGGCATGTTCCGGAGAAGTGTGCTTGTTTATAGCTAAGAGAAATGTTGTTGCATTCGCACGCTACACTCGCATTTGTGCGAAAAAAATTCCCATTGACTTGCATGGGATTTTTTTTTAAACTGCCGTAACTCAGTCAATTCTTGACCTACAAACACGAAACTCGGCATGGTCGGACCTGGGTTCACCATGACCCTTCAGGTCAAGTTTCTCACAGATTGCACTATTTGAACACTTTCTATCACTCTTTAAATATCACTCCATTCATTCTCTATGCAACTAGGTAGAGTGGCACACTAGCCTTGACTGAAAATCGATTAATGCACTTTTTCACTGAACAAACGTGTCTAAAACCTTAATGCTTTCACCTAGAAACTCCATTTAAACTGCAAATGGTAGAGATACTTCCCCTTCATAATTCTTCAAAAGATTGCATCGCTAAACAAATTATTTCTCGAGTTATGATGATTTGTTCGGGACTAGGGACTAAAACTTCCCTCATTGACAGCCATGTTAATTTTCGGAACTGCGAGGCGGCTTTTTCCAAAGTTTCTTTTGTGTTTAACCTGTTATAACTTTGAGGCTTTTTCGTCAATCCACATCATTTTACATCGTAGCGATCACCAAGGGGTCCTCTCTCACACAAACTTCAGATAATTGATTGCTTACATATTTTTCGAGTTATGACCATTTGTTTGAGAGGTACAAAATCGCTTGAAACTGACATTGTACATATGGACATTGTCACTTTTTCGCGGAACAAATGTGTGTAAAATCATTATACTTTCACCTAGAAACTCCATTTAAACTTCAAATCGTAGAGATACGTCCCCTTCATGACCCATCCAAATATCTTGCCCATCAACAAATTATTTTTCGAGTTACGACGATTTGTTCGGGACTACGTAGTGATAAGGCTCTCATTCACTTTTATTTTCATGTCGTTTTTAACTTGTCATAACTCGGCCATTTTCTCATCAATCCACACGTTTTTAGGTCAGAGCGATCAGCAAGGGGTCCTCTCCGACACAAGCTTCAGATAAGCGATAGGTTAATTATTTTTGGAGTTATGACCGTTTGTTTGAGAGGTCTGACACAGAGAGTTTACATTAAACATGGCTGAGGACAGACGCCGTAGTGATGTGTCGGACGCGACCGATCGGGCTATATATATACACATATATATATATATATATAGATAGATAGATACAGATATACACATATATATATAGATGATGTCTTGTTTCCCTGTATATAGTTGCAAATTTACAAATAATACACATAAACAGAGACGTGAGACCAGATTGGACCTGTAATTGAGATCGGTCTTCGGTTTTTGTATTTTAGAATTGATTTTACTGTGTTCCATTGTGAGTATATAAGTAAAAAGAATATTAATAATAACAAACATTGGATATTATGTGTTTTTACATTAGTAATTCATTTTACACATACTTTCGTAATAAATTAAGCTACAAAATATCTAAAGAGCCACTTGGGAGCTCTTTTTAGTGAGCTGAGCCAAAAGAGCCGGCTCTCTGAAAAGAGCCGGAATTCCCATCACTAAGACGCTGTGTCTCCCCTCTCTCACACACACACTCGCAGGCCACGCCCACAGACTCACAGCTGCTCTCATTCAAACAGACGGGCACTTCGGAGCTGAAACTACACCCATTAGTATGGAGTGACAGCACTATCTTTAATATGAGAGCAAAGAATCAGAAACGACAGCGTAAAATGACTTTAAATCGAGCAACAACAACAACACTGTACATTCCAAAGCAGCAAGCGCGTTTCGTTGATTATTTGGTCCATTGTTTGCCATATTACCACAGAGGGCACAGAGGGTACCTGGCAGGACAGTTTTTTCGCCCTACAACAGCCATGAAATTTGGCAGCCTTGGTCCCGGGTGCAATCTGAGGTGACATGTGATGCCCATGGGACCCCTGTGGGGACCCCCCGGCTGGGTACTGGGGCCCCCTTGCGGGGCCATGGACAGTACACTCAGTCAGTTTTCGACCTACGGCCACGAAATTTGGCAGGTTTAATAATCACGGGTGCAATCTGAGGTGACATTGTGATGCCCATGGGGCCCATGAGGACCCGGCTGGGCACTGTGGACCCCTGGCGGGCCAATGACTGTAACCAGTCCGTTATTGACCTATGGCCACGAAATTCGGCAGGCTTTGTCCCGGGTGCAATCTGAGGAAAATGTCATGCCCCTGGGCCCCCTGAGGGCCCAGGATCGGCACTGGGGGCCCTGGCAGGTCATTGACCATAACTCAGTTGATTTTCAATGTAAACAGCAACGAAATTTGGCAGGCTTGATACAGGGGAATCTGAGGTGACATGTCATGCTTTTGGTGTCCGTGAGGTCCCCGACGGGTCACTGGGGCCTCTGGAAGGTCATTGGATGTAACTCAGTCAGTTCTAGACCAAACGTTTTGTAGTTCAGCAGGCTTGGTCCCGTGTGCACCCTGAGGTGACTACAATGACTACAGTCGGCTTTCGACCTACATACTCGATCCCTGATACACGTCGCAGGGGCGCGGAACACACTCGCAGTTTCTGCAGGAACTGCACTTTCTAGTTGAACATACAACCCCAAATCATAAAATATTGGGATAGCTGTTGTGTTTCTTACATTAATTTGACTTTTATTTCACTGTAGACAGAATCAACCCAAGACATTTCATGTTTTGTCTGCTCAACTTTATTTAATTTCTTAATAAACATCCGTTCCTGCAATTCAGGCCTGTAATATGTAATGTTTTTACTTTTTTACCTCACTCCTAGCCCTAAATTGCCCTCATCCCAACGTTTTTGGGAACGTGTTGGAGGCCAGAAATACAAGAATGGATGTAACAAATGAAACAAAGTTGAGCAGACAAAACATGAATTATCATGGATTCATAATTTCTGCAATTAAATAACCGTAAAAGTAAATGTAAGGAACACTGCAGAATTGTTGTTGTTGTTGTTGTTGTTGTGTTTTTTCATTTTCCATATTGTACCAACCTTTTCTGACTTGGGGTTATTAAGACTAATACAGAGGCTAAAGCACAGAGCTAACCACTAAAGCTAACACTATGGAACACTAAGATTCACTAGAAAAAAATAGCACACATAATCGATCTGTGTAGCTTTCATCAGCCAAATATTGAATAACAACAATTTATTTGCTTAAAAATCTGTGCCTATAGGGGGAACACTATTGTTATGCATATATGTTTTGGTGTGGTACTATTTGATTTGGAAAAAATTGGCAAAAATTCCACAAGACACCTTAAAAGGTTTAATGCAATATTTTTGACTTTGTGTATGTTAACTTTGGTATAAAAAGTAATTATTTACAAAGCAGGTAGAACCATTGCTGGTTCATGTATCACATATGGCAAGCTGAGAATTGTCGGTCGGAGTATGACAGAAAAAACTGCTCATTTTATATAATGAGGGGGCACCTCAGCTCTCCTTGTGTTACTGTAGACCTATACCCCTGCAAGCAGAGAAACTGAAGTTTGTAAAAGCCTCTGATGAGGCGGGATACAAACAGACAGATGTTCAAATCCAGAATAGGAGCCAGGGTCAGATGGAAACCAGAACAGGACAGGACCCACAGAGGGAAGACACACAAGCAAAATTTTCACATCACCACAGCAGTATAAAACCTGCAGTTGCTCAGTTGATAAAGCATTGGTTCCTAATGCTGAGTTTCCCTGGTTCATATATCATCTCGCCAATGGCCCTTCCATTCTTATGAGTTTCAGGGTTACTCAACTTCCAGAGGTCTGGGCCAAGCAACAGGGGTGCCCCGCATGGCATTCATTATATTTAATACAAATTTTAATAAAACATCTGATTGTGTGACATCAAATATACACATGGGATTAGATTAATCTGGAATTTCATCAGCTAAATGAAAAATATAAAATTCAGACATCAGACGTAATTTTATTGCTAATAAGGGTTATGGTAGGGGTGGATGATATGGTAAAAATATTATATCACAATAATTAAAGACATTTTCACCATACACATATTTATCACAACACATCTGATTGCATACAAAATGCATAATTAACATCAGATTCTTAAAAACTAATATTCAAATATTATCGCATACTTACAGTGGTGCTTGAAAATGAACCCTATAGAATTTTCTATAATTCTGTATAAATATGACCTAAAATATCATCAGATTTTCACACAAGTCCTAAAAGTAGATATAGAGAACCCAGTTAAACAACTGAGACAAAAATATTATACTTGGTCATTTATTTATTGAAGAAAATTATCGAATATTACATATTAGTGAGTGTCAAAAGTATGTGACCCTTTGCTTTCAGTATCTGGTGTGACCCCCCTGTGCAGCAATAACTGCAGCTAAACGTTTCCTGTAGCTGTTGATCAGTCCTGCACACCGGCTTGGAGGAATTTTAGCCCATTCCTTGTACAGAACAGCTTCATCTCTGAGATGTTGATGGGTTTCCTCACATTAGCTGCTCACTTCAGGTCCTTCCTTTGATTTGGCTATTCCAAAACATGAACTTTATTTTTCTGTAACCATTCTTTGGTAGAACAGCTTGTGTGCTTAGGGTCGTTGTCTTGCTGCATGACCCCACCTTCTCTTGAGATTCGGTTCATGGACAGATGTCCTGACATTTTCCTTTAGAATTCTCTAATATAATTAAGAATCCATTGTTCCATCAATGATGGCAAGCTGTCCTGCGACAGAGGCAGCAAAATAGGCCCAAACCATGATACTACCACCACCATGTTTCACAGATGGGATAAGGTTCTTATGCTGGAATGCAGTGCTTTCCTTTCTCCAAATATAAGGCTTTTCTTTTGAACCAAACAGTTCTATTTTGGTCTCATCTGTCCACAAAACATTCTTCCAGTAGGCCTCTGGCTTGTCCACGTTGATCTTTAGCAAACTGCAGACGAGCAGCAATGTTCTTTTTGGAGAGCAGTGGCTTTCTCCTTGCAACCCTGTCATGCACACTATTGTTGTTCAGTGTTCTTCTGATGGTGGACTCATGAACATTAACATTAGCCAATGTGAGAGAGGATTTCAGTTGCTTAGAAGTTACTCTGGAGTCCTTTGTGACCTCTTCAACTATTACACGCCTTGCTCTTGGAGTGATCTTTGTTGGTCGACCACTCCTGGGGAGGGTAACAATGGTTTTGAATTTCCTCTATTTGTACACAGTCTGTCTGACTATGGATTGGTGGAGTCCAAACTCTTTTTTCCAGCCTGAAGAGCATCAACAACTCTTTTTCTGAGATCCTCAGAAATCTCCTTTGTTCCTGCCATGATACATTTCCACAAATGTGTGTTGTGAAGAGCAAACTTTGATATATCCCCTGTTCTTTAAATAAAACAGGGTGCCCACTCACACCTGATTGTCATCCCATTCATTGAAAACACCTGACTCTAATTTCACCTTCAAATTAACTGCTAATCCTAGAGGTTCACATACTTTTGCCACTAACTAATATGTAATATTGGATCATTTTCCTCAATACATAAATGACCAGGTATACATTTTTTGTCTCATTTGTTTAACTGGGTTCTCTTTATCTACTTTTAGGTCTTGTGTGAAAATCTGATGATGTTTTAGTTTATATTTATGCAGAAACATAGAAAATTATAAAGGGTTCACAAACTTTCAAGCACCACTGTAGTACAGTGATTTATATTCAAAATGTGATGCACTTGAGACATGCAGGTAGTCAGTGTTCTTTAAGCACTGATAATATTCTCGATATGCTCTGAAAAGCATATTGTCTATCACAATAAAAAATGTAATCACAATACGATTAAATATCATCATATTGCACATCCTAGATTATGTTATATACTAGGACTTGAAGAATATTTTGAACCAGACACAAAGTGGAACTTTCTACTGATGCAACAGTCAAATTACAGAGGATAGTTTTTCTAGTCAAGTTGGGTTGTTATCATCAATAATATTATGCTAAATCGAAAATACTCTTTCATAGAGACAAAATTAATCATTAACTCTAAAACAACAAACAATTCTTATCAATAAAAAAAAAATAAAGAGGAATTTACAATTGATTCCCTTCAAGCGGTCTAATGTGGTTGATACATAAGGCATTTTTATTTTAGTTTTTTCTTTTAGTTAAAATGAGAGCAAAATGTCTCATGTCTATTTTGGTCTTGGGTCTATACTTACATATGTACCTGCATTTAAATCTACTTTATAGTCACTTACATTTTGTGTAACTAAGCATGTCTTCATTTTAGGCGCATCCACATATCTAAAGCAGCTCTGGATTGCCTAAATGGAGACTACGAGGTTGAAGCAGGTCATGGCAAGGACCGGAACGATTTCCTGCGTCGACATAACATTGAGACTTTCCTGATTAAACAGCCTGAGGAAAGTCTCCTTACCCTACCTGAGGATATCATGAAGGAGGCTACGAACCAGTCAGATCACAGAGCATCCACCACTACATTTACTGAAGGCACATGGAGTCCTGAACTACCATTTCACAATATAGTGGGCAAGAGAAATGTGAGTGACTCCGACTCTTCACAAAACACTCTCTCTCTCTCTCTCTCTCTCTCACACACACACACACACACACACACACACACACACACACACACACACACACACAGTGTAGTTTGATACATACAGATACATGCAGTTCATACAGGTAAGCAGAACCTGAGAAGAGTCTCACCTATAAGAGTAATGTCTCACACACACACACACACACACACACACACACAATTTCACCCACATTATTATGACTAGGTAATTAACTGGTCATGTTTCGATGTGCTATTACTGATTCAGATTTGGTGCATTATTAATTTCAAGTTATTTCAGCTTGCAAACATCTCACACCTTTCTCATTACATTGCTTGAAATTATTTATGTTTCTACAAGCAATACAGAGAACTTGCTCTAAGGACACATTCTTGGCTATAAATATCCTTCCAGTCTCCAACTCTAAGAGCAGTTCTAAGAAAGGTTACAAATACCAATCATGAACTATTCAAAGTGTAAGCAGATGCTATTGAACCCTATTAGTTATGATATGGTTAAAAGGGTGTGTTCTGAACAGGAGCACTATTTTCAGTACATCTAAG
>JAJAGP010000811.1:0-69415 GCA_025084515.1 Ancistrus triradiatus | reverse complement strand
GGATAATCCCAGGACCAGGACTGCAGCCAATCGTACCTGCAGCCAATTGGAAGACACCTCTGGGAATGGAACCTGGGTCACCATGGTGGTGTTTTAGCCTCAAAGACCACTGTGCCACTCGAGCACACAGTACTGTTAATCTTTTTTTAATTGAAATTATAAATAGTTCAAAATAATTGAAAGCATTTTATGGCCGTAACATTTTTCTGCCTTTACTACATTCATTTACCTGGAGGGACTCAATGTTCTACCTCATTTGGCACACTTGATTAAACTCCTCAGCTAATTTATGCGGCTTCTGTGTGCTGAATTTGTAGTGTTAGCGGAGGGAAACCACAATCTATATGAGGTTTTAGCCAGTAGTCTGACTCTCATTGTGTAGAAGTACCAAGTTGCAAGACGGGGGAAAGTACTTTGAATGATTGTATACAGAAGCGGAACAGAAGCTCACAGATGATTGCTGACAGTTCTGTAAAGTGCAAAATAGTATTAAAAAGCAGCTTAGAGAGTATTGAAGTAATTGCTTGTAATCCATAACTCTCTTGTTTGTTGTGGGCTAAACTACGAGATGGTTGCTATGGAAATATGGTTAACATAAGGGAATGCTTTCTTTGATTAGCGCGGCGCTTTTGTTGTTTTTGTCATGCAGTCAGCCCTGAAGAACAGCTTAACACATCAAAGAGCTCTTATCACAAGAGTAACAGGTGTATTGTCCAATCACACTCCGGTAAAGAACACAAACCACCTTCCATGCCCCAAGTCTCTGTGTGTTCGGGTCTATTTGCGCACTGTGTATTACCCTATGCTAGACTGCGTCTATGTGTTAAGAAGCTGATGGAGTGTATATGCACTGAAGTGATAAGGCCAGTGTGTGTAAGCAAGCATGAGAGAGGAAGATTCTGGTACTGGTCTCCATGGCAACAAGAATGTCTGAAAGGCAGTAACAGGATTCCTTTCCCACAGTTTCTTTATCACTCAGTCATCCTCTCTCTCTCTCTCTCTCTCTCGTCCCCTCTTTCATCTCCTGTATTTCTTCTCTTCTTTGTATTCTCTTATTCCTCATCTCTCTTGTGATAATGGTGTGTGTGTGTGTGTGTGTGTGTGTGTCAGTATGTGTATATGCAGTCACAGGATCCAGCTATGTTCTTGGAGAGGTTGTACTTGTTTTGAGACTTGTTTTATACACTGTAAAGCGCACACACACACACACACACACACACACACACACACACACACACACACACACACACACACACACACAGAGCTAGAGGCAACTGCACTGTTTGTAACAAATCTGAAGCAAGCATTTGAGAATACTGAGTGCATCCACTGGCTCACCAGTAACAGAAGCATAGCTAAAGAAATTCCAGATTGCTTTTGATACACTGTAATTCATTTAATTATAAAGGGCATTTTGAGCATGCCATAGAGGGAGTGGGGGAAGGGGCATTGGGATAGGTCTGGGTTGGCAAATGACATGTAAAGCAGCCACCAAAAACGCTTTTTCTCTTAAGCTTGTTATTATGATTAAAAAATAAATAAATACATAAATATGATGTTTGTATGGCAGAAAGGCTGCAGCTGCAGAATAGAAAAGTACAGTGGTGCATTTATTTTGTAGAACATTAACCAGGCTGCTACAAATTTATTAATTACTTAAGGCCTTTTCACACAGAGTCTGTTACGGTTCGCCATATTAAAACGATGACGAACCGTTTAAACAAAATATAAATGATTGGGACCCAAGTGCAGTTAGCTCCAGATGGTAGTTATAACCAAAATTAACACAAATAAATGAAAGGAAAACAAACCGAAGATATAATAAACTAATTAAACAAAATAAAAGAAAGTGCATGCCATAAGCGTATTGCGCCCCTATTCAAAAACGCGCTTATGGCGTTCCTCCGTTGCGCAACCGGCGCTTGGGGTCCTGCGCCCGCGCAGTGCGCAGAAGCCCAGATGGAGCTTCCGCGAAAGCATGCCGCGCGATCCGTGGTCACGGGGAAATAAAGAGGATGAGGTGAAACACTCAGCGTTCTCTTCTAGGCGAGGGGGGGGCGACGGCGTGTAAAAATTTAAATAAACAAAACCCTACCCTATCTAGGGCCCTATTACCAAGCTGCCTCCTGGCAGCCCCCGTCTGAGGGTCCTGATACCCCCAGAACGTACTGTTGTCCCTGACAAGAACAAATAATAAAGGAAATAAAAACCCATGCCGTCAAAAATGTCTGGGGCAGCGCGAGCGCGTGTGAGCGTTCAAAGGCGGGTGCATCTGGTACAATGCAGCGACGCCGAGTGAGCCCCAAAGGTGTGCTTATAAGGACTCAGCTGCAAGTGTCGCTACTTATCAATAATCAGCCCGGGAAGGGCTGAAGCACACACAAAAGCGCTGTTGCTGCTCACGCTGCCAGACCGGTTCAACTACTGGCCACTAGTGGCCAGATAGCAACTCCTAATAGAGTCCAATTTTTACGGACAAAAATAATGCACGGCAAGTTTTGAAAAAGAACATACATATATCAATGCAGTCCATCTCACCAAGTCCGAAACTGATGCACTGCAACATTGTGTGAAATTATTTAATCGGAGCCTGTTTTAATTTCTGCGTTGTTCGAATGCATTAAAATCAGGCTGACCAATCAGAGCTTGGCTGTCAGGAAGAACAGCTCATCCTGCTAGCAGCAGAGTTTATATGACAAGCAACACATTGACTAGAAAAACATGGATATTAAAGACAATTTCTGGCGGAATATAACTGGCTGGAGAATGATGGTGGTAAACCTCACAGTGGCTAGATAGAAGCATTTTCTTGTTTGTTTAAGTGCATTCTAATCTGTTGATGCCCACAAGAAAACACAAACTCGTATATTTGTTTTTTTAAGTTACAATATGAAAAAGACATGGTGAAACCTCCCTGACATGTTAAGAGAAGGGAAATTAAAGAATGTAAAAGTGGACAGGGAGTTTTCAGAGTGTTTAGACAAAAAAAATGCATCAGACTTTTTTTCATGTATAAAAATCGTACTCAATGTGACAAGGCCTTTTCACATTTACAAATAAATCTACAATAAAGGCAACAGTGTGTAACGAGGTGGGTGCTTAAATAGCGTTAGCTATTTAAGCATTGGCATCAGCTTCATCATTGCTTTCCAGTTGGGTAGAGCAGCACGAGCACATCCTCAGCACTGGCACTGGCGCAGACATCCTCGGCACTGGCACTGGCACAGACATCCTTGGCACTGGCGCTGACATCCTCGGCACTGGCACTGGTGTTGACATCCTCGGCACTGGCACTGGCGCGCACATCCTCGGCGCTGGCACAGGCACTGACATCCTTGGGGCCAATGTCCGTGGTGGCGGGATCGGTGCAATTTTCCTTGGTGCCGGGATCTGCGCAACTGGCTCAAATGTTTTGCTTAGACACATTGCGGGCTCAGCTATGGAGCTAATGTGCTCAGGTACTGGGCTAGTTGATGCTAGTGACTGAGGTACTGAGCTAGTCGATGCTAACGGCTCGGGTATGGAGCTAACATGCTCAAGTTCGGAGCTAGTCGACACTAACAACTCAGGCACTGAGCTACGGGACGCTAACTGCTTATCAACGGATCTAACAGGCACGGCGTGCTCAGATATGGGGCTAACAAGCTCAAATACTGAGCTATGGGGTGTTGGCTTGTACTTGACCAACCCTTTCCAACAACTGGTGAACTGTGGATCTAGCAGTTTACGACCCAAACAGGGTAACTGGTTGTAGGGAGTACCAAAACCAAACTCAAGATTCTCTAAAAACTCCTTAAAAGTTCCAGCATTGAGTAACAGCCAAAGCTCAGTGGCCCAACGCAGAGCCCTACCCGAGAGGAGTGAGAACGCAAACACTACCCGTTCGTATTCCAAAGAAAAAAAACTAGACATATCAGGTACATTGGCCTACGAATCTTCGAAGAACGGCCAGATTATCACCAGAATGATCGAACAAGCGTGGAAAACTTTGGGAACCTGCCGTCTCCATACTCTGGGGGGTTATTATGTAACAAGGAGGGTGCAGAAAAGAGGACAAGCAAGGAGACATGTGCAGGCAAACCATAGTATAATTAAAGATATTCATTAAACAAAAGAGGCATAAAGCTAACAAGAACATAAAGTGAAGGAACAAAGGCAAACGTGGTAGATAAATAACAAACAACGAAAACAACAATAACCGCGAGCTTACCGCAGACCACTAAGTGCATGAGCGTACCAGAACATACGAACACGAAGCACAAACGCCAGATAAGCAAAAAGAGCATAGACAGAGAATAACCCACACCATGGTTGGGCTCAAGTCCTGTTTAAATAGAGTTCCGCACAGCTGAAGCTCGTTAGCATTAGCATCAGCTTCATCGTGTGCTCTCCAGTCCAGTGGAGCAGCATGAGGTGTGAAGTCTAGATTGCCCCTAGTGGCGGGGAGAGGCATAACGAAGGGAGATCTGATGCAGTCCATGACAAGTGTGCAATACTGACATAACGCAGAACTATAACACTGTCAACGGTAATTAAGGTATTGTATTGTAACAGACAATTGTTTTCAAGGAGAATATATGAATGCTTTAACCATTTGACCAATTTTTTTCCACTTTTTTTCAACATTTGTTTCATACATATATCAGCATATGTCTGATGTCTGGATCACGTTTGTGGGGTTCCACAAGGCCTATTATACAGTATGTGAAAGGTTTTATTTTCCAATTTCAGCAACATCATCTCAACATCAGCATATCGACGTTCAAAAATCTGAATCTTTATAACATCCTCCAAAATTCAACTTTGGGTTCTCTCGTCAGATGACGATTTTGCCCATTTTAGCAACTGTGTTGAAAAACAACAATAACAACAAAATGCAAGTATTAATAACACTTTATACCTCTCTGAGTGCTGATCCACCACCCAAATAGTGACCTGATTTGTGCTGGTCCTGTCGGGGGTCCTGACCATTCGAGAACAGAGTGGAAAGGGAAATTAATAAAGTATGTAGAGAAACAAAGGGGACTACAGTTCTGTAATGTAGGACTACAAAAGGCACCTATATGGAAGTGTATTAGCTGATAAAAATGCAGAGTGCAGAAACTAGGAGGGAGGTGTTTTAAAGTTTGCTGATCGGTGGCATATAGCCTTTCAAAAGTCACAATGAGAGAGTGAGAGTGATGTGTGAGTACAGGAGTCATTTGAAGCATCACTTGGTAGGACACTGCCCTTCCAGAATGTGAGTCAGAGTCATAGCGGAGGGGACTTTCCTTGGGACTTTTCGCAACTTTTAAGAAGCATTGAATATTAATGATTCTGGATGTGAGTTTGTATTCTTCAATTCTTTGGTCCAGTGTGTTAAAACACTTTTATCATACACTTTTGGCCTTTCCAAGGTTGACATTTCCAGTTCATCAATCATACCTCAAACACTCAATGTTCAACACACCACCAAAAAGCAGGGGAAGACCAAAAATATGCAATCAGTTCAGTTCACTACCTTAAACAAATGGCTGTACCAGAAGTACAGTGGAATCTATCTAGGTATGCCAATTCTGTAAGATAGAGCCGAGCCCACAAAAAATCATGGCTATTTTCTATATAAATCCCCACTATATTATTATATATGCATTGATTATTATATTATTATACATTTATGATATGTAATTAGAGTAGTCTAAGGGTGTGCGATTGTTTTTTTATTCTTGCATGATTAATTAAGATCATTAATTCCATACAAATACAGGACAGTGGTGCTTGAAAAGCTTTAGAATTACCATTTTTCTGCAGAATATGACCTAAAAACTAAAGTCTAAAAAGAGATAAAAGAGAATCCAACAATTAAACCAAATGAGACACCAAATATTATACTTGCGTCATTTATTTATTGTGGAAAATGATCCAATAGTACATTATAGTGAGTGGCAAAAGTATGTGAACCTTAGGATTAGCAGTTAATTGAAGGTGAAATAGAGTCAAGTGATGTCAATGGATGATAGAGGTGGAGTGGAACACCCTGTTTTATTTTAAAGAAAAGGGATCTAACAAAGTCTGCTCTCTAACACGTTTGTGTAAGATATTCATGGCACGAAGACAGGAAATTTATGAGGATCCTCAGAAAAAGAGTTCTTGATGCTCATCAGGCTGATGACAAAGGTTACAAACCATCTCTAACGAGTTTGGGACTCCATCACTCCACAGTCAGACAGATGTGTACACAGGATTAAATTCAAGGGACCATGTACCCTCCCCAGGAGTGGCCCCCCCCCCCCCTGACCAACAAAGATCACTCCAAGAGCAAGGCGTTGTAATAGTTGGTGAGGCCACAAAGGAACCCAAGGGTAACTTCTACTGAAAGGCCCTCTCTCACATTGGTTAATGTTCATGTTCATGAGTCAACCATCAGAAGAAAATGAACAAACATGGTGTGATGGCAGGGTTGCAGGAGGGGAAGCGGAGAAGCCACTGCTCTCCAAAAAGAGCAGCTGCTCGTCTGCATGTTTGCTAAAAATAACGGTGGACAAGCCAGGGAAGGCTATTGAAGAATGTTTTTGTGGATGGATGAGACCAAAATAGAAACGTTTGGTTAAAAGAAAAGAGTTATGTTTGGAGAAACTGTGGTAGCCTAGTGGTGGTAAGGTTACTGGACTATGGACCAGAAGGTCAGGGTTTCAAATCCCCTCTGCTACGTTGGGTCCTTGGGCAAGGCCCTTTAAGCCTAAATTGCTGACTGGTAAAAGACTGTATCAAATTGTAAGTCGCTCTAGATAAGGGCGTCTGCTAAAACGCTTGTAAATGTAAATGTAAATGAGAAGGAAAACATGCATTCCAGCATAAGAAACCTATCCCATCTGGAAACTGGTGGTGGTAGTATCATGGTTTGGGCCGTTTTGCTGGCATCTGGGCCAGTCTGACGGAAAACAATGAATTTGAAATTTATATCAGAGAATTCTAAAGCAAATGTCAGGGGACATATGTCCATGAACTGAATCTCAAGAGAAAGGGGTATGCAGCAAGACAACACCCTAAGCACACAAGCCGTCAACAAAAGAATGGGTAATTAAAGAAGAATCAAAGGTATGTTTTGGAATGGCCAAGTCAAAAGGTCCCTGACCTAATCAATCAAAATGTTGTGGATGGAGGAAGGACCTGAAGCTGAGCAGATAAGTGCCTAAACCCACTAACATGCTGAGTTGAAGCTGTTTCTGTACGAGGGAAGGACAGGGGGGGGGGGGGGGGGCACACCAGATATGAAAGCCAAAGGTTCACATACTTCTGCCACTCACTAATATGTAATATGGATTTCATTTTCCTCACTAAATAAATGACCAATTAATATTTTGGTCTCCATTTGTTTAACTGGGTTCTCTTTTATATACTTTAGGACTATTGTTTTAGTTCCTATTTATGAGAAATATAGAAATTCTAAAGGGGTTCACAAAACTTTCCAAGCCATTTACCTGTATGAATAAAACATCATTTGGGGAGTCTGGACAGATTAATACTATTTACAATACTTATATGGGGAAATTTGATTTGACTTCAAAAAAATCAGAGCTTCTTGAAGACCTTCTGGAACCAAGTAAGTTCAAATTTCGAGGGGGGTTCACTGGTAAAGAATTTTGCTACTCATCAGAGCAGCACTGGAAGATTTGTATTTAATGATGATAAAGAATTTATGGTATAATGAAACCATATCATTATTTCTCAGTCTTTTTATTAGAATTACACCCGTAATACAGGATTTGTGCAAGTATTTAGTGCGACATTCCCTTACCGTTGAGCAATACCAGCATCTGGAAGATTCATCAGGATGCCAAGTTAACAATTCTACAGTCTGAAGAAGCTTGGTCAGGTATGGTCTTTTTGGAAGGGTAGCAGTCAAGAAACCACTTTTTCAGATTGGGAACTGGGTGAAAAGGATAAGATATGATAAAGATAAGTGGAAAAGAGTATTATGGAGAGTATTATGGAGTAACGAATCAAAGTTTGAAATTTTTCGGTCCAATCATCAACAATGTTATACAGTACAGTACATGGTCATTATACTATTGCAAAAACACCAAATCTAACGTGGCCTAAGACTTTTGCATGTTACTGTATATCTCATTAATATCTCTGTAATTTCGTCTAGATAACCATGACATCAAATGTAAAGCAAAATTTTACATACTTGCGTGTTCTGTCTCTCTGATTTTTTATCTGAAACAAACACTCTAGTAATCTCACGTGTCCTCTTGAGTTTTAGCAGTGATTCTATTAAAGTTTCACATTTCAGACCAGCCATTGTCATGGGTTCTGCTGCTCAGAAACAAAATGAGCTCTTAAAGTGGACTCAAGAAATTCTCACCCCTACCACCAGTTTCTTTGGCTTAATGTGAAGTATTTATCTAATAGCTATAATTTGTCAAATTATGGCCATGCTAGCCCATTATTTTATGGCTCTGCATTCAAAAGTGTTTTCCCCTAAAGCTTTTTTTTATTTGGATGTCCATTAATGTACTTGTTCACATTTCAGACTTAACATAATCACATATATTCATTCTTTTTATGTTTTTGTCATCAGTGCAGGGTTGTCTGTATCACATTGCATTAATCTAGAAACTGTGACTACTCATGTGGCTCAAAGAGAACCACAATAGAACTGGAGCATTGTCCAAAAATGTGTGCCCGTGAAATACCACACCCATAATCAAAGCCTATTTTAAAATCAGTGTAAATGTAAATCTCTCTAGTTTTTTGTTTGTTACTATTCCAAAAAAGAGCAAGTGATGCTTTAGAAATTGCTGTGAGACATAACATTTTGCTATCAACCAGTTGTAGTGTAAAGTGGCTGGAAATAAGCAGTATTTCTGTCATGTTCCAGACACCCATTTCCCTCTCGCTACTATTTTGCTTTTCATGTGTATTCTAAAGAGTTAACACATAAAAGGACCTGTGATAAATCCGACTTTCTATCGAGCTCCAGAGGAGACATACAATTAAGTCTGAATTCAGTAGGAGAACTGCACTAATGACTGCCAAATAATGAAGTGCCATTACCACAAGCACACACTAACACACACAAATCTAGGTATTTTATAGCTGTAGTGACTTTATTATGCTAATGAATTGCCAGTGTCCAGCTGGGCTACATTTATGGTGCTCTAATTGAGTAAATTTGATCATGCATTGTTCAGCTATAACATTAAAACCACCTCCTTGTTTCTGCAGTCTTCGTCTATTATATAAGCTCACCATATAGGTGCACTTTATGTTTTGACAAATACAGGCTATTGTCCTTCTATTGATCTGCATGCTTTCTTAGCCCCCTTTTACCCTGTTCTGTAATTGTCAGGACCACCACAGATCAGATCCTATTTGGGTTGACGATCATTCTCAGCACTGCACTGACACTGATGTGCAGGTACACCTGGATAAGACACAGCAGTGCTGCTGGAGTTTTAAACACTGTATTCACTCACTGTGCACTCTATTAGACCCATTCCCCTTATTTCTCCACCTTGTAGATGTAAAGTCAGAGACAGTAGCTCAGCTGTTGTTGTACACTTTGTGTTAGTCATCCTCTAATCCTTCATCAGTGCTCACAGGATGCTGCCTACAGAATGCTGGTGTCTTATTATATATTTTGGTTCATAGTCCAGCAGTGACAATGAGGCTTTGAAAAACTACAGAATCACTGCTGCGTCTGATCCACTCATACCAGTGCAACCATGTATTGCTAATCTATTAAAATCATCAATTAAATTTGGACTTGTTGATACTGAATGTTTGGTAATTTTTAATACTTTATCATTTAAATGTTGAATTCACAGATTTCACTGACTGATGTTTGCCCAGTTATTTTTAAATAATAGTTTAATAAAATAAATACAAATCATATTATTAACAAAGAATAAGCAAAAGGCAGACAGTATTTTATTAACTATTTGTATTTCACTTGTGTATAAAACAAGACAACAGTTATGCAGGAATCAGTAAGTGGTAAAACCTAAAACAGCTAAATGTAGCAAAATAGTCTTCTCATTTTAATCTTAGGTGGTCCAGCACGTGGTGCCTCTTTGTTTTTCCCTCTTAAAATATTGAAACCACCTCTCCTGGTACCGACCAAATTGATCTTTTTGTAGTATGCATAGTGTCGCCTGTAGTAGTATGATTGATTTAGCATATACAATGCATTTGGAAAGGCTTCATACCCTTTCAAGATATGGTAGGTGGTGTCCGGGGTCAAGTTAAGTCAAGTCAAGTCAGAGAGCTATTTATATAGCGCTTTTTACAATGGAGCATTGTCTCAAAAGCAACTTTACAAGTTTAGATTATCTCCTAATATCTAAGTCCAATTCCCAAACTGAGCAAGCCTAGGGCGACAGTGGCAAGGGGAAAAACTCCCTAAGTGTTACGAGGAAGAAACCTTGGGAGGCCCAAGACTCAAAAAAAGGACCCAACCTCCTTGGGCGGCCGTAGATGATAAATCTAAGAATGAAACTAAAGTAAATGGAGTCATAATTCAAATAAAATGTAAAAATATGCACATCAGCATTAAGTGGCCCGGGTATGATGGGGCTGGAGCTGATGATGGAAGCAGCTTGAGAGTGAAGCTGCAGTGGATGAACATCATGTGTGGGGCTGAACTGGGTACCGGAACACAGCTCTGAGAAAACGAAAATGTGGTTTTAGTTATTGATTAAAGAGCACAGTGTCTATTAACAATCACTTGGGACCCCAGGTCTCTGGAGCTTTGAGGCAACAGCACTAACCACTGCGCTACTCTTATTTGAACTAGGGACTGTTTCTAACTCGGTTGAGTTGATATGTTTTACAGACTATTTTGTGTGCAAGTTAACTCGTGTTTTGTGTATGACTTTACTTAGTGGTTTATACACACAGGCCACTTTATACGGTACATCTGTGGTAGCCCTAGTGGGTAGGTCCTAGCTATGGACCAACACAAGGTCTAGGGTTCATATCCCCCCCACCTGTGCCAAGTTGCCACTGTAGGGTCCTTGAGCAAGATCCCTTAACCCACAATTGCTTGGATTGTAAGGTTTGTATTCAATTGTAAGTCGCTCTGGATAAGGCGGTCTGCTAAATGCTCTAAATGTAAATGTAAATTCTGTTCAACTGCTTGTTAACGCAAATATATAATCTTCCAAACACCAAACACAACATATCTAATCCTTCAAACACCACCATGGCCCCTTCTTCAACAGAAGCTTGAAGTTTATCATTGAGGCTTCATGACTTCTGTGATACAACTGCTTTCTTTAATCCCACTGAAGATTTTCTATTAGATTTAAATATGGAGAATGAAAAGGCCCCTCCTGACCATTTCAACACCAATTCCTTAACCAAGCTTTGGTTGATTTGGAAGTGTGCTTGAAGAGCATTGTTTTGCTGGAGAGTTCAATTATCGCCAAGGTTCAAGTTCACCACAGAAGCTCAACATTCCTTTTCAAAATGGCATGGTATTCCTGTGAATCCATGATGCTAGTCCCACATGGTCAAGATTGCCAGTTCATGCAGCACAAAAACAAGTCTGTGTGAGACTGAACTAAAGACAGTAAACCAAACTGTAATATAGCAAAATAATAATATAAAAGAACGAAATAACAGAGGAACACTTACATTCTAATGGAACATTTTTATTTTAAACAAGGTTTTAAAAAATGTAACAGTAACAGAGATCAAATTTTTTATTATATTTGTAATATTTGTAGGTTCCCTAAACCTATCATGTGCAGGTAAAATGGCTTTCCAAAAATATTTTTTTTTATACCGTACTTATTTTCTCATATGGGATTGTATTTTTCAGTACTTGTACACTCATGTGGGATCCCTGTGCTAATTGCATTTTGGTGTACTCTTTGGAGTTCTTTCAGTTATGGTGGAAAGAACAAAGTTTGTTGTGTTTTTAATCATTCACAAACTACTAAAATCTGCTCTATACAAACATCTGCAAACATATCGGCCTAACCTATCACTTACTACATTCAATTCATTTACCTTTATGCCATTTAGCAAACGCCCTTATATCCAGAGGCAACTTAACAATTGATACAGTCTTATAATTCATGCAGTTGGGGGTTAAAGACCTTGCTCAAAGACCCTGCAGGCAGCCTGGCAGAGGTGGATATGAACCCTGGACTTTCTGGTTCATAGTCCAGTAACTTCACTGCTTGCCCACCACAGTCCCACAGAAACAACAGTCTCAATAGAAACAAGGAGTAAAATGTGCTGGCTCTATGGTAGTTCCACTTCTGTGAAATCAATGGTCTAGTACACTAGCCCACAAACCATGGTGACCCCGAGTTTGGGGAAGGTAAGGAAAAGAGGGATGTCAGCCATTCACGGTGCTGACAAAGGTAGCGGATGGATACGGTGAGTGTAACATGTTCCTCCATGCTCGCTCATTTTCTCCGTTAGAAGTCCACCACCCCACCCTGCCGAAAGAACAGAAACGGTGGTCTCCATAAGTTACAGTGGAGTAAAAAAGTATTTAGTCAGCCACTCATTGTGAAAGTTTCTCTTACTTCGCAAGATGAGAGAGGGCTGTAATTTTCATTATAGGTTACACTTCAACTATGAGAGACAAAATGAGAAAAAAAAATCAAGGAAATCACATTGTAGGATTTTAAAAAAAATTTAATTATAATCATGGTGGAAGATAAGTATTTGGTCACTCACACAACAAGCAAGATTTCTGGCTCTCACAGACCTGTAACAACTTCTTTAAGAAGCTCTTCTGTCCTTCCACCTGTTACCTGTATTAATGGCACCTGTTTGACCTCATTAGACACGTGTCCACAGCCTCAAACAGTCTCAAACTCCAAACTCAACCATGGCCAAGACCAAAGAGCTGTAGAAGAGCACCAGGAATTGTAGATCTGCACCAGGCTGGCAAAGTGATCTACAATAAGCAAGCAGGTTGGTGTGATAGATCAACTGTGGGAAGGCAATTGTAAGAAAATGGAAGACATACAAGACCATTGATAATCTCCCGTCGATCTGGGGCCCCACGCAAGATCTCATCCTGTGGCGTCAAAATGATCATGTGAACGGTGAGCAAAAATCCCAGAACTACACGGAGGGACCTGATGAATGACCTGCAGAGAGCTGCGACCAAAGTATACAAAGGCCTACCATCAGTAACACAACTATGCCGAGAGGGACTCACATCCTGCAGTGGCCAGGCGTGTCCCCCTGCTTAAGCCAGTACGTGTCCAGGCCTGTCCTGAAGTCTGCCAGAGAGCATATGGATGATCCAGAAGAGGATGGGAGAATATCCTGTGGTCAGATGAAACCAAAATAACATTTTGGTAAAAACTCAACTGAAGGAAAAGGATTCCTAGTGTGCATCCCAAGAACACCATATCCTACTGTGAAGGGCATGGGTGTGGAAACATCATGCTTTGGGGCTGTTTTTCTGCAAAGGGGATAGGACAACTGAATCCGTATTAAGGGAAGAAATGAAACTGGGCCACATTTGTGAAATTTTTAAGCCAGAAACTCCTTCTATCAGTGAGAGCATTGAAGATGGATCACGGCTGGGTCTTCCAGCATGACAATGATCCCAAACACACTGCTCGGGCAACAAAGGAGTGGTTCCGTAAAAAGCATTTCAAGGTACTAAAGTGGCCTAGCCAGTCTCCAGACCCTCAGCCCCATAGAAAATTTGTGGAGGGAGTTGAAAGTCCGTGTTGCCTCCAAAAACATCACTGCTCTAGAGGAGATCTGCATGGAGGAGTGGGCCAAAAACCAGCTACAGTGGTGTCCAACCTGGTGAAGACTTTACAGGAAATGTTTGACCTCTGTCATTGCCAACAAAGGTTATATTACAAAGTATTGACTTGAACTTTTGTTATTGACCAAATACTTATTTTCCACCATAATTTACAATTAAATTCTTTAAAAATCCTACAATGTGATTTCCTGGATTTTTTTTTCTCATTTTGTCTCTCATAGTTGAAGTGTACCTATGATTAAAATTACAGACCTCTCTTAACTTTGTAAGTAGGAGAACTTGCACAATCAGTGGCTGACTAAATACTTTTTTGCCCACTGTACAGGTCCTTCTCAAAATAATTTGCATATTTTGATAAAGTTAATTCTTTTCCGTAATGTAATGGATAAAAATTAAACTTTCATATGTTTTAGATTTTCATTGCACACCAACTGAAAGATTTCAAGTCTTTTATTGTTTAAAATAATACTGATGATTTTGGCATACAGCTCATGAAAACCAAAAAATTCCGATCCCCAAAATTAGCATATTTCATCCGACCAATAAAGAAAAAAGGTTTTTAATACAAAAAAGTCAACCTTCAAATTATTATGTTCATTATCCTTCAATTTTATGTTCAGTTATGCACTCAATACTTGGTCGGTCAGGAATCCTTTTGCAGAAATGACTGCTTCAGTGTGGCGTGGCATGGAGGCAATCAGCCTGTGGCACTGCTGAGGTGTTATGGAGGCCCAGGATGCTGCGATACCGCGGCCTTAAGCTCATCCAGAGTGTTGGGTCTTGCGTCTTCACAATATCCCACAAATTCTCTATCGGGTTCAGGTCAGAAGAGTTGGCAGGCCAATTGAGCACAGTAATACCATGGTCAGTAAAACCATTTACCAGTGTTTTTGGCACTGTGAGCAGGTGCCAGGTCGTGCTGAAAAATGAACACTTCATCTCCATAAAGCTCTTCAGCAGATGGAAGCATGAAGTGCTCCAAAATCTCCTGCTAGCTAGATGCATTGACCCTGCCCTTGATAAAACACAGTGGCCCAACACCAGCAGCTGACATGGCACCCCAGACAATCACTGACTGTGGGTACTTGACACTGGACTTCAGACATTTTGGCATTTCCTTCTTCCCAGTCTTCCTCCAGACTCTGGCACCTTGATTTCCGAATGACATGCAAAATTTGCTTTCATCCGAAAAATACTTTGGACCACAGAGCCAACCAGTCCAGTGCTGCTTCTCTGTAGCCCAGGTCAGGTGCTTCTTCTGCTGTTTCTGGTTCAAAAAGTGGCTTGACCTGGGGATTGCGGCACCTGTACCCCATTTCCTGCACACGCATGTGCACGGTGGCTCTGGATGTTTCTACTCCAGACTCAGTCCACTGCTTCCGCAGGTCCCCCAAGGTCTGGAATCGGCCCTTCTCCACAATCCTCCTCAGGGTCCGGTCCACCTTCTTCTCGTTGTGCAGCGTTTTCTGCCACATTTTTTTCCTTCCCACAGACTCCCACTGAGGTGCCTTGATACAGCACTCTGGGAACAGCCTATTCGTTTCAGAAATTTCTTTCTGTGTCTTACCCTCTTGCTTTGAGGGTGTCAATGATGGCCTTCTGGACAGCAGTCAGGTCGGCAGTCGTTTTACCCATGATTGCGGTTTTGAGTAATGAACCAGGCTGGGAGAATTCAAAACCTCAGGAATCTTTGCAGGTGTTTAGAGTTAATTCGTTGATTCAGATGATTAGGTTAATATCTCGTTTAGAGAACCTTTCATGATATGCTAATTTTGTGAGATTTGGGGAATTTGGGTTTCATGAGCTGTATGCCAAAATCATCAGTATTAAAACAATAAAAGACTTGAAATCTTTCAGTTGGTGTGCAATGAATCTAAAATATATGAAAGTTTAATTTTTATCATTACATTACGGAGGACCTGTATACTGATGCACTCAGCCTACAGGCAGATGGTGCACATGGAAGGGAATGTCTGGAGACTGGGAAATTAGGCAGGACCAAACTGAGTAGCTAAAATGGAAAACAAGGTGTAGATAATTCAATGAGTCATTTCAGCTTGCCTGAATGTTTCAAACACACACACACACACACACAGACACACACAGACACACAGGTGGATATCTCATACCAACTACACACACTGAAACTGCATACACAAGCAGACAGTTATAACCCCATATCTCACTCTGTTACATAAAGAAGCACCCATTAATAAACCCACTTATAAACACACATACCCATCCCCACACACATTAAAACACACACACACACACACAACCCCCACCCACTCACGGAGGCTGCATGTGCTTTCCCTCTGTAGACGTTGGCTGCTCTCACTCGTCACTCCATAAACCTGCTTCCCAACCATCTGGCCCAAGCGCTGCATGTGCGCGCCGGCTCGCAGGAAATTAACGCGCGCATGCAGAGCACCATCGCACTGCGCAGCGGAGACAAACTCCGACGACAGCACATCACCCCTTTCTCGCTCACGTTTAGAGAAGCCGTCCTGGAGCACAAGGTAGCAGGCTACCCCAGCTCATCATCATTTTCAGCTCCTCCATTCATGCTTTTCTCTTTCTCATGGCTGCATTTCATCATTTCTTATTCCTGCTCTACATTTAAAGAAAAAGTTGTGTCATATGTGGCAAAAGGCTGTGACATCCAGACATGATACACATCTTGTAATTATCATGGGTTTATCTCATCAGAATTGTAGGCGTTTAGTGTATTATAGGAACTGTGGAGAGAGTTTAGCATTAACTCCATTTTAGCTTAATGGGGTTAGCCCATAAATTCACAGCCCACCAGGAATCATGGGCACTTCACAAATATATCACATATACCAGTTACCTAGTCCTAAGTGTTTCTTGAGTCAAAAATGCTAGATGAAATAAAATAATTGTCCTTGTGACCAAAGATGATGGAGTTCTGAATGACCAAGCCCTTTGTTTAGTCATGACTAGTTAACATTAATTTGCTTCCATGCTATTACCTCTCGCTTTTTCTATATCTTTCTCATTATATCTCATCCTCATGGTTTGCATATGTTCTGTGTGCTTGTGAAGTAACCCTGCCCTGCACCCTGCTGTGCCTGTCCCCCTCTGTGCTTGATTGGTAATGGCCTAACTTGCCTCCAACCCTGACATCACACATTCATAGAGATAAAGAACAGAAGTCTGTGTGTGTGTGTGTGTGTGTGTGTGTGTGTGTGTGTGTGTGTGTGTGTGTGTGTGTGTGTGTGTGTGTGTGTGTGTGTGTGTGTGTGTGTGTGTGTGTGAGTGAGTGTGAGAGAGAGAGAGAGAGAGAGAGAGAGAGAGAGAGAGAGAGACACATTTATATTTAACTGAGAGGAAAAATTGTCGACATTAGGACAGAAAAATCAGACATTTTCCTGGTCATTAGAAATATCGATTTTGTTTGTTTGGTTGGTTGGTTGGTTTTTTTACTGCAAATTTCCTTAGAAAAACTAAATGAGACAAACAATTTGCTTTGTGTTAACAAGGTTATGGTTATGTTAGTTGGAAGTTTAGAATTAATTGGCTACAGTAATACGATGTCAATTGGAAGTCAGAATGCTAGAATAACAAACTGAGTCTATGAGTTTCCACAATAACTCTGTGTGTGTGTGTGTGTGTGTGTGTGTGTGTGTGTGTGTGTGTGTGTTTTCTTCCACAGTACTCCCAGATGAGAGACGAGGTGTTTAAGTCTAATCTGGTGTGTGCCTTTATTGTGCTTCTCTTCATCACAGCAATACAGAGTCTCCTGCCATCTGCAAGGTACCACAACCACAGCCACACACGCACACACACACACACACACACACACACACACACAGTACTGGTTGCAGCTCATGCAGTGGTAATGTTCACATTCAAGCATGTAGCTATTGTTATGCCTGAATTGTGAAGGTCAACACACTTTCCTTTTGCTTTATTTTCTAATCTCCACCATGCTAATGAAAGTCTACCTCTGTCCACCTCATATTTAGACCCTCTTTTTCTTTTATTACAAATTCTAGGCTTTAACCTTTTCTCTGTGTGTGTTTGGTGCTGCCGGTAGGATGGTGACGATGGCAGTCCAGTTTTCTGTGCTTATCTTGCTGCACTGCTGTCTTGTTGTTGTGACGACAGCGGAGGACTACAAATGTCTGCCGCTTGTGCTGCGTAAGGCATGCTGCTGGGTGAACGAGACATCAATGGCACGCAACGTGGTCATACTCCTCTCCATCCTCATCAACTTCCTGGCAGCTATTATCAACATTGTGAGTATTTTATAATTGCGGGGCTAGAGCCAAGTCATAGTATATAGTCATAAGTCATTTATGCAGCTTCACATTGTTGTTGAGACCAGCCAAGTCCAATGTGTCTGTCTGAGGTATTGAATATTGACAATCCATTCAAACAGAATAAATCAGGCCTTTCTCTAAATGCCTAAATAAAATTTCCTAACAGGGATTTCCTAAATACAAGTTACTGTTCTTCTCGTTCAGTTTCCAATCAATGAACACATTTTATTTTGAATCAGCTGACATTAAGATTGCAAGTGTGTATTTTCACCCCCTCACCATGTCCACAAAATCTGGAATTATTATTATTATTATTATTATTATTATTATTATTATTATTATTATTATTATTATTATGTTTTCACATGTAATAATAAAATGGATAGAATTGATGTTGTTGGTTATAATCAGTTGACTTTATGTGGGTGACTTCTGATTAATTTGCGTAAAGAAGGGAAAACAGAATCATCATTTTGCTATAATAAAATTATATGGTACTGGTCCTTCTCAAAAAATTGTGCATATTGTGATAAAGAGGTTAATTCTTTTCCCGTAATGTAATGATAAAAAATTAAACTTTCATATATTTTAGATTCATTGCCACACCAACTGAAATATTTCAAGTCTTTTATTGTTTTTAATACTGATGATTTATGTCACAAAAATTAGCATATCATGAAAAGGTTCTCTAAACGAGCTATTAACCTAATCATCTGAATCAACGAATTAACTCTAAA
The DNA here is from genome assembly GCA_025084515.1 of Ancistrus triradiatus. Taxonomy (NCBI): domain Eukaryota; kingdom Metazoa; phylum Chordata; class Actinopteri; order Siluriformes; family Loricariidae; genus Ancistrus; species Ancistrus triradiatus. The sequence goes on along the minus strand of JAJAGP010000811.1, from coordinate 50,651 downwards.
CACCTGCAAAAGATTTCCTGAGGCTTTTGAAAACTCCCAGCCTGGTTTCATTACTCAAAACCGCAATCATGGGTAAGACTGCCGACCTGACTGCTGTCCAGAAGGCCATCATTGACACCCTCAAGCAAGAGGGTAAGACACAGAAAGAAATTTCTGAACGAATAGGCTGTTCCCAGAGTGCTGTATCAAGGCACCTCAGTGGGAAGTCTGTGGGAAGGAAAAAAGTGTGGCAGGAAAACGCTGCAACAACGAGAAGAGGTGACCGGACCCTGAGGAGGATTGTGGAGAAGGCCGATTCCAGAGCCACCGGGCACAGGCGTGTGCAGGAAATGGGCTACAGGTGCCGCATTCCCCAGGTCAAGAGCCACTTTTTCAACCAGAAACGGCGGCAGAAGCGCCTGACCTGGGCTACAGAGAAGTCAGCAGCACTGGACTGTTGCTCAGTGGTCCAAAGTACTTTTTTTGGATGAAAGCAAATTTTGCATGTCATTCGGAATCAAGGTGCCAGAGTCTGGAGGAATACTGGGGAGAAGGAAATGCCAAAATGTCTGAAGTCCAGTTGTTCAAGTACCCACAGTCAGTGATGGTCTGGGGTGCCATGTCAGCTGCTGGTGTTGGTCCACTGTGGTTTTAATCAAGGGGCAGGGTCAATGCATTCTAGCTATCAGGAGATTTTGGAGCACTTCATGCTTCCATCTGCTGAAGAGCTTTATGGAGATGAGAGTTTCATTTTTCAGCACGAACTGGCACCTGCTCACAGTGCCAAAACCAAACTGGTAAATGGTTTACTGACCATGGTATTACTGTGCTCAATGGCCTGCCACTCTTTGTTCCTGACCTGAATCCGATAGAGAATCTGTGGGATATTGTGAAGAGAAAAGTTGAGAGACGCAAGACCCAACACTCTGGATGAGCTTAAGGCCCGCTATCGGAAGCATCCTGGGCCTCCATACCACCTCAGCAGTGCCACAGGCTGATTGCCTCCATGCCACGCCGCATTGAAGCAGTCATTTCCTGCAAAAGGATTCCCGAACAAGTATTGAGTGCATAACTGAACATAATAATTTTGACAAGGTTGACTTTTTTTGTATTAAAATCACTTTGGTCGGATGAAATATGCTAATTTTGTGAGGGTTTTCATGAGCTGTATTGCCAAAATCATCAGTATTAAAAACAACAATGAAAGACTTGAAATATTTCAGTTGGTGTGCAATGAATCTAAAATATATGAAAGTTTAATTATTATCATTACATTACGGAAAAGAATTAACTTTGAATCATCAAATCTGCTAATTTTTGAGAAGGACCAGTATATATACGTATATATATATATATATATATATAATGCCTATAAAAAGGCACTCCGATGTTACATATGGGGTAATGTACCTCTTGGTGAGAGATTGTTGACTGTTAGGACTGCCTTTTTTAACATATAATTAGAGATTGTAGCTAGTTAGCTGAAGTTAACATTAAAATATAATATACGTAATCTAGCCTATAACAATTAAGTAATATATAGCCTTAAAATTATTAATTTATTTATTATTATATTATAGTCTTTTCTCTGTCTTGTCTCTGTCTATTATAGACAAACTAAGGCAATGTAACTAAAGCAAATGATGGTGGTGATTCTCTTTCCCTTCTTCTGTTTTTTTTTTTTTTTTTCATTCAAATTCCAAAAATAATCCCCCAGTGCCCCTTCCCGAAGTCAAAACCTCTGAAAAATGCTATTGCCTAGAGGGAGGGAGATGAATTCACATTCAAGTTTGAGCTATCTGGTTTCTTAATAGTGGCCTGAGGGTTATGGGTCACATTATTTTTTCCTAGTTTTTCACAGCCTGGGGCAGGTAGAGAGAACAAGAGCCACACTTATATATGCATATATTTTTATTGAAGGCTGCTAAAATAATGAACCAAAGCCAAAATATGTCTGTATTCTGAGTTTGAAATCAGTGATCCAACTTTAAAACTCTGCTATATAACTATTATTTATATGTTTTGTTCTGTAATTACACCACACACTGCTGCACCTTTGTGCTGTGATACACATATTAGTTTCACTACAGTTTAGTATGTTGTATTGTGACTACACATAATTCAACCCCTAAGCTACTTTGGGTAATGTTAGAATGGTAAAACAATACAATGAACCGGTTTGCACTCACATAGAAATGCTACACCATCTTGAATCAACAATGTTTTGCTTATTGATACTTTTTTGCTAAAAGAGACAAACAATACGAAGGCATTTTTTATTTCTGAAATTAAGTGTATGCGTCTTTTGTTTAATGATAAGCATAATAAAGCATTTTAACTTACAGGTATGTGCTGGCAAAATGTCCATTCAGACAATGTCTGTTCACATATGCTGTATGTCCAGTTTCCTATAATGTTGTTATCGTTATTATTAAGGTTATCAACTTTATAATTGACCTAAATATCACCTTGTCCAATAACTGTTGTAGTACAAAGCAGTTGTACTACACATAACAGCACAGCCTCTGGTGCAGAAAGTTTTTATTAAACAACAGAGTTTTATTGAACACACCTCCACCAATATTGCATGCGCATTAAACCTGAGCAAACTGAATGCTGAGCAGTGTTTTGGCTGGCATTGTGGCTCCTTGAGACAGGTGAGATAGACTGAGATCTTAACATATATAAAAAAATTGAAATTCAGTATTTTGATTAGTATTAACATTAAATGGATGAAGGTATGGGAATTACTGCAGTATCTTGGCTGTTTAGTCAATACCAGTACACTACTGTGTCCCATAAAGATTGATAAGTACCACAAAATTGTTTTGGCACAACGTTCAGATCACAAAACTTGCAATTTCACATAACATATTGTGGACGGCTTTGCACCCTTTTACTGTCGACTGGGCACTGGCTTTTCCTGCGTGCCTGTTCAGGATTAAGTAGATAAGAACAGTGAAATGAATGAATGAATGAATGAATACACTATGTAACACAAGTTTTGTTCCACAGCTTTTTAATGTTATATTCCAATTGCTTATGTCTAAAACAAATTAAAAAAAATTGCTTACATTCAATCATAAACTTCGCTTTTGTGACCACGGCAATGAAAATTATGAATTTTTATTATAGGAAACAGGTCACCACAGGCAATGCCGAAGTATGCTTTGTAGGCCTCACACATCTTAGCAGATGCTTCCACAGAGTACTTTTCGCTCTTGTCTTTATAAAATGGCCACAAACATAGCAAAATGCATCTGCTGGATGGATGCAACCTCTTGATGCCATCTAAATGGACTAAGTTGCTGTGTACTGTAAGGAAAAAGGATGTCTCTCTCCCAAACTCGATTCGAAAAATGGTCGATAAAAATGGTCAATCTTTTATTCCATGCAGTATCAAAGTACAAGAGTGTACTGAGGATTCAGCAGAGCAAGACTGATCACCCGGTAGCAGAGTAACACACAATATATACATTTGGAAAGTAGTGGTCCTTCCTAAGCTCCTCCTGTAATGGGTGTGGGGTGAAGTGTTAAATACTGTCGTTCTCAGGATCTGAATAGAGAATGAATTCACACCTGTCTGTCTAGGTCAGTTCCCCTTTGTCTGTGATGGCTGGTGCCCACTTACTATATGCAATCCCAATCAATTAGATCATGTCTCTCCGTCTCTCAGGAAGGGCTATAGTGGCCCTATATAACTGTAGTTATACAGCTACCTACAATTCTGTACAGTCCCAGAAAGTTCTAGATAATTCTGGACAGTTTTCTAAAAACTTCTTGATAGTTCTCACAATTCCAGAAGCTTCTTAAGTATCTGAAAATATGGCGAATATCCTTAAAATAGATCAATTTCAAAATATCATTGTGCTGACCACAAAAGCAAAAGTTTACAGGGAATAATAACTTTTTTCTATTCATTTAGGGTACAAAACAATCAGGAAAACACACTTAACAACTGGGAACAAAAAAATTTTTTGAAAAAATTGTTACATGGTGATATCATTGACTGGCACCATGTCCATTGTGGGTTCCCACCTCCTTTGTTCCCAAATAAGAATATAATAGAATAGAAAAATGAAGGAATATCAGGAGTAATGTTGTGATTATTAAAAAAGAAAGCGTTTTTAATCCATTTCACAGTCTTAGCTAAAGGTATAAAATCAGAAGAGATGATATGAATCAATAAAATGTTGCTAAAATATGTTTTGTCCTTTTTCACAATTTACTACAAGGACAATATGATTATATAATATTGTAATGTATACCTCAAACAAGGTTCAGCACAGTGGTGCAGTGGTTAGCACTGTCACCTCACAGCTCCGAGATCACCAGTTTGATTCCTGGGCTCTACCAGTGTGGAGGTTGAATGTCCTCCCCATGGCTGTGTGTTTTTTTTCTCCAGGTACTGCGGTTTTCTCCCACATTCCAAAGATGTATGGTAGGCTAACTGATGTTTTCAAAGTGACCTTAGTGTACGAGTGTGTTTATACCGTATGATGGTTGGCGTCATGTCTAGGATTGTTTCTGCTCCGCAACCTGTGTTGCACCCTGACTAGGATTAAGCGGATAAGATAATGATTGAATTCTTCACGGTTATATCAGTTATATACTATGACCATAGAAAGTATATTGGGTGTTTTTTTCTAATTTCTGATTGGCTCACCCTTCAGAGTCCAAAATATAGTCACAGCAAGAAATGAATGCACTTCATGGCATACAGATATATTGCAATGTTTTCAAGAACCAACCTTAGGCAGGGCGCCAACCATCACACAGTGCACACACACACACACACACACACACAGACATGAAGATGGTCCTGTTTCCACATTCCAAAGACATGCGTTAGAATAACTGGTTACTTTAAATTGTCCCAAGTGTAAGTGAGTCTGACTATTATCATTATAACCTTGCCTCACAAATAGCCACTGTCACGTTGTAACTTGTCACAAATAGCCATTGCATTGATACTGATGTAACATTAAATACATAGGCAATCAAGCCAGGGATCTCTGGAGCTAACTACTTGCACCACTGTGTCACCCCACTAATGCTAACGCTGCGGTTTATTAATTCATATGTGTTAGAAACAAATCTTCTTACGCATAAAGCATTTCTGTTTCTCTCTGTGTGTTTCTCTTACTAGTTGTGGTGTAATGTTGACAAATCAATCTGGGACGTGTTCAGGAATGGTACATTCGATGCTTCAGCTTCCATCCCCGGCTGTCTTTATCCAGAAGTATGTTCTCATCTTTGCCACATGCAGAGAATAGTTACAGATACTGACACAAAGAAAGATCTCACTATGTAAATATAATGCATAATGTAACAAATATCAGACAACCCAACTAGTTTAATGATTGCAATGCAATGAACCCAGTCATGAGAAATGAATACTTATACTATATAGTCCAAAGATACACTTCAACTATGAGAGACAAAAAAAGAAAAAAAATCCAGGAAATCACATTGTTGGATTTTTAAAGAATTTAATTGTAAATTATGGTGGAAAATAAGTATTTGGTCAATAACAAAAGTTCAACTCAATACTTTGTAACATAACCTTTGTTTGGCAATGACAAAGGTCAAACGTTTCCTGTAACTCTTAACCAGGTTTGCACAAACTGTAGCTGGTATCTTGGCCCATTCCTCCATGCAGATCTCCTCTACAGCAGTGATGTTTTGGGGCTGTCGCTGGGCAACAGAGACTTTCAACTCCCTCCACAAATTTTCTATGGAGTTGAGGTCTGGAGACTGGCTAGGCCACGTCAGGACCTTGAAATGCTTTTCACAGAGCCATTCCATCGTTGCCCGAGCGGTGTGTTTGGGATCATTGTCATGCTGGAAGACCCAGCCACGTTCCATCTTCAATGCTCTCACTAATGGAAGAAGGTTTTGGCTTAAAATCTCACAATACATGGCCCTGTTCATTCTTCCCTTAACACAGTCATCCTGTCAACTTTGCAGAAAAACAGCCCCAAAGCATGATGTTTCCACCCCCATGCTTCACAGTAGGTATGGTGTTTTTGGTATGGTGTCAGTAGGTATGGTGTCATCTGACCACATGGATATTCTCCCAATCCTCTCCTGGATCATCCATATGCTCTCTCTGGCAAAATTCAGATGGGTCTGGACATGTACTGGCTTAAGCAGATGGACACGCCTGGCACTGCAGGATTGAGTCCCTCTCGGTGTAGTGTGTTACTGATGGTAGCCTTTGTTACTTTGGTCCCAGCTCTCTACAGGTCATTCATCAGGTCCCTCCATGTAGTTCTGGGGTTTTGCTCATCGTTCTCATGATCATTTTGACCCCACAGGATGAGATCTTGCGTGGAGCCCCAGATCGAGGGAGAATGTCAATGCTCTTGTATGTCTTCCATTTTCTTACAGTTGCTCCCACAGTTGAATTATTCACACCAACCTGCTTGTCTATTGTAGATTCACTCTTCCCAGCCTGGTACAGGTCTACAATTTTCTTCCTGGTGTCCTTCGACAGCTCTTTGGTCTTGGCCATGGTTGAGTTTGGAGTCTGACTGTTTGAGGCTGTGGACAGGTGTCTTTTATACAGATAATGAGGTCAAACAGGTGACATTAATACAGGTAATGAGTGGAGGACAGAAGACCTTCTTAAAGAAGTTACAGGTCTGTGAGAGCCAGAAATCGTGCTTGATTGTGGGTGACCAAATACTTATTTTCCACCATAATTTACAATTAAATTCTTTAAAAATCCTACAATGTGATTTCCTGGATTTATTTTTTCTCTCATAGATAGTGTACCTATGATGAAAATTACAGACCTCTCTCATCTTTCTAAGTAGGAGAACTTGCACAATCAGTGGCTGACTAAATACTTTTTTGCCCCACTGTATGTTATTTGAACGTATTAGCTATATATAATTATACACCGTTTTGTACTGGTCTTGTTTATTTTCTCCAGTACTTTGTGTTTACCGGCGTGTTGGCTATGGTGACGTGTGCTGTATTCCTGCGCTTAAACTCTATTCTGAAGTTGGCCATCCTGCTGGTAATGATTGCCATTTATTCGCTACTGACCGAAGCTTTCTACCACTCACTGTTCACCCGTTATGACACCATCTCCAGCTATGATAGCTTTCCCAACCAGAGGTGAGCACTGCTTTGTGCACACACACACGCACACACGCACACACACACACACAAAGATTGTCCTGTTTCCACATTCCGAAGTCATGCGTTAGATTAACTGGTTACTCTAGAGTGTGAGTGAGTCTGACTATTATCATTATAACCTAGCTTTGCAAATAGCCATTGTCACATTGTAACTTGTCACAAGTAGCCATTGCATTGATACTGATGTAATGTTAAATACACAGGCAGTCAAACACTCACACTGGCACACTTTAAATAGACCAGTTCATTGGAACCCTGAGAAAACCCACTCGGACAAAGAGAGAACATGCAAACTCGAAACAGAGTCCATACCAGGAATCGAGCCAGGGATCTCTGGAACTGGTTACTCACATACATTAACGATCGCTCTACTTTTATCTAGGTTTTCCCGACATAAACTTATATATACTTATACTCTTGAAACAGATAAATGCAGTTTGCATTCATTTCCACATTCTGATTCTCATTTTAATAATTACAGTTATTACGTCATAACAATAATAACATACACTCATGTGCAAAAAAAAATGAACGAAACCTAAATTGCAAAATATTAAAGTTATATTATATATACACTATATAACTATATCTACACTAATACCTACTTAGAAGTACCTATATATACTCATTGACAAAAAAAATATCACACTCAGTCATGTCGGATTGCTGCAAAACTCGGCATGCAGTTCTGTCTGAGGCAGATATGTACATGATTACAGGTGTGGTCTGATTAGACACTGGGTCTTGCCACAAGGAAGAGTAAAACTGCTTCCCCTGCTGCCCAATAAAAAGACCCTCAGGGGCTACTTTTGGGTAGTGCAGCTCTTGGTGAGAGATTGTTGACTCGTAGCCATGCTTCTACAACGCACTTGAAGACATTTACCCAGTTGACCGACAAAGTGATGCATAACATCCCAATTTACCGTCACTTCTCTTTGAGAGGGTCATGCCAGAGGGTCTGGTGACAATCCCAGGGTTCACTTGGCACAGGCAGAGGTATACCTTGAACAGGGTTCCAGTAGATCATTTTACAATTTATAATTTTAGGTTTAGGTTTAACACACACAGAACATAGAGCTGATCTGTAAGTCCAGTGTACTTATTGCTGGAGTGAACTGTCCACTTACATAGTTTTTTTGTACAAAAAGATAAAATCATAAAAAAGATTTAAATGTTTGAGATAAAACAAAGTATCTAACAAAGTTCAAAATATCTTCAATCTTGTATTTTTCTTAAAAGATTAGTTGTTAGTTAGAAATCTTCTACAGTACAACAGGCTCATGTTTTGGCCTGGTCAGTGTCCAGATTTTAACCCTCTAGAGGATATTTTTCAACTACTCATGAACTGTTTGAATCCATTACCACTGAGTGGAACAACATTGATTTTGCAGTTTTCGTTTTAGCCCAGGGGCATCATCAGACACACACATGACCCAGTAAAATGTTTTTGTGCCCACTAAAATCACAGCTTTAAAAGTCACTTTTTCACTGGGTTGCTGAGCAGAACTAAAGGATACACCATGTAAATTCACTACAGGCACTACATTTCCCAAAAGGCCCATTACCCGTCTTTACAAAAGCTTGAGTGGCTAATGCTTTCACTCAGAGCCAATGTCTTTCAGTTTGCCAGGTGGAGTAATCTGCAAATATTAAAAAGCAGACAAGGTAATGATAGCCCATAGCTATATTTTGGCTAGCCACTTATATATCCATATACCCTACAAAAGTACATATTTTACGACTATTTCAAAGGCATTCATTAAACTAGCAAAGGCATCAGTTAATGCAACTAATAAAAAAAACTTTAGTGTTAATTTGTTCTTCATCTCTCATCCACGGCAGAGTAACGCCCACTATGTTTAACCATTTAGTGTTTGACAGGTTGCGCCCCTACAACTGATTGATAAGCAGATGGGTACAGCTGTGCCTCTCTAAATTTTGTATAGTCTAGAAATGAGCCTGATTTGGCTCATTGTTTTGGCCCCGGAGTGTATACTAGATATCGCCATCAGTAAGACTCTGGCCTTACTGATGATATCTTTCTCCATTGTTAGTCTAAAAAGCTATAAAAGTTCAGCATTGTCTCATCTCAGTTGTTACTGCCTTAAAGCAAGGTTACTATTGCTGAGAGCATGGATGAGGTTGATTTAACGTAATACAGGTAAAGTTCTATGTTCTTTGATTTGAAGGACAGCTATAGTCATGTACTGTATCCATATACCTAAATGTGTAGTTATGTATAGCTGATCAGCTGCAGTAAAATGAACGGAATAGGAAGGACGCAGTCTCACACTGATCATGAAAGGGAGAAAATTTTGAGTGCATATTTATTTACATATGTACAGTCAAAACCCCACTATCCAAATTCCCATTATAACATATGGAGTATTTCAAGAACAACAACAACAACACTACCCGAATTACTAACCGAGTAAAACAAATGATCAGGAAAACAGATGAAATCCTGAATGACCTCTTAATCCAGTCAGAAGGTTCCACGCACTACTGTATTAGGCTAACTGTGGAGACCATGTGTTGAGTATACATCTTATTTAGGTCGGAATAACAAAACTAATGCTGTGCACTACGGTGGCCGTAAGCTTCGTGACTTACCAAGGCCGTGCTAAAACATTTTGACAGATTTATGAGCGCCGTGTACCATCTACAATCGGTTCTAGGTCAGAAAGCACAACCAGCATTAATTCATACATTAGGCGCACCGCATTTTAAGACGCACTGTCAATTTTTGAGAAAGTTAAAGGATTTTAAGTGCGCCTTATGGTCCGAAAAATACGGTAATATTACTGTAAATTCTACAACATATTTTATAAAAATTCAATGTATTAAGGTTATTCTTAAGATGTTCCGGTGGCTCAGTGGAAAGAGCCAGCTTCTGAAAATGGTGGCTCCTGAGGCCCTGGGTTCAAATCCCGTGTGAGGCTTGCAACCTGAAGGGTGGGTGGTTTATTACAGAATGTTGCAATATACAGGCACACTGTTCAGGGTGTACCTCTGTAACAGAGAAGATGCAGTGTTTTCAGACCATGATTAATAATACAAAGAAAAGTTTATCTTCATTTCTTAACAAAAGAATATTAATAATTTAACTTAAGAAAGTTCAGAATTCAACAATTTAATTACAGCTTTCATGTGTCTTGTACGTTTCCTCAATAAATAATATTTGGCTCAGGCGATCACCTGCTCAGTGCCTCATTAAGTAAAATGAAGTGTGACTGTGTTGGAATCAGATACTAGAACAGAAATGCTACCATACATGTAGATACAATACTGTGCAAAAGTCTTAGGCCACAATTAGATTAGATATACCATTGTTTTAGCAATAGTATAATGACCATATATCATTATTTATCAGTCTCTTTATTAAATACAACCAGGAAATACAGGACATTTGTATGCATTATTTAAAACACTGAAAAAAACAGCTTCTACAGTGGTGCTTGAAAGTTTGTGAACCCTTTAGAATTTTCTATATTTCTGCATAAATATGACCTAAAACATCATCAGATTTTCACACAAGTTCTAAAAGTAGATAAGGAGAACCCAATTAAACAAATGAGACAAAAATATTATACTTGGTCATTTATTTATTGAGGAAAATGATCCAATATTACATATTAGTAAGTGGCAAAAGTATGTGAACCTTTGCTTTCAGTATCTGATTAAGATCAGGACTTTGACTTGGCCATTCCAAAACATGAACTTGATTCTTCTTTAACCATTCTTTGGTAGAACAGCTTGTGTGCTTAGGGTCGTTGTCTTGCTGCATGACCCACCTTCTCTTGAGATTCAGTTCATGGACAGATGTCCTGGCATTTTTATTTAGAATTCTCTGACATAATTCAGAATTCATTGTTCCATCAATGATGGCAAGCCGTCCTGGCCCAGATGCAGCAAAACAGGCCAAACCCATGATTTCACAGGACTCATGAACATTAACATTAGCCAATGTGAGAAAGACCTTCAGTTGCTTAGAAGTTACCCTGGGGTCCTTTGTGGCCGCACCAACTATTACACTCCTTCCTCTTGGCCGACCACTCCTGGAGAGGATAACAATGGTCTTGACTTTCCTCCATTTGTACACAATCTGTCTGACTGTGGATTGGTGGAGTCCAAACTCTTCAGAGATGGTTTTGTAACCTTTTCCAGCCTGATGACACATTTAGTCATGACACATTTACAGCATTTAGCAGATGCCCTTATCCAGAGCGAATTACAATTGATACATTCTTACAATCCAAGCAATTGTGGGTTAAGGGATCTAACAGTGGCAGCTTGGCAGATGTGGGATTTGAACCCTGGACCTTCTGGTCCAGAGTCCAGTACCTTAACCGCTAGGCCACCACAGCAAAACAGCTCATCAACAGCTGTTTTTCTGAGGTCCTCAGAAATCTCCTATGTTCGTGCCATGATACACTTCCACAAACAGGTGCTGCGAAGAGCAGACTTTGATAGATCCCTGTCCTTTAAATAAAACAGGGTGCCCACTCACACCTGATTGTCATCCCATTGATTGAAAACCCCTGACTAATTTCACCTTCAAATTAACTGCTAATCCTAGAGATTCACATACTTTGCCACATACTAATATGTAACATTGGAACATTTACTTCAATAAATAAATGACCAAGTATAATATTTTTGTCTCATTTGTTTAATTGGGTTCTCTTTATCCACTTTTAGGACTTGTGTGGAAATCTGATGATGTTTTAGGTCATATTTCTGCAGAAATATAGAAAATTTCAAGAAGGGTTCACAAAATTTCAAGCACCACTATGTAGGCTACAGTGACAAGTATTTAGTGAGACCTCCACTTTCACTTGAGCAATAGAAGCATCTGGCAGCTTCATCAGGATGCAAAGTCAACCCTTCTACAGTCTGAAGAAGCTTGATCAAGAATGGTCTTTTTGGAGGGGTAACAGTTAAGAACACCAGTTTTTCGGGAAGTGGAACTGGGTGAAAAGGCTACAATATGCCAAAGATCACAAAGATTGGAATGACGATCAGAGGAAAATCAGATTAGTATTATAAAGTGAGTTTGAAATTTTTGGGTCCAATCATTGACAATAAGTTATATATGGTAATTAAACAGTTGCTAAAACAACCAGTTTAATGGTGGCCAAATACTTTTGCAGAGTACTGTATGTTTTAAGAAGTGGTCTCGTATTTTTTTTTTCAGAGCTGTAGGCTAGGGTTCAAATCTCACATGAATGCATTTCAGTAAAGCTCACTAATGTCTTTCTCTGTCCTGGTACTCCAACAACAGTGAAAACTTCCTGGGAACCAAGAGGACATCTCTACTGCTAATGGCAATGTTCCTTTTAGCGGTATTCTATCATGGACAACAGGTGAGCGCACGCACGCACGCACACACACACACACACACACACACACACACACACACACACACACACACACACTCAGTGCATTTTGTCTTTTGTCTTATTCTGTCTGGCTTTTAGAGGTTCCCAGGCGCTTGTGTGCCTGCCATTATAAGGTCATGTGTTACTAGGAAACGTACCCGGGCCAGTGGCTATTTAATAAGCCCTTCTCCTCGTTCTCCGCCAATATCCAAGAGCTCTTTGGAATGGACAATGTGTGTGTGTGTGTGTGTGTGTGTGTGTGTGTGTGTGTGTGTGCGCGCGTGTGCGTGTGTGTGTGTGTGTGTGTGTGTGAGGGCAAACAGGAGGCTTTTAAAGTTCACTCTGTTGAATTGCTGTCTTTGATAGTGATGATCAGTAGAGGACCTGCAGGCTAATGAAACAGAGTGAGTGCTAAACAGGGACAGAGGACAGGGATGAAGAGAATCACAGAGAGGGAAAAATAAAATCAGAGAGCTTTGACAGAAGTGAGAAGTACGGTAAACTCGTTTTTCTGAAAATACAGCATGAAAGGGAAAATAATTAAAAGGTTTGAGTTTCATTCTGCTAGTTGCTTCTCCTCATCTGGTGTTTTTTAACACTGTCAATCTGTTTATGCACATCCCTTGAGGCGTTAATGTATGTGCATTTGTAGGTGTGTGCATGTGTTGTGTAAATCTGTTTGCATCTGTGTGAATGTGTTAGTAATCATTGCTGTACTCAAATCTCCAACATTGTACCATAAACTGATGGCAACCTGACTGATGATAAGATATAGGCAAGCCAGTTCAATTTTGTTTGGTCATTTTAATAATATATGTGACCACAAAGTTATTTACAGAGATCCAGGTTTACAAGCAAATTTAAGGTGAAAATGGAATGGAAAAACCCGATGAGAAACAGACAGGGAAAAAAGTAATAGTGAGACAGTGGGATTTTGCTTTACTCTTGCCCTATTACAGCATTTACACTACTGTGCAAAAGTCTTAGGCTACCATTAGATTAGATATACGCAGTGCTTAATTTGCAAAACATGAGGTAAGGGCATGCAATCATCCAGCAAGTGGGCATTAAGTGAAAAGGCTCCATATTGAATAAACACAACTGTGCTGATAGTGCAACACATAATAAAGTAGCTTTCATATCTATATCAATGAAAAAGACTTACATTGTCTTAGCTATCAGTTGTCTTTTTTACATTTTGTCCATTTCCTTTTGTCCATTTCCAGACCTCGCTCTCCAAAAGCAATACATGACTGATAATCTAATTATGTTGGTTACCATCAAAGAAAATGAGCCATTTACACAGACAAATAAGTAATATTTATTTAAAATTTGTTTATTGATATTGATTGTTTTCATTTTATGTTACATATAAAAACGCAAAGGTGCTGGATCCACACAAAAAGGTGCCGGAACACAAGTGCTCCAAATATAAGAGGTACCCGAGGTACCTGGCAGGGTCCCGCTCAGATTCAGCACTGGATATACCATTGTTTTAGCAATGGTAATAATGACCATATATAATTATTTCTAAGTTTCTTTATTAGAAAATACAGGGCAGTTGTATGTAATATTTAAAAACAATTAAGAAAAAACATTTATACAATTTATATAATAAAAACAGTTACTATACTATATGGCAAGTATGTATTTACTTGAGCAATAGCCGCATCTGGCAGCTTCATCAGGATGCCAAGTTGACCCTTCTACAGTTTGAAGAAGCTTAATCAGGAATGGTCTTTTTGGAAGGGTAGCGGCCAAGAAACTACTTTTCCGAAAGAGGAACTGAGTGAAAAGGCTAAGACAGTGGTTCCCAAAATTCCCATGGGTGTAGAACTATTGCAGGGGTCTGGGGGGTGGAGGTGAAAAAATTTAAATAAAGATACATAATTCAAGTCACTTGTAATTATTCCACTGTAAATGTGACCTTTTACTTATTTTGTTTTGTTCAACAAAGCAGTTATGTATTAATTAGAATGTTTAATATAAATTACAGTGAAGTTCAGAAGCAAAAGATGTGTACATATCAGAGTGTGTGTGGGAGTGGGGCGGATCTAAAAATATTATTATCTAGAAAAAAGGGGCACTACTGAAACAGTTTGGGAACCACTGAGCTGGAAAAGAGTACTATAGAGTAACGAATCAAAGTTTGCAGTTTTTTAGCTCAAGTCATCAACAATATGTTACATATGGTCATTATACCATTGGTAAAACAAATCTAGTGGTGGCCTAAGACATTTGCAAAATACTCACTCACCAACTGGCGATAACAAGGCAAGGCAGGCACCTGCACATGCACTAACTCACACTGGGGCACTTTAGAGACATCAAGTCAACTTGCACATTTCTTTGAAACATGGAAGGAAACTGGAGTACACAGAGGTAAGCCATGCAGAAATGGGAAGAACACACAAACCCCACTAGACACCAGTCAGACTAGGAGTCTCTGGAGCTGTGAGGAGACAGCATTAAGCCACTATACCACCGTGCAGCCCATAAACATTACTGATTGTTTTACAAACATAAAGAATGTCTTAGTATGAGCATAAGAAGGTTGAGTGGGACTGCAACAGCATATTACCATAGCAGCAGTTCTTGGGACGTGGAAGTCCCTGAGCCATCCCGGCTAGATTATTCACTAACCACACCACAAAGTGTGAAGATAGTTCAGTCTATGAAGGTGTTATGAAAACTGGAGAATGAAGTTAGAATTAGCCCTTATCCATTAAATTACGGAACACAGGTCCTGGGTACTGTCATATTGACTTTATGTAGGTTTTGCTTCCTGGGAAAATGATTTCATCCAATAAGTGTGGCTTAAAACTCCAGAAATTCAGATTGAGTCCCTCGTGGAAAAAAGGCAAATAAAAAAATGGACTTTTGATGCTTTAGTTGATTCCCAAAACAGACTACTCAAATGCCCTTTACACAGACGATGCTTTTGTTGGTTGTGTGTGAAACTCTCAGAAGTTTTTTTCATTCATTTTATAAAAACCTGATAGGTCCGCTTATGTGTATTTTTCGGACCATAAAGTGCACCGGATTATAAGACGCATTAAATGAAAGAAAACTCTTAAGTTCGGTCGGAAACTCAGTTTGGTCTTTACCTGGCGCAGGGCGTCTTCTTGCTTCCTCCACTTCCGTACCATTGATTCGTTAATGTTGAATTCTCTCGCAGCTGCTCTATGACCATTTTGTACTGCGTGACTGATAGCGCTGAGTTTGAAATCCGCTTCGAAAATAAATGAATGAATGCACGTACCCTAATGCTGAAGCACATACCGTATTACTCAGCGATGTTTCCTGACTACAGTGGCCGTGAGCTTCGTAACTTACCAAGACCGTGCTAAAACATTTTGACAGATTTATGAGCGCCGTGTACCATCTACAATCGGTTCTAGGTCAGAAGGCTCAACCAGAATGAATTCATACATTAGACGCATCGCATTTAAAGGCGCACTGTCGATTTTTGAGAAAATTAAAGGATTTTAAGTGCGCCTTATGGTTTGAAAAATACGGTATGTGTATTTGAAACATCAATTGGCTCACAAGACAGAACTTTAGATTGAGTTAGAGTTCAACTTTGGAGATAGAACCTTTTTGGGGTTTTTTTAGTAAGGAGCTGATTTCCATTTGTACAGGGGGGCACACAGATTTTAGAGGGGCACAGCTGTACCCCTCTGCTTGCCAATCGCTCATATGGGAACAACTGTGCATACAAATAAGCCTGTTAAACACTAAATAGATTATGCGATATAACACTAAATTGGATGTTACGCTGCCATGTATGAGAAACAGATGAACACTGAAGAATTTTTATTAATTGCATTAACTTAGTTTATGCTAACAAAAATGTCTTTGCTGGTTTAATGAATGCCTTTTTAATAGTGGTCCAATATGTACTTTTGGTAGGATATACAGTTATAAATGGCCAAAACACAAAGCTATGAGCTATCATTACCTTGTCTGCAGCATGGCTGACTTTCTTTTAAATATTTATGGATGTCCATTACTCGATGTAAAAAAAAAAAAAAAAAGAAACTGTCTCTGACTGAAAGCATTAGTGGCTCAAAGTTTTGGAAAGATGTTGTGGCATTACAGGAAATGACATCCCTGTAGTGAATGTCCTGCAGTAAAGTGCCCCAAATGATGCCCCTAGTACAAACACCAGCGTAAACAAAGTCTGAAGCTAGATCTTTTCATGTTTTGATACCATTTTAGCGATTGTAAGTCTTACATGACATGAGGAAAAGACGGTGACCATTAAATGCTGCACAGCGGGATAGTTGTTTTGTTCATTGAAATTGTTTCCACCATACTGCTATCTTAAACCGGCTTTTGCTTGGCTTACTAGTACATACTGATGAGGTGCCTTTGCAAACTGTGCTAAATGATATTATGCTTATCTCCAAGGGACCAGACTGGAGCCTATTTGTTTTTAAGTTGTCTTTATTCATCTAGACATTTCAAAATTACATATTGGAAACAAGCATTTTTGAAAGTCAATTTAAAATGAAAGCTTTATATGTACAAATATGCACTGGTTTTTTTTTTATTCACGAATACAGATGCAGCTATATGTGATGATGTTTATCACTCAGGGAATAAATATGCTGCTTATCATTGGGTTTGGAAAAGTGAGACTGCCTTGCAGTGTAAGACTAAACACCAAGCTTACTGGTGTTTAAGACTTTTCTTCATAAGTTTTATGGATAATCTTTTAAAGCCTACAGCTTTTCACGCTAAAGGCTCTGCTGGTACAGACGGCCATCAGATTCAATGATCTACACTTCTAAAGTATTTTCTATAAGTAACTTTGAAACATTGCACGTGGATTACTTTTACTGCTTGGACTTATTTTACTTGTAACGTTTCTAAACAGGCTTGATGGTCAAAATAGGCACACTTACACTCACCGGCCTCTTTATTAGGTACAACTGTTTAACTGCTTGTTTACACAAATGTCTCATCAGTCTATCACATGGCAGCAACTCAACGCATTTAGGTCTGTAGACATGGTCAAGACGACCTGCTGAAGTCCAAACCGAGCAGAGGAATGGGGAAGAAAAGGGATTTACATGACTTTGAACGTGCCGTGGTTGTTGGTGCTAGACAGGCTGCCGATCTACTGGGATTTTTGTGCACAGCCATGGAGAGGAAAATGGCCAGACTGGTTCAAGTGGAAAGAAAGGCAACAGTAACTCAAATAATCACTCATTACAACCGAGGTATGGAGAAGAGCATCTCTGAATGCACAACACACTGAACCTTGAAGCACGTGGGCTACAGCAATTGAAGATCACACCGGGTGCTACTCCAGTCAGCTAAGAACAGGCATCTGGGGCTACAATTCACACAGGCTCACCCAAATTGGACAACAGAAGACTGGGAGATGTTGCCAAATCTGATAAGTCTCGATTTCTGCTGCAACATTTGGATGGTAGAGTCAGAATTTGGCAGAAACAATATGAAGCATGGATCCATCCTGCCTTGTATAAACAGTTCATGCTGCTGCTGGTGGTGTAATGGTGTGGGATATATTTTCTTGGCACACTTTGCACCCCTTAATACCAATTGAGTAGCATTTAAACACCACAGTCTACCTGCGTATTGTTGCTGACCATGTTCTTCCCTTTATGACCACAGTGTACCATCTTCTGATAGTTATCAGGATAACACATTTATGTTTTTTTCATTTATTTTATAAAAACCTGGTAGGTTCGCTTATGTGTATTTGTGGTTATATGGAGGTGCTCTTGGTTATGCATAGTTCAGCTCAAAGATGCAAGGGTTCCATTTAGAAATCAAGCTCTTGTAAAGCCTATTTATTTTTGATATTTAACATAAATAAACATGAATAAATAAATGCTTGGGAAGAATTACCATACCATGGGCATGTTTTATGTTTATTCTAAAATCTGAATAATTATGGAACTCTTATCTCTTAGTTATGTTTTATTACATTTTAAAAGAGCCCATGACCTTGGTATGAACCCAGACCTGGAAAGATTAAGGCTCATAATGATGCTCTCTGTTCCATGTTGGTCACAAAACAACAGTCATAAACAAACTGTATATTTAAAAAATGCTATAAAATCTGTTTAAAATGTAAGACATAGATTTAATGTCTTAGATGTGTGCTAGAATTCTTAATATTACTTATTATTATTAGTAGTAGAAGTATTATTATTATTATTATTATTATTATATAAAAATGCTAGCCCACCACCATGGTGGACCTGAGTTTTGAGATGTGATATGCCTTTTGGCAAGATCCATGCGTCACACACTTATGGCTAGCTTGACTGAGGGAGGGGAGCAAGACACGGGAATCTTTCCCCATGCCTGAACATGTACTCCTACCCAACCCTGTGATGGGTTCCCGGTTTGGGTACATGCAAACCTTTGCCCTGTGAGATCCATGGATACGCTCCATCACCCCACAACAATGACCAGGATAGCAGGTTAAAAATTTATTTTAGTACTCGATTAATTCAATATATTTATTTCCCACATTTTTAGCCTGCTTATCCTGTCAGGGGCACAGAAGATCCAGTGCCTGTCCTGGAACCACAAACCACAATGAAGTAAGCTGTCCTGGTGTTTTCACATGTCTTGGTAGATGATCTTCCCATTTGCCCTCCCATCCCGTAACTTAGAAATCATGCCTGTTGTGATTCCCGCACACCAGGAAACACTGCTGACCTCCCAATCATGTAGCATATTTATTATTATAATGATTATTTTATTATTTCAGTGCTTTTCTAAGATGAGCAGGGATCTTAGCAGTACTTTTAGAGTGTGAGGATGATGCAGTATTTGAGGTTTGGTGCAGCATGCTATTAAGTAAGCGAGACAGAGACAAAGACAAGTTTGATAAGCCTTTGGCTTCTAGAAGTGCTTCAGACAATCACTCATCATCATTAATTTTAATAATGTTACATGCACCAACCGCACACCTCTACATGCTTTGCCTTGCTCATTTAATTACTCCACAAATCATCTTTCACTCTTCATCTAATCACACACACACACACACACACACACAAGCTTGTCTTTCTGTCATTGTGAGGACTTCTCATTGTCGTAACATTGCTACCTAACCCTCATTTTAACCTCAGTAGCTGAACTGGTTGTTTTTCAAAAGAATGTTGCAGTTTTTGTTAAATTGTGGGGACCTTTTGTTGAACCAGCAAAATATGCCCCAAGGTAAAAAAAAAAATTCAGATAACTTTATATAACTTTACACACACAGACACACACTCACACACACGTACACACACAAGCTTTTGCAGATTAAACAATGTGTGTTATGTTAGGGGATTAATTTTTTGTACAGATGTGAGCAACATCAAACTTGTCCACTTAGCACCTCCAGTTACTGTACATTTGTATTTGAATGCATTCAGGAGAGCGTGCAGTGTTAATCAAGGAGGCATCGTAGTGCTGTTTTTAGCTCAGTGTGTTCAGGCAATGTAATCACCTGTATTGAAGTGTATGAAATTGTATAAGAGAGTTACAGTATACAGTGCTGTGCCAAAACATGACCATTCCCAGATGAAGCGATTTGAATGTTGATTATCCTGTTACAACTGTGCATGTCAAGGTCTGGGATACATTAGATGGTAAGCAGACCAGTGAGAATTTAGCAAGGGCCAATGCCTGGTTGCTATAAAGACCTTAAGACCTTAAGTGAAATTTTCCCTTAAGATTGCCCTTAAACATCTCCTTAATAAGTTAAATGTGTTGCAGAAAAAATGCCTTAAGTGTTACCTAAGGGTTTTCTTAAGGGAAATCGTCCCAAACCCTTAAATGTTCTCTTAAGTAATCCCTTTAAAACCATTAAGTGTTGCATAAAGCCCCTTCATTAAGAATTATTTAAGGAACACAAAAAGCCATGTTAATTATCAAAATATGGAGAATATGGCTGCGTTTTTGGAGGTTTCTGAAGATGAAGATTCTATTCATTCTCATTACAATAAAAAGATAATACAAATTAAAATAAGTATAAAACATTTATTATTATTATTATTATTATTATTATTATTATTATTATTATTGTGTCCAGTATCAATACCATTTATTTGGCATTTATTGTTGTTGTTGATGATTTTTTTGTATGTTCCTTTCTTGTTTTCTCCATTATTAAAAACTCTTAAGCTTTTGTTTTTTTCCTGTTGATGAGTCATTTTGTTATGGAACTTTATGACAACAAAACCTCAGTCACTGCAGTAAATCTAGTTAAGTAATTCCTTTGTGTAAAGGAAAATCTTCTGTTAAGGTTTATACTTAGGGGAAAAACATGAGGTGTTTTATGTGACCATGCACAAATCTTAAAAATATTATACTTTGCCACTTATTTATTGAGGATAATGATCCAGTATTACATATCAGTGAGTAGCAAAGGTATGTGAACCTCTGCTGTCACTTTCTAGCTAAACGTTTCTGATAATGGTTGATCAGTCCTGCACATTGGCTTGAAGGAATTTTGCCCATTCCTCTTTTATCTCATTTGCTTAACTGGCTTTTCTTTATTTAGTTTTAGGATGTCAGAAATATAGAAATATCTAAACGGTTCACAAACTTTCAAGCACCACTGTAGCAAAGTTTCTACTTCTATACACTAGTACTTTCCACATATTAAATACTGTCATACCTCCCAACCATTATATAGTATGTGGCATTTTGCATCTCACATTTATGTGGGTGGCACAGTGTTTCGGTGGGTGGCACTTTTCCTCACGGCAAGATGTTTCTGGGTTCGATCCCAGATGGAGTGACAGGGTTCCTTTCTGTGTGGAGTCTGCATGTCCTCCCTGTGTCTGTATGGCTTCACTCCGTGTCTTTGGTTTCTTCCCACATTCCAATGACATGTAAGTTAGGTGACTGGAGGATACTAAATGCCCGTGACTGCCTTTGATATGACCTTGACTGATGAAACATGTGTATCAAATGTAATGTTCTTCCTCTCCGGGAATACAGTTAGCCCAAGTTGTTCTGATGTGACGTTAAATAAACCAAGCACTGTGCTGCTGAAACCTATATAGCATCCTTCTTATGTGATTGTTTTTTACATCATACAAACAGATATTCACTCTCCTCACCTCCTTTTCTATCGTCGCGCTGGAGTCCACTGCGAGGCTGGACTTCTGTGGCGAGTTCAGCAAAGGGGAGATCATGAAATGCGAGAACTGCGAGAGCACAAGGAGAACATGCTGCGTAACATTCTTCCCATCCCTTGTCGCTCGCCACTTTCCTGGAGAATGACAGAGACAAGGAGGTCTTACACACACACCTACCCTATCCACACATGCATTCTTCAACTTGCAGACGCACTCGACGCGAGGCAGACGTACACAACTGCCTCAGATCATTAAAGGTCAGACTGTCTATGCATTCGATTTTGAGTTAGAGCACGCTAGAACCTCCTATCCTGATTATCTTCATGTTAGATTTGTATGGTTGTATGCAGGATGAACCACTTTTGGATGGATGATGGATTTATGGTGGATTAATGGATGGATGGGTCGATGATGGATAGATAGATAGATAGATAGTATAATAGATAGATAGGGTAGGTAGGTAGGTTGATAGACAGATAGACAGATAAATAAGGTATATACACACATATACTATTACACATAAATATATATATATATATATTATAATATTATACTATATAATATAGTATATATATATAGATATTATATATATTGACAGAGAAGAGATAGAGACGACAGAGAGAAAGAGAGGCATAGAGATAGAGAGAGACAGTAGAGAGAGAGGGTAGGTAAGTTTGGGGGTACGTAGTTAGGTAATCTGTTTGATCCCACAGGGAATTGTGGGCACTTACAGTGGCAAGTATTTACAGATTGACTATACAAAACTAAACTCCAAAATATACAGACACTCTATTCCAAATTCAGTATAATAAATTACATCCTAATTACAAAATACTATACTTTCCATGTACTTGTACAAAGCACAGACCAAGTGACGAACACACATGACAGCTGACACCTTTGAGAAAACTACAATAGGAGAATGGAAACAGACGTAGGTGCAAGGGTGGCAAGTTTATTAACAGACATGGTGATGACACAGAGAACATGGCAAAGCAAAAGGAATAGTATAGGCTAATGCTAACAAGCAGACATTGGCTAACACAAACAAACGCTATGCTTATGCTTATACAAACAGGCAGTGCTAATGCTAAGAAGGTGCTAGGCTAACATATCAAAAACATGAAACAAGGCATGAAACATGATATAGAACCCCCAGACTTCGAGCATGCCAAGAACCAGGCGCCAAGAGATGAAGGAGGTCTGAAGTAGTGTTGTCGGATCTTGAGAGAGAAAT
Organism: Ancistrus triradiatus; assembly: GCA_025084515.1. Classification (NCBI taxonomy): domain Eukaryota; kingdom Metazoa; phylum Chordata; class Actinopteri; order Siluriformes; family Loricariidae; genus Ancistrus; species Ancistrus triradiatus. The sequence goes on along the minus strand of JAJAGP010000811.1, from coordinate 27,780 downwards.
AAGCAATCAGGTCTATGCAAAGCCCAAAAGAAGGAACATGTCTCTAAAAAAAGTTCAAAAACAGGTAACCACAACGTCACAGGAGACCCCTTGTTTAGTTTATGTATATATATATATATATATATATATATATATATATATATATACACACACACACACACAGTACTTTGTAAAAGTCTTAGACTACATACATTTTTCAGTTATATTCTTTATTAAAGTTCTCCATCTGTTTCTTTACATACTTTGCTAAAACAAAATAAAGAATAATAAATAAAGAATAACAATACCAGAATAATATTAAATAAAGAATAAGCAGAATATAAATGTCACGATGTGGTACATGGAGATAACAGGGTGCAAAAGAATGCAGAATTCAAGTAAAATAAAATTGTTTATTATGAAGAAGACAATAATAATAATAATAATCAATAATGATAACAAAAGGAGAGAAAACCTGAACCAAGGGAAACACAGCGAACAGAACAGCAAGGGAAACATGGGACGAAGGAGAAGTCTAAGAAGAAGTCCGGTCCAACCATTGCCTCAGAGATGGGTGTCTTGGGAGCATACGCTGGGATAAGCAGTCCAGGAACAGAGGTCCCTGGCAGCGAGGGAAGCGGATAGCTCTGGACGTCCTCCAAGGCAGATCTGGACATCCTCAGGGATCAGCGTGACGCTCTGGACGACCGCTGGGGCGAGTGATGCAATCTGGACCTCCTCAGGGCAAGGCGACGCACTCTGGAAGTCCTCTGGGCAAGGCGACGCACTCAGGACGTCCCCTGGAAGGTTTCTCGAGCAGGCGATCTCTGGGAAGGCCTCTCGGGAGGAAGAAGCCTCTGGGAAGACCTCACCAAGACAGACGACTTCTGGGAAAGCCTCACGAGAGCAGATGACCTCTGAACAGGACTATCATGAACAGACAACCTCAGGGAAGTCCCCTCGGGAACAGATGGCCTTTGGGAAAACCTTTCGGGAACGGATAGCCTCTGGGATTGACCTCCTTGGTGCAGGCACAGGCACAAACCTCCTCAGAAATGGCACTGGCACGGATGTCCTCAAGGCAGGCTCTGGAACCGACATTGTCTGGAACGATTCTTGTCCAGACCTCCTCAGGACTGGTACTGGCACGAACATTCTCGGAACAGGCATGGATGTCCTCTGAACAGAAATGGGCACTGACACCATCGGTGCGGGTACTTGCACCGACGTCCTTGGCACAGCTGGCTCCGTTAAGAAGCTGAGAGTCACATCTTGTTCAGGTACGGAGCTAGACAGCACATCATGCTCAGATATGGAGCTAAACAGCGCGAACGGCTCAGGTACGGAGTTATTTGACGATGCTAAAGGCTCAGATACGGAGATAAGCGGCGCTAACAGCTCAAAAATGGAACTAACGTGCTCAGGTATGGAGCTACAGGCCACTAACAGCTCAGGTACTGAGCTACGAGGTGCTCGGATATGGAACTAATGTGCTCAGGTATGGGGCCAAGCGGCGCGGCTTGCTCAGAAATGAAGCTACGGAGCGCTAACGGCTCAGACACGGAGCTAACGTGCTCAGGTATGGAGCTACAGAGCAATAACGGCTCAGATACTGAGCTACAGGGTGCTAACGGCTCGGATACGGAGCTAAGAAGTGCGACGTGCTTAGGTACGGATGACCTCCTCTGGGCAAACTCTGTGAGTGACGTCTCCCGGACGGAACCAGGGAGTAACGTCCTCTGGACACTTGCGAGCAGTGGATACAACAAACAATGCACAAGTCGCAGAAGGTCCCTATGGTCAATGAACTTGGCACCCTTAGTCAGGCCAGCGAGCGTGGGTTCTGACTCCAAAGTAGTGACTGACCTTGGGACCAGGAAGTCAGACTGGACCCTACAGGAGGAGGACCAAAGGCGGACGCAAGGGCCTCTAAAAATTGTTCCCAGCTTGGGCCAAAGGCAAAACATTGGTGGGCCATTGCAGAGCTCTATCAGTGAGGCGTGAAACTACAAATGAGACCTGGGCAATAGACAAGCACGAGGGGTACAAACAAAAAAATTCTGAACAAAAAAAATTCCGGATCTCCGTTGAATATGACTGAACTAAACTAGAACCGCCTGTCTGCAGGCGAAGGTTGTTGGTTGGTAGCAATTGTGTCATGATGCTGCGTACGTGGAGATAACAGGGCGCAGGTAGAATGCAAGGTTCCAGTAAATTAACCAGTTTATTATGAAGAAATTTATAAGATATAATTAATAATCACAAATAATCGATAAAACAAAATTAGGAAAACCTTAACCAAGGGAAGCACAGCGAACAGAACAGCTAGGGGAACACGGGACGAAGCTAAAGCCTTGGAGACTAACGTAAAGCAAAGGAGGTAGCGTGAGGCAAACGTGAAGCCACAGAGGTCAGCGAGAAGCCACAGAGGCTAATGAGAAGCCACGGAGGCCGTCTGGCTGTATGTGGTAGGCCAGTAACCAACAATAACATCTTGCTTCAGCAAGGGATTGTGGACAATGTAGTCCGAATCACCCACAGGCAAAAATGTCAGGTTCTGGCCGTGGATTGTGACAATAAATAAAAATATTGAATGCCTAAGACTTTTGCAAAGTACTGTATATATATATATATATATATATATATATATCAATGATAGCCCACTACTCCTTTGACTGGCCATCTCAATTAATGTCTGGAAAAAAACCTTGTCTCTTTTCTTCCTTGTCTCATCATCAGTTCTGGTCCTCTGTCACATACATCACATATGCACAACCTAATTAATAACATTTTGTCTAGTTCTATTCCTGTTTGTTATTATAAAAAAAAACTTCTGTTCTTAGCATCACAGCCTGGCACTAATAACAAAGTTTTGATTTGTATGGGGAAGAGGAGGAAGGGGAACGGGTGTGGGTGGATTGTGCAATTGGCAGTTTAGCTTTATTGACAGGATGTATGGAGAGAGGACAGGATCAGTACGAATGCTTCAAATAAGCAGTACACTTTGAAGAAAGCCAAAAAACACAACCATTGACTACCAAACATTTGTACATGACATTACTTTTAAATAGAAAGCTGAAGTACTTGGGAATATGTTTTATTTTATCTCTTAGTGAGTAACAAAAGTCTAATGTACTAGGATCTAAGATGGTAGCTTATCACTGAAGAGGCCCGGCCAGGTTGAGCCACACATGCAGACATGATTGGCTCCGACTGAGGGATGGGAGCCCAGTGACGAGATCAACCCAGTTGTACCATAGGTGTTGCTCTTCAACATCGCCACATCCTCCCCTTGTATTGTGTATATTTTGCACAATAAAACACAATCAGATCAATAATATTCATTTACATTCAAGAATTACACACACACACACACACACACACACACACACACACACAGCAGGAAGGGTTAGGGAAGTGTGTGTGTGTGTGTGTCATGATGTTTGGTTTGACAGTAATAACATGCTGTCAGTCCAGCCAGAATAAGGACTTGAAGGATTTCTGGGGAAAGAAGAACAAAGCAAGCCACTGTTGTAGGAGGATGGTTTTTACTCTCTCCAGTCGTTACTCTGGGTTTTATTCAGGGGTGTTTACTTAAACCAGCAACGTAAGTGGGAAATAATGGAAAGTCAAAAAAGTTACATTTAAAGGCCATTTTACACAGACTCCAATTTTACGGATGCAAAACACAGATGCAATTTTTAACGCAGTGGTACCTTCACACCAAGTCCGGTGCGCACTCTGAAAACTCCCAGTCTGCTTTTGATTTCTTTCACTTCTCTTCTCTTAATGTGTCACAGAGATTTCACCTTGTCTTTTTCACATTGTCAACTTAAAAAAAAACAAAAACAAAGACACGAGCAAAGATTCATGCAAAGCTATAGTTTGTGTTTCTTGTGAGCATGAACAGAGTAGAATGCACTTAGATAACTGCCATAAGGCAGCTGCTTTACATTTTAGAAAGGACAAAAATAGCACACGTCAAGTTTTTGAAAAGAACACAGTATTAATTCACATCCACAAGGATGTGTCCTGTCCCCACTGCTCTTCTCCCTCTACACCAACGATTGCAGATCGAATGACCAGACTGTTAAACTCCTTAAGTTGCAGACGACACAACAGTCATCGGACTCATAGAGGATGGTGACGAGTCTGCATATTGGAGGGAGGTTGAACGACTGGTGCTTTGGTGCAGACAGAACAATCTGGAGCTGAACGCCCTCAAGACATTGGAGATGACAGTGGACTTCAGAAGACATCACTCACTACTACTACCCCTCACTATAACCAACTGCCCTGTGAAGTCTGTGGAGACCTTCAAGTTTCTGGGAACTATCATCTCTCAGGACCTGAAATGGGAGCTCAACACTAGCTCCATCCTCAAAAAGGCCCAACAGAGAATGTATTTTCTGCGCCAACTGAGGAACTATGGCCTACCACAGTAGCTGATGAAGCAATTCTACTCTGCGATCATAGAACCTGTCTTGTGCTCATCCATCACTATCTGGTTTAGAGGAGCTACAAAACAAGACAGGAACAGACTGCAGAGAATGATCAGAACTGCTGAAAAAATCATTGGTGCTCCACTGCCCAACCTTCAGGACTTGTACACTTCAAGAACCAAAAAACGGGCAGAGAAAATCATCACAGACTTCTCACACCCTGGACACAATTTATTTCAGCTTCTTCCCTCTGGCAGGAGATACAGAACACTTTACACAAAAACTACCAGACACTCGAACTGTTTCTTTCCTCATGCTGTTACACTCATTAACAGCTGATCAATATGACTGAACTATAATACACACCACCAACTAAATGTTGCACATCATTGTTGTTGCACTACAACGCACACTGCACCTTATTATTATTAGCATTTATATATTTTGCATAGAAATTTGTATAATAATTTGTATATTTCTTAAATTATATGTACCTGTTAATTGTCAAGTCAAGTCAAGTCAGATCTATTTATATAGCGCTTTTACAATGGAGCATTGTCTCAAAGCAACTTTACAAGTTTAGATTATCTCCTAATAACTACGTCCAATCCCAATTGTACTAGAAAGACACCATCAACCGGAACCAAATTCCTTGTGTGTGTAAACATACTTGGTGAAATAAAGATGATTCTGAGTCTTCACAGCAACTGCGCCGCTGAATGAAATTTTAATCGGAGCCTGTTCCAATTTCTGCGTTGTTTGGATGCGTTAAAATCAGGCTGACCAATCAGACCTCGGTTGTCAGGCAGAACAGCTCATCCTGGTAGCAGCACAGCACAAGAGCTTATATGACAAGCAACTATGCTTGTCATACATAAAACAATTAAAAAACATGGATATTAAAGAATATATCTGGTGGAATATAGCTGAAAGGAGGGGAATGCTGGTGATAAACCTCACAGTGACTGGATGGAACCATTTTCTTGTTTATCTAAGTGCATTCTAATCTGTTCATTCCCACAAAAACACAAACTATAGCTTCCTGCACTAATCCTTGTTGGTGTTGTTGTTTTTTTAAGTTTTAAAAACGACTCGGGGAAATCTCCATGACACATTGGGAGAAGGGAAATTCAAGACAGCAAAAGCAGACAGGGAGTTTTCAGAGTGTTTAGACAAAAAAACACATCAAGCTTGGTGTGAAAGTCCCACTACGTTAAAAATCACATCCGTTTTTTTTCTTGACTCGTTCTTTTCTTGGTGTGAAAAGGCCTTTATTTTGGGATTTTTCAGACTCCTTTTACTTAAAATGACAGCTTACAGATTGGATGGAGGGTGGATATCTTGTATTAAATGAGAATACCAGCCCAAAACCTTAAAACTGCTACCCAGCTCCAGCAATTGTGGTCTTTTGAACAGGCAGTGGTGCTTGAAAGTGCTTGTGAACCCTTTAGAAGTTTCTATATTTCTGCTTACATATGACCTAAAACATCATCAGATTTTCACACAAGTCCTAAATGTAGATAAAGAGAACCCAGTTAAACAAATGAGACAAAAATATTATACTTGGTCATTTATTTATTGAGGAAAATGACTCAATGTTATATATTAGTGAGTGGCAAAAGTATGTGAACCTTTGCTCTCAGTATCTGGTGCGACCCCCCTGTGATGTTGATCAGTCCTGCACACCGGCTTGGGGGAATTTTAGCCCATTCCTCCGTACAGAACAGCTTCAACTCTGGGATGTCGGTGGGTTTCCTCACATTAACTGCTCGCTTAAGGTCCTTCCACAACATTTCGATTGGATTAAGGTCAGAACTTTGACTTGGCCATTCCAAAACATAAATTTTATTCTGCTTTAACCATTCTTTGGTAGAACGGCTTATGTGCTTAGGGTCCTTGTCTTGCTGCATGACCCACCTTCTCTTGAGATTCTGTTCATGGACAGATGTCCTGACATTTTCCTTTAGAATTCTCTGATAAAATTAGAATTCATTGTTCCATCAATGATGACAAGTCGCCCTGGGCCAGATGCAGCAAAACAGGCCCAAACCATGATACTACCACCACCATGTTTCACAGATGGGATAAGGTTCTTATGCTGGAATGCAGTGTTTTCCTTTCTCCAAACATAACGCTTTTCTTTTAAACCAAAACGTTCTATTTTGGTCTCATTCTTCCAATAGCCTTCTGGCTTGTCCACGTGATCTTTAGCAAACTCCAGATGAGCAGCAATGTTCTTTTTGGAGAGAGCAGTGACTTTTCCTTGAAACCCTGCCATTGCACACCATTGTTGTTCAGTGTTCTTTGATGGTGTGGACTTCATGAACATTAACATTATCCAATGTGAGAGCGGCCTCTCAGTTGTTAGAAGTTCCCTGGGGTTCTTTGTGACCTCGTAACATTACACGCCTTGCTCTTGGAGTGATCTTGTTGGGCGAGGGGAGGGTAACAATGGTCTGGAATTTCCTCCATTTGTACACAATCTGTCTGAACTGTGGATTGGTGGAGTCCAAAACTCTTAGAGATGGTATTGTAACCTTTTCCAGCCTTGATTGAGCATAAACAACTCTTTTTCTGAGGGCCTCAGAAATCTCCTTCATTTGTTACATGATAAACTTCCACAAACAGGTGTTGTGAAGAGCAGACTTTGATAGATCCCTGTTCTTTAAATAAAACAGGGTGCCCACTCACACCTGATTATCATCCCACTGATTGAAAACACCTGATTCTAATTTCACCTTCAAATTAACTGCCAATCCTAGTGGCCATACTTTTGCCACTCACTAATATGTAATATTGGATCATTTTCCTCAAGAAATAAATGACCAAGTATAATTTTTTTGTCTCATTTGGTTCTCTTTATCTACTTTTAGGACCTTTGTGAAAATCCGATGATGTTTAAGGTCACATTTATGCAGAAATATAGAAAATTCTAAAGAGTTCACAAATTTTCAAGCACCACTGTACAACTGGAAACCCAAAACCATCACCATACATACATTATATAGACAAAAATGTCTGAACACTCAACAACTACATCCCAAAACATGGGTATTAGCTTTGAGTTTCTCTTCACTCTTCTGAGAATGTTTTCCAGTAGAATGTGGAACATGACTTTGAGGTCAGACATGTTGGATATGACGTTGGACAGTAAGCCCTGACTCACACTTGCCCTTCCAATTAATCTCAGTGGTATCTGATGGAGTCAAAGTTAAGGCTCAGTGCAAGTCTGCCAAGTTCTTCATCAAAGCTGGAAAACCTCTATGGACTTGTGTATCAGGAGGATGTGTTAGGATCTATGGATGTGTTAAAGGGGCGGGACATACATTTTTGAACTGACCTGTTGGGGAGGTGGAAACCTATTATATGCTATACTATTACTTAGTGAGAGCACTAAGGTTTTCAGCATAACCCATTCTGTTGCCACGTTTTTTTCTGTGGAGATTCTATGACAGTATGCTTCATATTATGAACCTGTTTGCAGCAAGAGTGGCTGCAGTAACACTGCAAGAACACTAGAAGTGGTGCCCACTTCAAACATTTGATCATATAGTGTATTGTGTAACGCATTTTCCTTTGTTAAAATGTATCTAAGCTTTCTAGTGCACTTCTTATTTGTATTCAACAGTCAGACGGATTTTGATTGGATTAAGGTCAGGAAATTTTCCTTTAGAATTCTCTGATATCATTCAGGAATTTCATTGTTCCATCAATGATGGGCAAGCCGTAACATGGCCCAGATGCAGCAGCAAAACAGGCCCAAACCATGATACTACCACAACCATGTTTCACAGATGGGATAAGGTTCTTATGCTGGAATGCAGTGTTTTCCTTTGTCAACTATTAAAAGGTCACAAAAGGCCTTGCTCTTGGAGTGATCTTTGTTGGCTGACCACTCTGGGGAAGGGTAAAAATTGTCTTGAATTTCCTCCATTTGTACACAGTCTGTCCAAACTCTTTAGAGATGGTTTTGTAACCTTTTCCAGCCTGATAAGCATCAACAACTCTCTTTCTGAGGTTCTCAGAAATCTCCTTTGTTCGTGCCATAATACACTTCCACAAACATTTGTTGTGAAGATTCAAAGATTCAAAGAGTTTCTCATTTGCACAGTAAGGAAACAGGTTTTCGTGTACAATTAAATAATAATAATAATAATAATAATAATAATAAACTAAGTAACTAGTACAAAAGTAACTAAAGTAACAAAAATTACCACCATATATAATATGGATATTATTATTGCCAGTGGGAACATGACTATTATTTACAGCAATAAAAAAAGAAGTGAAAATGTGCAATAGTTAAATTATAAAAAGTATGTACATATGCTACAGTAAAATAAACTGTAAAAGTAGATAAAGTAAGTGAACATATGCTACAGTAAAGTGACAGTGGCATGTAAACATGTAGACGATAAAGTGCAGGGTTATTTCTGAGGTAGGTTCAAGAGTCTGATGGCAGTGGGGAAGAACGAGTTCTTTAACCTGGTGGTCTTGCATTTGACACTTCTATACATCCAGCCTGAAGGCAGAAATGTGAACAGTCTGTGTTGGGGGTGGTTGGGGTCTTTAAGGATGGAGGCAGCACTCCTGTGGACTCTGTGGTGATAGATGCTCTGCAGAGAGGACAGTGAAGTCCTGGTGATCTTCGCAGCTGTCTTCACTACTCTCTGCAGGCATATACGGTCCATCACAGTCGTGCTGCCGAACCACACGGTGATGCAGCTAGTCAGGAAGCTCTCAATAACACATCTGTAAAAGTTCCTGAGGATTTTGGGAGACATCCGAGACTTTCTCAGCCTCCTCAGGAAGTACAGTCGCTGTTGAGCCTTTTTGACCAGCTGCGTGGTGTTCAGACTTTGATAGATCCCTGTTCTTTAAATAAAACAGGGTGCCCACTCACACCTGATAGTCACCTGATTGAAACCACCTGACTACTTTCACCTTCAAATTCACTGCTAATCCTAGAGGTTCACATACATTTGCCACTCACTAATATAATAATATAATATAATATAATACTAATATGTAATATTGGATCATTTTCCTCAATAAATAAATGACCAAGTATAATATTTTTGTCTCATTTGTTTACCTGGGTTCTCTTTATCTACTTTTAGGACTTGTGTGAAAATCTGATGATGTTTTAGGTCATATTTGTGCAGAAATATATAAAATTCTAAAGGGTTCACAAACTTTCAACCACCACTGTAGATATATTACTGACATGCTAGGAATCTGAAACACGAATGATGCAAGCCAATGGCAAGGCAGAACACAAGCACTGACAGACAAAACCAGGACAGGACCTGGAGATCATTTGAGGGCACCCCTGGTCAGCTTGCGCTACCACAGACCCAGCCTGCACATCTTGAAGAATTGGAATGATGTAAGCCATCTGGTGAGGCATAACACGAAGACAGACAGACAGAACAAAATCGGGAACTGGCAGATCAACAGGCTGGAAGCCAGGACCCACACACAATCCAACCTCTGTTGATAGAGCACTGGTTCTCAATGATGGGCCTCTGGTTCAGAGAAAGTGTGATGCAGTGACTCATCAGGTGGCTTCCATCGTTCCATTTCCTGGAGTTGTGGAGACTGGGTTTGTGGTAGAGCAAGCTGACCAGGGGTGCAGTCAAATGAAAAACAGTATGCTAAAATGATCAGTAGCATCTAAATCAAATGAATATTTTGCATGATCACCCTTTGGCTGTAAGAGTTCTGCACAAATCGTTTTTATGTCCTCACTACACAAATGTAACTCCACCGACTACATCCTTATATCATTGCTAGTTTCATTGCTAGTGTGTGTGTGTGTGTGTGTGTGTGTGTGTGTGTGTGTGTGTGTGTGTGTGTGTATCAGGTTCCTTTAATTATCCCATCCATTGATGTGCAGGTAACTTATTAGTGTACGATTTCAATAGGACAAAGACACCATTTGTGTGTGTGTGTGTGTGTGTGTGTGTGTGTGTGTCAGTGGAGTGACTTGCGTCAGTCTGCCTTTGTTAACTCTGTGATTCAGTGCTAATGTCATATAGGGCAAGTAATGTGATCTGAACCTCATCACACCTACACACACACACACACACACACACACACGCAAGCACGCACAACATAAATGTCTCATTTACTCTTTTGACCCATACTGCGCCACACATTGACGTTGCATGTCTGCATGAGTGTAGTACAATACTTCCCTCTGGCGGTCAGATAGGGCAGTACAACGTTTGCTATTGTAATTGACTCTTGTCTAAACAAAATTTCCAGACTTAGTTGTCTGGACTGTAGGCTTATGCTGTGTGCTGTGGCAGAACATAATAATCACAACTCACAGTCATAGTGTGACAATGAGCCATAGATGCCTAAATTTTAAAGGGTGTAGGAAACCTCATTTCATTATATAGTGATGCTTTAACACCTTGAGGTTTGTTTAAATGTAAGTACATTACAAATGCATGAATATTATTATTATTATTATTATTATTATTATTATTATTATTATTATTATTATTATTAATTAAGACATTTAAAATGTTATTCAAAGAAACATCTTGTCTGTTTGTCTTTCACTCTCTGCAGGAATTATACTCTCAGTCCTATGATGCAGTTGGGGTGATGTTTGCCTCTATTCCAGGCTTTGCTGATTTTTATTCTCAGACTGAAATGAACAACCAAGGAGTTGAATGCTTACGGCTACTCAACGAGATCATTGCTGATTTTGACGAGGTCAGGAATGAGCACATGACACATGCTTGGAATTTATACAAAGGATAATACAAGACCTTGACTCTTTCCTGAGTTAATTGTTTATCCAGTGCAGTGAAAGTGTCAAGTCAAGTGAGATTTATATATTATTTATTGTCTCAAAGCAGCTTTACACTTTTAGAATATCTTCTAATGTCTAGGGCAAGGCTCAAATTGAGCAAGCCTTGGGCGACAGTGGAAAGGAAAAACTCCCTAAACATTATAAGGAAGAAGGCTTGGGAGGACCAAGGCTCAAAAAAGGGACCCATCCTCCTTGGGTGGGTTAGATGATAAATGTAAAAATGAAACTAATTTATCTAGTTCAATAAGTCTATAGTAATAGTAAAACAAATATGCATATCAGCATTATTTATTCTGATACACACTGGTGAGTGACACAATTCATGATGGCTGTGTATTACTGCAAATTGGGTTTGAAATGAAACATGAGTAGTAGTAGTTTGACATGAGTAGTTGCATCACTGCTGCATAAAATATGTCCACATGCTCACAGGACATTTTATTATGAACACTATAGTAATCCTGACCCTCAGTTCTTCATGGCATGGATTCCACAAGAAACTGGAACCATTCCTTTGAGATTCTGCGCCATGTTGACAGAATTGCATTCTGCAATTCCTGCAGATTTTTCAGGTATACATACAGGCTTGCTCTTTCATATTCAAAACATGTTCTACTGGATCCAACTCCGATGACTGGGAAAACCACTGAAGAACACTGAACTACTTGTCATGTTCATGAAAACAGATTGCGACAATTTTTTCTTTATTACATGGTGCATTATCACGTTGGACGTATCCATTAGGATATGGGCAAATTGTGGCCATGAAGCGATGGACATGGTCAGCAACAATACTGAAACAGGCTGGGCCCAAAGTGTGCCAAGAAAATATTCCCTGCACCATTACATCACCTCCACCAGCCTGGACTGTTGACACAAGGCAGGTTGGGTCCATGGATTAAGGCTGTTGGTGACAAATTGTGACCCTACCATCTGTGTGCCTCAGGAGAAAGAGTCATCAAGATTCATCAGATCAGACTGTTTCTCCCAGTCTTCAAACGTCAAGTTTTGGTAACCTTGTGGTCACTGCAGCCTCAGCTTTCTGTTCTTGGCTGATGGATGGGGTCTTCTGCTATCATAGTCCATTCATCTAAAGATGCTTTCCTGTTCTCCATAACTGAATGGTTATTTGAGTTACTCTTGTCTTTGTCAGCTCAAACCAGTCTGGCCATTCTTTCTTGACCTCTCTGAACAACAAGGGATTTGCATCCACATAACTGCTGCTCACTAGCTGTTTTTTTTTCTTCGTAGCACCATTCTGAGTGTATTCTAGAGACTGTTTTGTGTGAAAACCGCAGCAGATCAGCAGTTACAGAAATACTCAAACTAGCCCGTCTGGCACCAACAAACATGCCATGGTCAGAATTACTGAGATCACATTTTTACACACTCTGATGCTTGATGTGACCATTACCTTAAGCTGCTGGCCCATATCTGCATGATTTTATGCAATGCACTGCTTCCACAGGAGTGACTAGTTAGATAATTGCACAAATGAGTGCTCAGTTTGCATGTATAAATATACAGTTTTTGCACCGTATAACATCAGTATTTCATTTGACATTGTTCCAAAATGGACGCCAACTAGACATTACTGTGCACAGTGTTTTATTTTAAACAACAGCATTAATATGAAAAGATTTAGTCCAGTACTGTACTGTACAATACAGTAATTCTTATCTTTGTATCTTTTCTAAAACTTGAAGCACTTAACAAAATGAAGACAAGCATGGAACACTACCATGTTGTTTTCTGCCTTTCAAGACTGTGATTTTCTTTTTTGTCAGCAGGTGTCATAAGGGTTTACTCACAATAGTTTTCTCTTCATTCAGAGCTAAGTAAGATATATAACAGACAGATTTTTATTTCCTATTAGAATTCTTGGGACCTCAGCTGTTAAAGAAAACAGACGTTGATCGGATGGATGTTAAACGGTGCATACCTGTATTTGCCAGTTGCCCTGGAACTACCTACTAACTGTGCTCTGCTTTACAGACATAATCCAGGGTTTAAAGCCACTGAGAACATAAATGAACTGTTTAAACACATGAGTTTAACGAGTGTTTGGTAGATCATTCTATACTGTATCATAGCGGAGCTGTGTTACTGTTTAAAACACTTACATTAACCTACAGTTGGTCGCATTTACACATTAAGACAAAGCTTATTTTATAATAAAGTTTTGAAAAAAATCGATGGATTGAAAGTGAAAAGTAAAAGCAAAACACTTACTCTATTGATGAACTCTATTGGTGCTATAGCTGCTAAGCTAACTGCAGCCTGTGTGTTCTGGTGGACTCTGTTCCTTTTAGTTGGCTCGTATAACTAACCTTTATAGGATCCATGGAGACTTATTTGCAATAAGATTAGAGTACTGCAGATGTAAAAATAAAGAAAAACACGATGAACACAGCAGAGATCTTCACTAAGCTTGTTACAGTACGTCATGTCAAAAATGATGACGAACCGTGAAAATAAAATATAATGGGTTGGGACCCAAGTGCAGTTAGCTCCAGATGGAAGTACTGAACCAAAATATAATTAATCAACCCAAAAAAAGGGTTCACTGAGAAACTAATGAATGAATAAAACGTTAAAGAAAGAAAGGAACGCCGTAAGCGTGGTCGTGAATACGAGCGCTCTACGCTTACGGCGTTCCTTTCTTTCTTTAACGGGTCTTTCTTCGGGTCTGCGCATGCGCAGTGCGCGCAAACCTGAACGGAGCTCCCGCAAACACGTACCACGTATACTCCCGGCCAAAAACGCTCACTGGAGTGTGGAACGGGCGCGAGGAGGCAAATGAAAGAATTTAGAAAAACTGAAAGAATTAATATAACTGATAAAAGGACAAAAGAAAAGAAGGGACGTCATACGCTTAAACTCCCGGCCTGACGCTCACTGGAGTGCGGGCACGCACGTCAAAGTAACAAAAGTAGTGAAAGGAGTGAAGAGGACAAGGTTAAAAACTCTGCGCCCTCTTCTAGGCGCGATCGGTGGATAAAAAAGGATATCTCCCTCGATCGCGGCGAGGGTGGGCGACGGCGTGTGAGAGAGAGAGAGACAGCGGAGGCGAAGCAGCCCGGCAGGAAAATGAAAATAAAAGATTAAACAAAAGCTGACCCTACTCTATCTAGGGCCCTAGCTACCTAGGCTGCCTCCTAGCAACCTCCGTCTGGCGACCTTAATGTCCCCAGACGTACCCGCTGTCCCTTAAAAAAAAAAGCCGTCAGAGCCAGCAGCGTATGCGCATGTGTGCGTCTTCTCAGGCATGAGGTTCAATGCAGAGACACTGTGCCCGCCACAAAGGTGTGCTTATATGGGCTGAGCAGCAGGCGTTACCAATCACTCAATAATAAGGCCGCCAAGGGCTGAAGCACGCACAAACGCGCTGTTGCTGCTCAAGTCGCCAAACCGGGTTAACTACTGGCCATTAGTGGCCAGATAGCAACTCCTAATAAAGCTAGGACTATTGTGAATCTGAATCACTGTGTACTGAATCATGAATCGTGAACCAAGTTTTGGCTGAAGTGATACATGCAATGCAACTCATACAAGTTTAAGCAAGTTCTTCGAGTACCAAGCAAATGATGACAACCAAGACAAATTTTTCTAGCCAAAATGCAACAAGAACCTAATTTGATGAGTTCCGTGGTGGCCAAGAACTCGAGGTACCAATGGACATGTGGTATTAAATGTGGTAAGGTTTGAACCGTGTATGCACTGTTGATTACAGAAATCATAAACCCCAATTCTATGATCAAGTCTTTATTTCGTATCTCACAGCTTATGTGCTCTTCTTTTCTTCCACCTTTTTCCACTCTCTCTGTTCTCCTTTTTTTCCTGCTCTTCTTTTTTCTCACCACAGCTGCTAGGGGAAGATCGTTTTCAAGACATTGAGAAGATTAAGACCATTGGCAGTACATATATGGCAGTGTCTGGCCTGTCACCAGAAAAACAGGTAAAACACACAAGTGATTTTCTATATGATAGTCTGTCCAAAAACTATCATAGGCAGATTCAAATGTTAACATTAAAACAACATGTCAGGACCTAGTATTTATTCCCAGTGCCAATACTAGTGTTTTGAGATACAGAGAAAAGTGAAAATATCATCCAGAGTAAGGTTATCAGCTCCAGAATTATTTCCCTCTTAAGTAAAGATCGATACAGCACTGTGAAAATAATCTGTGGACTATTTTCACAGTCATTACAGCAACAGCCTATGATTTCTGTAGCAAATATTTGAAAGTAACACTGGTGTAATTCTTAATCATGGGAAACAAAGACCAACAGCTGAGGAAGAGTGAAATGTTGATGTCTGGAAATGAAAGTAATTTAATTATGTGCTGATCACAGAGTAGGATTATTCAGCGTCATTATCATTTACACCATTACAGCAGTATTTTACAAAAAAAAAAAATGTAATCAAAAAACACAATTGAAATGTTATATTTAAAGCACTACTAGCTGTTAAGTAGTGTTAGCAAATCCATGCCTTGATCCTTTTTTTCAGAAAACTGTCATGACGTGTTGCGTAAGAAAGAAAGATGCTAAGTCTCTCTGTTAGCTCAATCCACAGGGGTTTATCATGGTTTAGGCCATGGGATTGGGATTGCTATCATTGATTTTGTGGTCATTGAACCATTTATTTAAGGTTCTTCACAAATATTTTAGATCACGGTCTTGCTGGAAGATCCACTGATCCTTTACCTTTACTTAATAGTGGGTATTAAGGTATTTTCTGTATTGCCATTTCATTATTGCCCATTCCACCTTTTGTGTTAGTTGTAAAAAAAACCTTTGTCTGACCATAAAACCCAATTAAAGTATCAGTAGCAGCTAGTGAACTCTATATTTATGATTAGCTTTCTTATGGCCTGCCTCCAGGTTTATTGGCATGTAAACATATATTTGGAGACTTGGTGACTCCAAAATGCTACCACCTTCTGCAAATCTTCAACCACAGTAAGAAAATATTGCCTTTCTGCTCACTGTGTGCTTGACAAAGCTAGAATCAATGGCAGGACCAGCATTCAGAACTTTTTGTAGCAAAAACTTGGTGTAAGAAGCACAAAATGTGGACTACTAAGCAATGAAAATGGTCTGATGAAGCAATTTTATTTCCACAGTTTCCTCCATATAATACAATTTATATTTTGTGGAATGTCTGCTAAAAATTGTTATATAAAATATGAGATTCATTCATTCATTCAATTGTATGGACTGTAATCGCTTGGATATTGTAAGGTCTCAAAGACAATTTTCATATTTTTAATTATTCTGTGTGCTGCAATCAACTCTTCCCATAAATTAAACCTTTAAACTAGCTTTATAAAGTTTATGTTGTTGTGGATGTTGATATTTATGCTCAATGTGTATATTGTATATGAATTTAAAACGGATTTTCCAGTTAATGGATGATTATATAGTAGCCTAACATGTTTCCGTTTGTCTCACTGTGTCTGTTTGCATGTGTTGCTGTAGCAATGTGAAGATAAGTGGGGTCACCTGTGTGCTCTAGCTGACTTTGCCATTGCTCTTAATGAGAGCATCCAAGAGATCAACAAACATTCCTTCAACAACTTCCAGCTTCGAATCGGTAAGAGAACAGCTATTAAAACAAATTCTGTACATCTTGATTCAGTTTTCTATTTTGTTTCATGGCTCTATAGTTACTGAGTGTCAGGAGGGAATACAGACTGTAATGGGTGCTGGTAATAACTAGTTATGCTATAAATGCTACAAGCATTTTTATTATGGAATTCACTTTTTTTCGAATCTGTGGACCAAACTGTAAATACATTTGTCATTGGTTTAACACACATTGCAATGTAAAACATAAACACAGTGTTTCATTTCCATGCATTTATTTCCCCATGTTCAAAACCACATGGTCAACAGTTTGGATAATCTGATATATGCAATTTTCAGTTCACCAAAATAAATTTGTCAAAATGGCCAAACAGATGTACAAATTGGCATTTAATAGTTGCTTGAAGGTTTCTATTCTCTATTTTGTATTATATTTATACTCTCATATTAATATAGGCCGCTTTATCCATTTGATCAGGTTGTTATTAGTGTGATTTCCAGTGTGTTTCGTAAAAGTTAAGGAAAAATGCAACTATAAAAACTTATGTGATTATGGTAATGGCTGCTCAATGTCTATTTCGGGCTGATGTTCTTTTTCACAGAACATATTGCAGACATTAAATGGCACATACCTGTATCATGGCTGTTGAATGCAATGTTCAGTATACATACATACATACATAGACCAATGAAAGAGAACATTATGACTACCACGATGATGTTTAGGCAGGTGGCACATTTCAAATTGGTGTCCGCGTAAATGCCGAGACCCAGGGTTTCCCAGCAGAACATTGTTCAGTGCATCGCACTCCATGCACCGACTTGTCTGTTTCCAAGAGTGCTATCTACTTGATGTAAACGGATCAGGCAACTTTATTCCATTGCACCGAGGTCCTGTTCCGACACTCGTGTGTCCCTTGTACATGTAGGTGCTTTTGATGGTGCAAAGGGGTTAGCAAGGTTAGCACTCTGACCAGTCTGCAGTCTCACAGCACTTCACTATGTGTTGTTACACAGTCTTCTTGTAACCAGTATAAACAATTTATTGTGACACAGCAGCTCTTATGTCAGTTCATGTCAGACAGGATAGACTTCCCTGCTCTCACACATCAATGAGTCTTGGTGCCAGTTCATGGTTTGTCCTTCCTCAGAATCACTGTCATTAGGTACTCAGCACTGCTGGCAGGGAGCACCCCATAGGACTTTGGCTCATGTTAAAATTGCCCAGGCATTTACACCTGTCTGGGATCCAGGCTCATTTTAACCACTGGTCATGCTGGGGTTAGTTTCTCACTTCTGATTTGGTCACACCCATTTTTATATTAATCAATGCCAATGCATGTTGATGAATAATTTTCTTAATGTGTTGTTGTATCTCAACCATGGCAGAGATCTACAAATTGCTTTTTACCAAGGTGCTGCTTATTTGATATTGCACAAAAAATCCAGGAGGACAAACTTATTAACTTTTTGAAAAGGAATAAAGGCTCTTTTATATCTGTAGGAATAAAGTTTACTTTTTACTTTATTGCTACAGATGAGGCATGAATAAAAATTTTGTTCAGCAAAGCATAAACTAGAAACGTGTAATGTTTTTTTTTGTCAAGGCAGGGTGAAGAAATTATCCAACTTTGCTCAATGCACATGTCATGTAATTTATAACAAAGGTAGATCGAAGGAACTGTTTCTGAGCCATTCTTACAAAAAAAACAAAAAAACCCACAATTGTTTAAACATAAAACATTATAAAAGTTATTTTGTAATAATTTAAATGTATTTTAATTTTAAAATAGTTTGTACATGCATATGCATACAATTTAATTGCATGATTATGGGGAAGACTTAAAAATAAAATTGCACCTGTTCCATTGCACCTGTTGTTCTGTGTCTCAGGTGTTAAATATGTAAGTAATTATGCAAAGATACATTTTAGAAATTTCACAAATTAATACATTGACTCTTACTAGTTTTAATGAATGAATTTGCCGGCTAAATGTGCTTAACCACACCTCATAGCAAACATTTGGTTTGTTACGATGTTCCTCCAAAAAGAAGCCTTAAGGAAAGCTTTCGATAAAATTTTAAAAGTCTAGACTACAGACACATAAAACTTTGCTAGTGTTCGTACTAATGCTTGAAGTACATGTATACACTCGTGCAGAGGGTGTGAACAATCGGTGACGCAATCGTTAACCCAGTAGACTGTCTCATTAACCAGTCTTAGGATTTCACTGACAGTTACAAAGCTCTTCATAAAGAATGCCATACAGACAGACCCAGTGAATTCTCAGTAACAGCACTGGCATCTAGTCTCTTAAGTGAGATACAAACAGACAGAACATCATGCACTCCCAGAAGTGCAACCATGTTACCGTTTTGGTCACAGTTTAGAGACCTTGACATGTGCAATTGCAATATTGTGAAATTATTCAGTCTGAGTGGCCGTAATGATTTGGCTCATTTGTGTATTTTCCAGTTTACAATTACATTTAGTGAATGATTTATAATAAATTAATTCTGTTGAATATGCCCTGTTTTATTCCACACAGTAAAGCCCATACTGTTTGCAAGAGAATCTGCCTAAATAAACTATCAACTAAAATAAATCAGCTAAATACACTGAAACTAGAGAGAACAATATATTTTACATTTTACTTGTATGCCACTTTTTACAAAAGACATTTGTTTTTATGCATTTTGCCAAGCTGCAGGATTGTTGAGACTTTTGACAGTTTTGAAGCAGTGAACTTACTTGCTTGAACTTAATACTGAATAATGCTTGTAGCAAATCTAAAACTGTTGCAGTTACTTTAGAGGCAGGCTACTATCATCCTCGTGAAGCTTTGACTGTTTTTCCCCTTTCTTCGTTACGTCTCTATCCATGTTCCCTACCCGTTTTCTTCTTTTCTCCGGTCTTTCCTTACTCCTTTCTCCTCTACATCTCCCCTATACACCACTGTCCTTCATTTCCCATTTCCTCACCCGTCTCTTATCCTGTTTCAGGAATGGCCCATGGATCTGTGGTTGCAGGAGTGATTGGCGCTAAGAAGCCTCAGTATGATATCTGGGGTAAGACGGTGAACCTGGCGAGCCGCATGGACAGCACAGGTGTCAGTGGCAAAATCCAGGTCCCAGAGGAAACTTATCTCATCCTGACAGAGCGCGGCTTTGCCTTTGAGTACCGCGGAAAGATTTACGTGAAAGGCATCAGCGAGCAGGAAGGCAAGATCAAAACACACTTCTTACTGGGCCGCGTGCAGCCCAACCCACTCATTCTGCAGCCGCGCAAGCTCACGGGCCAGTACTCTCTCGCCGCTGTCGTTCTCGGCCTTGTTCAGTCACTCAACCGACAAAAGCAGAAGCAGATTCTCAATGAGAACAACAACTCGGGCATCATGAAGGGCCACTACAACCGCAGGACCCTACTGGCACCCGTGGGGCCTGACACAAGTCATGCTGAGCTGGCCACAGACAAGAATGAACTAACCTAGTGACTGCCTGGCTGAATTTGATTTCAAGTGCAAAATTACTAAGAGACAATACAATTCTGAGGCATCCCAAACATGGCTTGAGAATAAAGATTGAGCAGTGCAACAGATCACCAGACTTAAAGACTAAGCTGCTGCAGAGACTGTCTGATAAACTGCTTGTGTGTCTGTCTTGCTGTCCTTTTTTTGTATTTCTTTTGTATTTCAAGCACAATAAAGGCATTTAATTTTTTATTTAAAAACATGTGTGATTTGCTTATTTCAAGGTCTTAATTATTACCACTTTTTGCATGTGCCTTATACATATTTTGGTAGCTTTAAGTATTGTCTGTTCCAAAACTCTCCAAACTATTAAAAAAGGGCAAACACATAAAATTGGGATTATCATCATACAACCCCAAATCAGAAAAAGTTGGGACAGTGTGGAAAATGTGAATTAAAAAAGCTGTGTTCCTACATGTTCTTTGACTTTTCTTTCATTGCAGACAGTATCAATCCAAGATATTTCATGTTTTGTCTGGTCAAATTCATTTCATTTGTTAATCCATACCTGCATTTCAGGCCTGCAACACATTCCAAAATCAATAGGAACTTTATTAGCAATTTAGGGCTTTTTTGAGGTGAGGTGATATGATTTTAAACAGATGATCATAATCATGATTTGGTACAAAAGCAATATATATGGAAGTCTAAGTCTTTCAGGATCAAAGACGGGCAGAGGATCTCCAGTTTGTCAACAAATTTGTTTAAAAATGTTACTGTGCAAAAAAGAAGCCATACGTTAACCAAAAGCGGCATTGACTGGGATGGACCATCACATAGTGGAAATGGGTATTGTGGTCAGACCAATCAGTATTCCTGATCTTTTTCAGAAGAAATGTACACCATGTGTTCCAGACACAGACCATGCAGGCTGTTATCAGCAAAACGTCTTTAAGTGTTGTGAGAAAGAATGGCAACAAAAGATAAAAAATAAATAAATAAATAAAAAATCACACTCTGGAATCTCCTCTGACCAATGTGAACTAGTTTATTAGCAGTCTGCTAGCTTACTAATCTGGCTACAAGGAACAAAAGCGTCATTTAGCAGACAGTACAGACCATAGCGGCCTCCAACTTATACACTGTTACAATACAAGCAATTTTTGGTAAAGGGTCTTTCTCAAGCACCCAACAATGGCAGAGGTGAGATTTGAAAGAGTTCAGTACCTAATCTGCTAGGCTGCTACCACTGTTTACAGTGATTAAACCAGTGTTTCTCAATCCTGATCCTCTGCACAAATTATTGCTTCTCCTGTTTAAACACACTCACTTTAATTCAATAACGGGCTTGTTAATGAGCTGAGTAGTTGGATCAGGTGCGCTGGGAGCAGGAAAACACTAAAACATGTATGGCGCCAGGACCAGGATTGAGAAATACTGGATTAGACAAATTCATGATGTTTCATAATCCTTAACATTTGTCACATTACACCTTAAAAATTAAAACAAATGGCTAGAAACATGTTTTCAAATAAGCTTCGGGATAAAGTTGTGGAAAGAAGCATGTTAAAAGAAGGCTTCAAAAAAATGTCAAAGGCTTTAGCTATCCCTACAGTTTGGAGTATTGTTAAGAAGTCGAAAGTGTGTGTCATCACTGCTGTAAGTACACTCAGAATCTTGAGAAAACCTGCAGTCCCCTCGTAGACAGCTGACGATGTGCAGGTGGTTCACCTTGCAGCACAAAAACAACCCCTAATACACCACCAGAAGTTAAGAAGTGGCTTAAGGATGATGAGCCAGTCGTTTACTGGCTAAGTTAGTGTGCTGTCATAAATCCAACATAAGAGCTGTGGACTGACTTGAAGATTGCAACCCATTGTTAATCACTATGAAATTTGATTGAACCTGAACAATTCTGCAAGGAAGAATGAACAAATATTCTCCAAAATAGGAGTGCAAAGCTAGTACAGAAACCTAGTAAAGAAACCTTGGAGTGATCTTTGATAACCAACTGAGCTTCTCTGCTCATATTTCGAAACTGACCCAGTCATGCAGGTACCTTCTCTACAATATCAGGAGAATCCGACCCTTCCTTTCCAGAGAAGCCACCCAAGTGCTTGTCCAGTCTCTTGTTATAACAAAACTAGATTACTGCAATGCTCTTCTTGCTGGTCTTCCAATGAGTGCAATCAGGTCCCTGCAACTGATTCAGAATGCAGCGGCTCGTCTGGTTTTCAATCTTCCCAAGTTTTCTCATGTCACCCCACTGCTGCACTCCCTTCACTGGCTCCCTGTAGCTGCCCGCATCAGATACAAAACCTTGACGCTCACCTACAAAGCCAAGAATGGAACAGCGCCATCTTACCTAAAATCTCTGATCAAACCATGTTCTGTACCTCGCACCCTCTGAGATACGAGCTTGGCCCGACTGGAGCCTCCACGTAAGATTAAAGGAAGACAAGCTTCAAGACTCTTCTCCGTCCTGGCACCCAGGTGGTCAAGTCAAGTCAAGTCAGATCTATTTATTTAGCGCTTTTTACAATGGAGCATTGTCTCAAAGCAACTTTACAAGTTTAGATTATCTCCTAATAACTACGTCCAATCCCAAATTGAGCAAGCCTAGGGCGACAGTGGCAAGGACATGGTGGTGGAATGAACTTCCACTGGATGTTCGTATGGCTGAGTCTCTTGCTGTCTTCAAGAGGCGACTAAAGACTTCACCTCTTCACCCAGCACTTGAGTGAATAAACTGCATATCCAACTGCAACTCCATTTAAAAAAAAAAAAAAAAAAAATTCTCTACACAATATAGGAGCAGGTTGTAGTTGGATTGTTGTACTTGAGCTATTGTTTACCTTGTACTAATATGAAGTTCTATCTCCTAAGATTACAAAGCACTTTTGTAAGTCGCTCTGGATAAGGGCGTCTGCTAAATGCTGTAAATGTAAATGTAAATGTAGTACAGCATTTAGAGACAGACTGTACTTAAAGCAAAAGGTGGCCCTGTGAAGTTTAAATCAGGGGTGGATCACTTTTCCAACATTGTTATTCTAAATTTTTATTCATCTTTGGAACTGTTGCCTTTTGTCTCATTCCTTGGATTTTGTTGTGAAAAATGTATTAATAAGGCTAGGAAAATGGGTTTTGAATGTAGGTTATAAGACCAAAAAGTGACTATTTCAAAGGGATATGAATATTTTTTATAAGCACGCAATAAATGTATGTTCACATGTGGATACAGACAAATAAATCACTAACAATGACATGAGTTATGGCAATATGTTACATATTACAGTGTTGGTAAAAAATATAGTTTACCCCTTTCCTTTCAATCTGCTCCCCTACTTTGGTTCTTTAAACTCTGTCTTTTTGATTTTCAGTTTTAAGCAGTTTTAAGAGTTTTAAGCTCCCTCAGATTTCTAGATTGTTCTGCTTGCATTATGTCTTTTCTTTTGCATTCTCTGCTTTCCTTCGGTCGTATCTTTTGTCACACGTTCCCTTTTTATGACTTCCCTTGCCCAACTTTAATATTTTCTTTTCATTTATATTTTTCTTTCACAGACACACAAACAATCAAATTAATGTAGAGAACCTGCGCTCGCGCTCCGGCTTTGCTAGATTAAATAGTGAGCCAGCCAGGTGCAGCTAATCAAGACTACGTCCAGCCTGTTAACACTGAATGAGCTAACCCATGTGATCATGCCGTGGTTTCAGGGTATTTCCCAGGGCTGCCTTGTTAGCCTGTGCAGAATGCCTCTGCCACCCCCTGCTGGTCCATACCGATGCTGCTGACTCTGACAAACGCATTTAGATAAAAAAATAATGTTATTTAAATAATGCCTTTAAATAATGTTATTTAGCTAGTTGGTGGACGTTATGGATGGACCATAGGGGTTCTACATTGATTCATTATTAATCATATGCTTTTATTCAAGGTGACTTACAATTGAGCTGAGCAGCTGAGGGTTAAGCATCTTGCTCAACCTTCATAATTAGTTCAGAGAAGAATCCTAATTAGTAGTCCAGAGGCAACAGTCAAAAGACAAACCTGCTTGAGGAAACTGGCTCTAATAGTCAATAATCAGCTGCAACTACCATCATCAATTCCATCTGTAATCCAAAAAAAAATATGTACTGTATGGAATGTAAATGTCAACTTTTCTGTTAGGTGTATGTTTTATCCAGAGCTGACTGAGAGCTTCAACATCTAAACAACATTCTCCACAAAATTATGGAAAGAGAAAAAATATATATTATAAATCTTATAGAATTATAATATTATACATTATAAAGATTATAAAGCTCCATAACAGAGCAATGCCCTGCCAACAGGGAGAGGCTATTATCAGCAAAACGTCTTTAAGTGTTGTGAGAAAGAATGGCAACAAAAGATAAATGCCCACTTGCCGTATCATGGCACACTCTGTGTTCCCTTACCTCATGTATTACTAATTAAGCACTGCCGAGTAGCCCTACTAATAATACAATCACATTTACAATGTTCATAAAGGCAACAAAGATTGAAATTGCGAACCACTAATGGTTCTTCAACTTAACCTAATGAATGAGCTTCCTGCAGAACTAAAAAGTTCCAAAGGTTGAATTTGCATAACTCTTGTTTTTATTTGACCATATTGCCACGAGAAGAAAAGCAAATTTCCAGACGACAAATTCAGCAGTGTCATATCACAAAGCCATTTGTTTCCAGTCATTTATAGCAAAGAAGAAATGATCTGAATTTCAGTCACCTGAAAAATAATACCAACTTTCTATTGGGTGGAGGGCAAGAATACATCACAGGACACGTGCACACAAAAACACACTCACACTGGGACACTTTAGATATACTGATAAATCTTTTCTCTGGACCACATGGAGAAAACCCACGCAGTCATGGGGAGAATTTGTAAACTCCACACAGTTGATTAAATGGGAAATAATTCACAGCTGTAGTGTCTTGGTTCTTTGCTGACCTCGGACTCCAACTGTGTGGAGTCTGCATGTCCTCCTTGTGCCAATGTGGGTTTACTCCGGTTTCCTTTCACATTCCAAATTGCAACTTAAGCGAATTAGTGTTTCAAAAGTGCCCTTAATTTGTGAGTGTGTGTATATGAGTGTGTGCCCTACGATGGACTGGCGCCCTCTCTAGGGTTCCTGCATGCAGCCTGTGCTAAGCACTGGCTTTCCTTCAACCCTGACCAGGATTAAATGTAAATGAATGAATGAAATGATAATTCACTTATGCAAGACCTCTAATTGCATGTGTTTGCTGATAAAGAGGATAAAGAGAAATTAATTAAAGGGTTTGATTTGTACAAACAACCACACACACACACACACACACACACACACACACACACGCACACAGGACAGAGTTATTGGAAGTATTGGAAGTTGCATACATTAATCAAGCACTGGTATGGCATAATCTAACAATTATATCTTAGGGGTTTATTTTACTTATTTAACATGTTTTAATCCAGTGGTAACAGCAAAGATCAATCCAAAAGCAAGAAAAGTAATAGTTTGCAGTGTCACAAAGGAACCCACGCTAACTTCTAAGCAACTAAAGGCCCCTCTCACATTGCCCAATGCTAATGTTCATGAATCCACCATAAAGAGAACACTGAACAACAAGAGTGTGCATGGTAGGGTTGCAAGGAGAAAGTCACCACTCTTCAAAAAGAACATTGCTGTGTGGAACAAGGACAATCCAGATGTTGCGATTCACCTCTTTGGGACCCAATTGCAGTTAGCTCCAGATGTCTCCAGAAACAAAAGTCTAAATAAATAAACAAAGGAACCAAGTAAATGGAAATTAACTGAAAAGCAGTGCGGCTAAACATGCTCACAGCTGGGGTTTGAACCTTGAGTGTCGGCACTCGGGAAAAAACACGTTACTAGCGAGCCACGGGCTGTTGTTGTAAACACACCCCTAAAAAAGGGACTATAAGCCTAAGGGCAGACACAAATAGCAGTCTCAAAAAAAAAAGGGCTTAATAATAACAGGTGCAAAAGCAGAAAGTGACAAGCCACTACTTGCGTGTGCTTAATGCGCTGTGGCAAGCGAGACAAGAAGAAAAAAAGGAAGCGTCAAACAGCGCGCAGGTCGTAGGAGCTGCGTGTTGCACTAACGGCGTAGCTCCCCGCACGCCAAGTGCATACTGGGGATTGGCACGTGTGCAGAGCAGAGTGATCCCGAGCGGAGCTGAGCAAGGCGTGAGCCGGAAAGGGAACCAATAGCCACGAGAATTCTGTCCCTTGCCTGGCAGTCTATGCCCTAGCTTACCTCCGGATCTCCTGATCCATACGTTAACCTCTGCCTTAAAGCTGGAGAGGTCCTTAACGGGAAAAAAGCAGACACAACGATACGCATGCAGGGCATCAAAAAGCGTGATGTGAACGCCAAGACAGGCGAATGGTGTGACACCTGACAAGGCTCAGGGATGTTCTTATATACCTGAGCCTGCAGGTGTTGCTGATATGGCATTCACGCAGCCTAAGCAGGTGCATGCGCAATTGCGCTCACTGTGAGGATCCCGGCGTGCCAGCGTCTAGCGTCAGTTTGAAGGGGATCGTAACACCAGAAGGCTATTAGACAAACATGTTTTATGGACGGATGAGACCAAAATAGAGCTTTTTGGTTTAAATCAGAGGATTAAGTCCGAAAAAGGAAAACATTGCATTCAGGTAAGAGAACCTTATCCTGTCTGTTAAATATGGTGGTAGAAGTATCATGGTTTTTGAAAGACAACAACCCTAAGCACACAAGCTGTTCTACCAAAAAAGGAAGACTAATGGTAATCTTTTGGAATGGCCAAGTCAAAGTACTGACCTTAACCCAATAGAAATGTCATGGAAGTTCATTGGGAAAAAAAACAACATCCCAGATATGAAAGTGTTCTGTACAGAGAATTGGGCTAAAATACTGGACTGATAAAGAGTAATGGAAACATTTAGTTGCAGTTACTGCTGCACATGGGGTCACACTAGATAATGAGCAGAGGTTCACATACTTTCCACTCACAGATATGTAATATTGGATCATTTTCCTCAATAAATAAATGACCAAGTATAATAGCTTTGTCTTGTCTGTTTATTTGTGCTCCCTTTATCTACTTTTAGGACTGATTATGTTTTAGGTCATATTTATGAAGAAATATAGAGTCAAGTCAAGTCAAGTCATATTTATTTATATAGCGCTTTTCACAATGGAGCATTGTCTCAAAGCAACTTTACAAGTTTAGATTATCTCCTAATAACTACGTCCAATCCCAAATTGAGCAAGCCTAGGGGTGACAGTGGCAAGGAAAAACTCCCTAAGTGTTATAGGATGAAACCTTGGGAGGACCAAGACTCAAAAAGGGACCCAATCTCCTTGGGCGGCGTAGATGATAAATCTAAGAATGAAACTAAAGTCATGGAGTCATAGTTAAAATAAAATGTGAAATATGCACATCGGCATTAA
>JAJAGP010000810.1:136211-288740 GCA_025084515.1 Ancistrus triradiatus | reverse complement strand
TGAGTTGGAGGACAAAGCTGAAGCCCTGCAGGACACCCAGGCAGAGAAGGAAATCTCCACTTACCAGGGTAAGGATTTAATGAGAAATGAAACTAATAATTTCAAGCAAATAATTTCCCGTCTAAAGGCGATTTCCTGAATTGTTCTGCTACTCTTTTTTTCAATCAGGACATAGCACAAGCGAAGTTGGAGCTGAAGCTCCCAGGCTCATTAGAGAGCCCATGGACATCCAGCCGGATGATCCAGGGTTGGAGGTGGCAGCTGAGCCTAAAGAAGAACTCTGGGACATCCGGCAGGATGATCCAGCGATTGTGGAGTACCAAGTTAAGAAAGAACCCTCTGGCTCTCAGGGTAAGAAATAAATATGATTCTCACGTTTCATGAGAAAAAGCAGCTTTTCTAAGCCTATTTGCTTGTTTCAGATGATACCTCCGTGGATGTTGGTGCTGAAGCTGATGCTGAAGCTGCGGGGAACATCCAGAACACCCACGGAGATGGCCCGGACTCTCCTGCCCAACGCCTAGGTGAGTCCCGCAAGCAATTCGGGTGTATTCAGGATTTGTAATGCCAAATCTGGACGGCTGTTCATACTGATGTTTGTTACAGATCCAAAAAGGAAGAGGGTCAGGAGAGGCACCCAAGGGAGAGGACATAAAATACAGTACAGGAAGCACAACCAAGGTGAGTCCAGTTTCAGAAATGTTGGACTGTATATGACAAATATATAATGCATACCTAGAAGTGAGCGCTGATATTTTTGAAGCCGGAGGAGACGATCTGGCAGAGGCGACCGCTAGAGCTGGAGCTCAGCCGGAAGCCTCCGGAGATCCTCCACGTCCAATTGACGCTTCTGTAATGACCGTCCTCAAAGCCCAAGGCATCATCATCAAGAAGCTGATTGATGCGCCCGTTACGCCCGAACAGGTTCCCAACCAAAAGAAAAAGCAGGTCAGGAGAGGGACCAGAGGGCGTGGGCGCAAAATACACTACAAAACGAACACCGGTAAGAACCCTGCTCATCTGTTATATTGTAATCTCTCTCTTGGTCTAGACATTGATGTTTTGATTCTGAATGATTTTCTCATTTGCACAGGTGATATTAATGAAACGGACCTCTGCAGACCTCTGCAGCCCACTACAACATCTACAACACTACAACACTACAACATCAAAGCCTAGAGAGGAAGCTGGCTGGACCCCGGACAGAAGGACAGGAAGGAGGCAGTGCACCTGGGCCTATGGGGTACAGAGTGCACGCCTCAACCGACTGGGGGAATGGTGGCAGGGTTCCGGGGTCCAGCAACTAAAAGAATGAGGGTAATATGTAAACAAAAATAAGAACAATTAAAAAACAATAAACGCTGCCAAAAATTGCATTGTGTATTTATTTATTAACTGACTACAAGTCCAAACAAGGTCCCAATGGTCGCAACGCCGGCCCCATAGACTAGTCAAGTAGGAGAATCCCAGCATCGACACAGCTCCCTTGACCCAAGGGATTCCTGAAACTGGGAAGCTCCTGTTTGGAGGAGCTGACACCGGTACATGGACACGACTCGGAAGCAAGGACTCGGCACCAGTGGGAACCGGCGCTCTACCTGCTGTGCCACTCCAGTCCATTTCTCTCGGCCCAAGTTGTGGCCTGTGGCAAGAGCGAGACGCCGCTGTCTGTAAATCTATTCCAACGTGCAAAAAGGAAAATTCAGTGAAAGATGAATCAAGGACGAGTGTTACTTTTTACCCAGCTTTTGTTCTTCGGCCCCTGATGCCACTGGGTCCCCTGAAGTCTCTGGTAGGGCACAGAGGCCCCTGGCATGGTATTGAGTGTAATACAGTTAGTTTTCGACCTATAGCCACAATATTAGGTAGGCCTGGTCCCAGATACACTTTGAGGTGACATGCGATGTCCTTGGGGCTCCTGACATCCCTGGCAGGGCTCACAGGCCCCTGGCTGGGCACTGACTGTAATTCAGTCAGTTTTCGATCTAAAGCCATGAAAATTGGCCCCTGATACACTCTAACTTTGACTGAGTATCGGATTAGTTCACTTTTTCACTGAACAACCTTGTCTAAAATCGTAGTATACTTTTACCTATAAATCAATTAATAGAAACTCAGTGATAATTCCCCTTCATGAATCCTCAAAACGTTTAATACATGACTTTTTGAATTATGGCGATTTGTTCAGGACTACGTACTGAAATTCCTCCCACAGAGTGCCATGTAAATCTCCCACAAAATAATTTCAGTGAAATTGCCGGAGCATAACGAGGTAAGCATCTGTCCTTAACTTAAATTAGTTCGTGCACCGTCTGAAACACTACTCAACTTCTGGAACAGAAATGTAAAATATTTTCTGCATTATGACCATTTGCTTGAGAGGTGTAACCACCTTAAACATAGATACAACAATATATGCATACTTCATTCTAACAGACTTGTTACGATTTGGAATTGTAACAGTTACTTTCTCACGCTCATGCAGGTTTTGCACTGTATATGATACCTTCTGAAATTTTGGATATGTTTTCTAAAACAAAAAAAAAGTACTTGCTATAATTTATGTAAATACACTTAATATATAATAAATGTATTTTTAACCATTTAGTTGTGGATTTGGCAAACTTTTTCCAAGCTGTGTGCCATTTGTGAAGAGCAGAGTGATGTAATATCAGGTCAGCATGGAATGCAGATAAGTTGCATTCCAGCCTTTTCTGCGCTATATACAGTGGGGCAAAAAAGTATTTAGTCAGCCACTGATTGTGCAAGTTCTCCTACTTAGAAAGATGAGAGAGGTCTGTCATTTTCATCATAGCTACACTTCAACTATGAGAGACAAAATGAGAAAAAAAATCCAGGAAATCACATTGTACGATTTTTCAATAATTTAATTGTAAATCATGGTAGAAAATAAGTCTTTGGTCACCCACAAACACCTCCACTGGTTACCTGTATTAATGGCACCTGTTTGACCTCGTTATCTGCATAAAAGACGCCTGTCCACAGCCTCAAACAGTCAGACTCCAAAGTCAGCCATGGCCAAGACCAAAGAGCTGTCAAAAGACACCAGGAAGAAAATTGTAGACCTGCACCAGGCTGGGAAGAGTGAATCTACAATAAGCAAGCAGGTAGGTGTGAATAAATCAACTGTGGGAGCAATTGTAAGAAAATGGGACGACAGTACAAGACCATTGATAAGCTCCCCCGATCTGGGCTCCACGCAAGATCTCATCGTGGGTCAAAATGATCATGAGAACGGTTAGCAAAAAATCCCAGAAAACTATATCGAGGGACCTGATGAATGACCTGCCAGGGAGCTGGGACCAAAGTAACAAAAAGGCTACCATCAGTTAAACACATTACACTGAGAGGGACTCAGTTCCTGCATTGCCAGGCGTGCCCCCCTACTGAAGCCAGTTACATGTCCAGGGCCCATTCTGAAGTTTGCCAGATGAGCATATGGATGATTCAGAAGAAGGATTGGGAGAGATATCATGTGGTCAGATGTGAAAACCAAAATAAAACATTTTTGTAAAAAACTCAACTCGCCGTGTTTTTTTGGAGGAAGAAGGAAGAATGATGAGTCACATGCCAAGAACAGCATACCTTACTGTTAAAGCATGGGGGTGGAAACATCATGGCTTTTTTTTTTTTTGGATGTTTTTCTGCAAAGGGGACAGGACGACTGATCCGTGTTAAGGGAAGAATGAACGGGGCCATGTATCGTGAGATTTTAAGCCAAAACCTCTTCCCATCAGTGAGAGCATTGAAGAGGGAAACGTGCTGGGTCTTCCCAACATGGACAATGATTCCAAACACACGCTCGGGCAACAAAAGGAGTGGATCCATAAAAAGCATTTCAAGGTCATGGAGTGGCCTAGCCATTCTCCAAACCTCAACCCCATAGAAAATTTGTGGAGGGAGTTGAAGTCCGTGTTGCCCAGCGGACAGCCCCAAAAACTGCTCTAGAGGAGATCTGCATGGAGGAATGGGCCAAAATACCAGCTTACAGGGCTGTGCCAACCTGGTGAAGACTTACAGGAAACGTTGACCTTTGTCATTGCCAACAAAGATTATGTTACAAAGTACTGAGCTGAACTTTTGTTATTGACCAAATACTTATTTTCCACTGTATAAACTGAAATCAATGAAATAGTTTTATTTTGAAAAGTCTGACATTAAGAATGCAAGTGTGCATTTTCACCAGCGCCTTTACTTGAGCGTGTCTGCAAAATCCAGAATCATTATTATATT
Source organism: Ancistrus triradiatus (assembly GCA_025084515.1). Classification (NCBI taxonomy): domain Eukaryota; kingdom Metazoa; phylum Chordata; class Actinopteri; order Siluriformes; family Loricariidae; genus Ancistrus; species Ancistrus triradiatus. The sequence continues at coordinate 284,486 of JAJAGP010000810.1, read as the reverse complement.
TCAACATTTAATAATAAGAATGGGTAGAATTTATGTTGTTTGCCATATTCAGATGACTTTATATAGCCTTACAGTTTCATAATTTAGGTTCCATTTAAGAACATCAAATACAGAAACAATTTCGAAAAAACAAAAAATGCATTTTATTTTGGGGGTTTAAAATGTCTGTGTGGATGCTAGGAAAGCTAAATCCAAAATTTGGAACAGATACAACAAAGTATTCAAGAGTTACAAAGCTTTTTTAGTATTGATCAACAGTTGTTTAAAAAAAAACCAAGCCTGTCAATATAAATCACGTCACATTTCAGAGTTATTTTGCTATTTATCTGAATAAACTGGCCTGAAAAAGACACCTTTCTATCAGTGAGCTGTGTGCTGGCCATATAAACACCTCCCTCTCGCTCTCTGTGAGCCGCAGCAAGCCGTGTGACATGTCGTTCTAAAGCTCTGGGTGTCTGCTTCCACTGGAAGGAGGATCAGTCACTCTGCTCTCACACAGAGCCCACCTGCTGTTGTTCTCCCTAGTGAGAGCAGAGCTCCTCTATCTGTGACAGGCTGACAAAAACCGCTAACCAATGAAAATAGGAGGATCGCGAACAAATTAGAGCTTGAAGATTTACAAGAGCCCTCCCTTCCCTCCCTGAAATCTCAAGTGGATTTTACACGGACTCTCGCGTTGTGTAGGGAGTACACGGGTAAAGAACATGAAGCTCCAGTTACATTGGAAATGAATGGAATTTTATGGGACGACGTGAGCAAGCTAAAACAGGACTTTACTGACATTTGATCTGCAGTTTAACAGTATCATGGAGTTGTGTAGACAGTAAGTGAATTTTCTATAACAAAATCAAAAGTTATTTTACATCCTAACTATATTTTAAAAGGCAAAATAGTTTGGGAGGTATGGTTGTTTATGTAAACAAACACGGCAGACAGCTGCGTTTGATATGTGAATTCTGGCGAACGGCTGCATGCAGACGGTTGAAATCGGTTTGCAGGTAGTCATAATAGTATTAAATATTTTGAGTTAGTGATTTGGACTGTGTATTAAGAATATTTAAAGTTATTAAGAATTTTAAAAGATTAAATGTGAAAACATCACATGCTACCACACGTGTATTAAACGTTGTATTTATACGAACATTCTAGTGGTTTGGCACAAATACTAAACAGACACCGAGCATGTGGTATATAAAAAAACATTCAATAGTCTACGATTTATCAAAAAACAGTCTTGCCTCGGACAACACGGATTTGTACTTGGTCTACCATTTAAACTAATGGCAGAATGGTCCTGAAATTAAAATTTTGTTATTGTCAAGTGTCAATTTTCAAGCTATAATCACAAAAATGCACTGGCTCAGATCCTGTTACCGCCGCAACACACTCGCAGTTTCTGCAGGAACTGCACTTTCTAGTTTTTTATAATTTTTAGGACCATGGCCATTAAAGCAAATGGACATTGATAGGATGAACATTAAACAGCGCATACCTGTATTTTAATTAAAGGCATATTTTTCTCTATCAAATAGAGCAAAATGAGATGAAATCACTGAGTGTTGAGGAAAAATTACCATCAAAATCATCATAATTATAAAAAAATCACAATTACTAAAAGAAACAGTAGTAGTTGTTAGAACCCCTGATTCCGACACTAGAGGGCGGCGTCGGCTCAGTAAACGCACAGAGCCCAGACCTGAATGCACGCGCCGATGCCCCCCCCCCCATTTGCGGGGACCAGGTGCACCTGCTGTTCGGTCATAAAAAGCGTCGGCCGGCATTGCACAGTCGCAGCTTGCTATGTTCGTATGTGGTGTCCCACGATCTCTTTTTTCCCATTAGGGATACTTGTACGGGTGGTCCCGCAAAGGGGACCACTTGGGTAGAGTGTGGAAGCTCGAGGTAGCCGCCAGTCACTAGGTCAGGGAAAGCCTATCCCCTTTCTTATGGCAGCCCATGAGAGGGGGTGTTGGTGCTCCCTTTCTTTTGAGCAACAAGCAGCATTTGCGCGTGCCCTCAAGGACACCTTTTTCCACCCTTGGGGGAGGGGGGGGAGGGCGTGACGCTGGGATGCGTCTCGTCGAACTCGTCCAAGGCTCTCGGTTGGCCGCTGACTACTCTATTGAGTTTCAGGCCCTGGCCATGTAATGCGGTTGGGATGAGGCGGCTCTCATGACCATATTCGACCATATTTCAAAAGCGCTTAAACGAGAGTTTGAAGGATGACCTGGCAACTCCCAACCATCCCACCATTCGGCCATCCTCCTCACCCACCGGGGCCAAGAAAAATGGCTCCATTCGGCCATGTATCGATTACCAGGGCCTCAACAATGTCACCATCAAGGACTGTTACTCCTTGCTGTTCATGTTATCAGTGTTTGAGGTTCTTCGGGGGGCCAAAATCTTTACCAAGATGGACCCCTGTAATCTCTATAACCTCATACGCATTCAGCAGGGGGACGAGTGGAAGACAGCCTTTCTGACGCCCACGGTGCACTATGAATATCTCTTGATGCCTTTTGGCCTCATGAATGCTCTGACTGTCTTTCAATGCTTCATTAACAATGTCTTGCACGAGGCCCTGGATCGATACTCCTTCGTCTACCTTGATGATATTTTAATCTTCAGCCAATCCCTTGAGCCATGTCAGGCAGGTCCTCGAGCTTTTGCTGGGGCACCATCTTTACGTCAAGCTTGACAAGTCGGTCTTCCATGTCCCCTCATTCACATTCCTGGGATCCGTTGTCTCGCAAAAGGCGCTGTGCATGGATCCAATCAAGATCCAAGCCATTGGCCCCAGCCCACCTCTGTCCGTCTCGTCCAGCATATTCTGGGCTTCACTAACTTTTTTCGGTGTTTCGTGAAGGACTTTGGCATGATTGCCTCGTCCCTCAAAGCCCTTATGCACAAAGTTTCGGGCCTTTTCCTCTGGATAAGAGAAGCGGGCATTGTGTTTAAAGAGATTAAGAAACGCTTGACCAACCCTCCAGTCTTCACCTAACCTGACCATGAGGAGCCTTTCATCGTCGAGGTAGACGCTTCTGACGTTGACATGGGAGCTGTTCTGTCCCAGCACTCAGGCGAAGGCCACAAACCACTGGAGCTCCGCCATGGCCAAGAAGGCTGGGGTCAGCAGTGGGAAGGTAGGATCAGGTGTCTCTGGGGAACTGATGAATGCGGGATCCGGCTTAGCCCTGGAGATGGCTGGACCCCTCCAACAGCTGGTGAGCGGAGGATCCAGTAGTTGTCCAGCAAGCTGAGGCACAGGCTGGCGACTAGAATACGAAGGTGCTGACGTGGCGCTCGTGGGCATGGGTTCCGATGTGGAGCTAGCAAGCATGGAACCCAGCGTGGAAATAGTGAACGTGGACCCTAGCGTTAAACTAGCGAGTGTGGACCCTGGTGTCGAGCTACCGAGCGTGGACCCCTGTTGTTGAGCTAGCGAGCATGGACCCTGCAGTCAAACTAGAGAGTGTGGATCCTGGCCTTGAACTAGAGAGCATGGACCTACACCTCCCTCTATGGTTGGAGAAAGGAAAACACTGGATTCCAGCAATAAGAACCTTATCCCATCTGTGAAACATGGTGATGGTAGTATCATGGTTTGGGCCTGTTTTGCTGCATCTGGGCCAGGATGGCTTGCCATCATTGATGGAACAATGAATTCTGAATTATATAAGGTAATTCTAAAGGAAAATGTCCACATCTGAACCTGAATCTCAACAGAAGGTGGGTCATGCAGCAAGACAACAACCCTAAGCACACAAGACGTTCTACCAAAGAATGGTTAAAGAAGAATAAAGTTCATGTTTTGGAATGGCCAAGACAAACTCCTGACCTTAATCCAATCAAAATGTTGTGGAAGGACCTAAAGCGAACAGTTAATGTAAGGAAACCCACCAACATCCCAGAGCTGAAGCTGTTCTGTGTGGAGGAATGGGCTAAAATTTCTCCAAGCCGGTGTGCAGGACTGATCAACAGTTACAGAAACATTAAGCTGCAGTTTTTGCTGCACAGGGGGGTCACACCAGATACTGAAAGCAAAGGTTCACATACTTTTGCCACTGTCGCCCTAGGCTTGCTCAATTTGGGATTGGACGTAGTTATTAGGAGATAATCTAAACTTGTAAAGTTGCTTTGAGACAATGCTCCATTGTAAAAAGCGCTATATAAATAAATCTGACTTGACTTGACTTGACTAATATGTAATATTGGCTCATTTTCTTTAATAAATAAATGACCCAGTATACTATTTTTGTCTAGATTGTTTAACTGGGTTCTCTTTATCTACTTTTGGGACTTGTGTGAAAATCTGATGATGTTTTAGGTCATATTTATGCAGAAATATAGAAAATTCTAAAGTGTTCACAAACTTTCAAGCACCACTGTATTCCTCTGTGTACTCATCGTCTGATGAGTCAGACCACATACTCCGAAGGGCTGGGGACACACTTGCTATGTCCTTTTTATGGTCTTGCATTATCTGACAAATATAAACCAGATGAGAGACGGGAACAACTAAACAGAACAATCAAGCACATGAAACAAGAACACACTGAGACAGGGAGCAGAAAGAAACCCACTAACCAGACAAAACAACAAATAAACCAACTGGACAAGGAGGAACATGTGGAAGCCAAGACAAACTCATGTGAGTGAAAATGCAAGACAAGAAAGTGGACAGGAAGTGAGGTATTTATAGAAAAAGGCAACAGGTTGAAACAGCCCCACCTGCTGTGGAAAGAAAGACAGGGGGGGTGCAAGCCACAGAGCTTGCATAATTGTGACACTGAGGTTGTTCCTACCTTGCGCCCTGTGCCTACAGCTATGCACTGGTTTTCCCACGACCCTGACCAGGATTAAATGGATAAGGAAATTAATGAATTTGTTGAACGTTATAAGAATAAGGATGTTACCCATTCTTCGCTTTATCTATAGGTTATAGCATGTCTGAAAAATGCAGTGGTGCTTCTCCTTTGTCTGGGTGATGCTGCTCCGGTGCAGGTACACAACAGAGTAAGCAAAACACCCCCAGACTTGAATTCCCACCACCATGAGTTGCTGTTTTTTTGATACTCTGTGGGTAACAGTCTCTCTCCCGTTCTTCTCCCTACATAAAACCTTTCAGTTTCTGCCGTAAAATCTCAACTTGGATTAATAAGTTAGTTAACATTTTTCCAGGTCATCTGAAAAAAATGTTTGCATGTTTTGCAAAACTCTGAAATGTTTGCATTGTTTGCATGTTTTGCAAAACTCTGAATGAAATGTTGCATGTCTTAGCCCATGCCATGCATTTTGTTTACCTTTCTGAGAAATTGTTTAGAGACTGCTACTTGTTCTTTTATACCACACATATGTAGCCTTCTTTTGACAGTTTTACTACTTGCATTTGCTTGGCCTTTACTCAGTACATTCTGTGCATATGTTGTTGTTCTGAGAGAACAAAGAGAACAAAGATTTATCTATTGGTTTTCTGAAAATGTTGTCACTTCTGGTCTGGCTGGTCATTGTTTTAATACATATACTCACCGGACAAAAAACGTACGTGAAACGTACCTAATATTTTCATCTTTCAGCCACAATTCGGATGAGAATTTCCTGTAGACTGGGATTTTTCCCCACTGTTGGTAGACCCGCATGACCATATGCTTTGATACATCTGCAAATTCAGCTACTTCTATTACACTATGGCATTACTTCTTGCCAATCATTAACATCTGCTTTGCAACCCATTTTCCACACACCAAATGAGACATTCACTGCACTGCACCGCACCACTTCTCAATCTAAGAATCCCATTGCACACCCCACAGGTATTTATAGCACAATCATCCTTGTGCAACACCATCTGCAGGTGCATGAAATTACTACAACTTTAGGTAGCTAAATTTTGTCCAGGGAGTATATAATCCAGTATTAGGAAAGAATCCATAAGGGGAAGAGCACAAGCCTAACTGAACACCAGTGATCTCCAATCCATCAGACAGCGCTGCATCAAGAACCATCATTCATAAAGAGCTGATAGAACCACATGGGCAAGGGATTACTTTTGCAAACCTTTGTCAAGCGTTACAATACAGAGTGACATTCAGAAATGCCACTTTTCTGTCTCTAATAAAGTGAACTGTGAGCAAACAGTATTTTAAAACTCCAGCAGCACTGCTGTGTCTGATGCAATCTTACCCTCTCAACACACCAAACCAACATAGTAAAGAAGACTAACAAACTACAGTTTGTAATTGTAGAACTACAAAATACATCTATATTGTTAGTTGAACTGATTACATGGAATTTGAGAGTATAAACAAGGAGGTCTCTGGTTGGAGATAGTGTCTGTTCGGTGTGGGTGTATGGGTATATATGTGTATATATAGAATAGAATAGAACAGAATTTATTTTCATTATGACTTTATTGTCATTATACGTCGCATACACAGTATACATAGTACAACGAGATTGGAAGCTTCTCCTTAAGGTGCACACAGCATAAATAGAAAAACTAAGAAAAACTAAGACTACTGTGCAAAAACTGTGCAAAATGTTACTGTACTGTGTAATATGTCAGTAGTGCAGGTTCCCCTTTAACATCGTGATGGCTTTGGGAAAGAAGCTGTCCCTGAGTCTATTTGTTTTGGCCGGTATGGACCTGTAGCGCCTACCAGAAGGCAACAGGTAAGTTCTCTTACTTATAAAGATGAGAGAGGTCTGTAAATTTTCATCACAGGTACACTTCAATTATGAGAGACAAAATGAGAAAAAAAAATCCAGGAAATCACATTGTAGGATTTTTAAAGAATTTAATTGTGAATTATGGTGGAAAATAAGTATTTGGTCAATAACAAAAGTTAATCTCAATACTTTGTAACATAACATTTGTTGGCAATCACAGAGGTCAAACATTTCCTGTAAGTCTTCACCAAGTTTGCACACACTGTAGCTGGTATTTTGGCCCATTCCTCCATGCAGATCTCCACTAGAGCAGTGATATTTTGGGGTTGTCACTGGACTTTCAACTCCCTCCACAAATTTTCTATGGGATTGAGGTCTGGAGACTGGCTAGGCCACTCCAGGACCTTGAAATGCTTTTTACGGAGCCACTCCTTTGTTGCCCAAGAGGTGTGTTTGGAATCATTGTCATGCTGGAAGACACAGCCACGTTCCCTCTTCAATGCTCTCACTGATGAAAGGAGGTTTTGGCGTAAAATCTCACGATACATGACCCCGTTCATTCTTCTCTTAGCACGGATCAGTCGTCCTGCCCCCTTTGCAGAAAAACAGCCCTAAAGCATGATGTTTCCACCCTCATGCTTCACAGTAGGTATGGTGTTTTTGGGATGCAACTCAGCATTCTTCTTCCTGGTGTCTTTTGACAGCTCTTTGGTCTTGACCATGGTTGAGTTTGGAGTCTGACTGTTTGAGTATGTGGACAGGTGTCTTTAAACAGATAACGAGGTCAAACATGTGCCATTAACACAGGTGACGAGTAGAGGACAAAAGAGCTTTTTAAAGAAGAAGCTACGAGTTTGTGAGAGCCAGAAATCTTGCGTGTTTGTGGGTGACCAAATACTTATTTTCCACCATGATTTACAATAAAATTCTTTAACAATTCTACAATGTGATTTCCTGGATTTATTTTTCTCATTTTATCCCTCATAGTTGAAGTGAACCTATGATGAAAATTACAGACATCTTTCTAAGTAGGAGAACTTGCACTATCAGTGGCTGACTAAATACTCTTCTGCCTCACTGTATATACAACAGCAGTAGTAGATTACCAATTCACCTTCACATTATGACCTGTAAAATCGGACATCCTAATTAATACTACATTTATTGATTTTTGTGGTTAGCACTAGTGCGATGATCACAATTGATTTTGATATCTGCTTCAGTAATGTTTTTGAATTGGTGCTTTTTTAAAGTTTCTGCAGAATGAGATATAACAGTACATTATATTGAATAGGCTTAACAGCAGTCTTGGAAAACAAATGATTGTAATTACTGCTGTGTGCTGTTATGAAACTCTTGCACTGCTTATTGTGTCCCAGACCTAAACAATGTGTTTTTCATTTTGAAATGATGTTCTTCAATTTTCATTTTTCGGTATGTGTGTATTAGCACTGCCACAACACCAACATGAAGTAATTTGCAGTGTACAAGCTCTCTAATTGAGATGTTATTATAGGCTATATCCTCCTGAGTATTTTCATGACCGCACTGGACAAATTACATCCTGCAATCTGCTCACAGGGAAACCTTAGAAATTACACCAGATACTGTACTCCCAAATCACAGCAATGACACATTTGCAATCAATCAGCTATCACTATGGAAGTGTATCAATGTGACAGAGGCTTGATTCTATCTATGAACCACCTACAGATATTACGCTACAATCACACAAGGATACAGCAGAATTCAAATTCAATCAACATTTTCTGTAAATTACTACAATTTATTAAACTAGTCAAGATGTGACTCAACAATATGTTGGTGATACTGAACCAACAATATAACTTTGAGGCAAAGGTGCTGATCAGACTGGCAGATACCCCACACATATTAATATACTCAGATTAACGCTTACAAATATAAACTCACACAGATATTGTAGTTACACTGGAAGACTTAGACTAAAAAGCCAGACATGTCACACCAATTCAATTTGATTCAACTCAATTCAATTCATTTCAATTAATTTAGCATGTTTAACAACAGATATTGTCTCAAGCAGTTTTACAAAAGTCTAGACACTCACTGAGCAAACCAGAGGTAAAACTGGCAAGGAAAAACTCCCTGAGAATATTTGGAAAGAAACCTTGTGAGGAACCCGGTTTAAATGGGGTTCCCATTCTCGTTTGGGTGATACTGTACAACAAGATTAATTAAAAGCAACCACCACCCATTACTACTTCACACACCTCTGTCATGTTACTGCTAGGGTACCTCTAACTGATGAAGGCATTATACTGTATCAATAGCACCTACTTGAACAACTATCTTAACATATTATTGATATCAAAAATCAAAAACTTACACATTTTCTCCATCTGACCAAAATAGTGTTGATGTTTTGTGAACAGATGGAGACCAAGATAGAACTTTTTATTTTAAAAGAAAAGCGTTTATGTTTGGAGAAAAGTGGAAAAAACACTGCATTCCAAGCATAAGAACCTTATTCCATCTATGAAAAATGGTGGTGGTAGTATCATGGTTTTTTGGGTCTGTTTTTATTTGCATCTGGGCCAGGATGGCTTGTCATCATTGAAGAAACAATGAATTCTGAATCAGGGAATTCTAAAGAAAAAATTTCAGGGACATGAACTGGAAACTGAATCTGAAGAGAAGGTGGGTCATGCAGCCCCCCAAAAAAACGACCCTAAGCACAAAGTCATTTCTACTCAAAGAATAGTTAAAGAAGAATAAAGTTCATGTTTTGGAATGGCCAAGTCAAAGTCCTGACCTCTTAATCCACTCGAAAATGTTGTGGAAGGACCTGAAGTGAGCAGTTATGCAGAGCAGAGTTAATGTGAGGAAAAACCCACCAACATCCCAGAGTTGAAGCTGTTCTGTAACAGAGGAATGGGCTACAACTTCCTCCAAGTCGGTGTGCAGGGACTGATCATCAACAGTTACAGGAAACTTTTAGTTGCAGTTATTGCTGCACACAGGGGGGTCACACCAGATACTGAAGCAAAAGGTTCACATACTTTTGCCCTCACTAATATGTAATATGGATCATTTCCTCATTCAATAAATGACCAAGTGTAATATTTGGTCTCATTTTGTAACTGGGTTCTCTGTATCTAACTTTTAGGAGTGTAAATCTGATGATGTGTTTAGGTCCTATTTGCAGAAATCTAGAAAAATCTAAGGGGTTCACAAACTTTCAGGGCACCACTGTAGGATTTAAACCATGATAGTGGCATACCCTTATCCTAACAAAGATTTTCCAGCATAATCAGAAGAAAATATTGTAATCTATGGTCTCAAAAGCAGCACCAATACAAAGTAATAACAAGCCATGAGGACTAAACCTAATTGGTCAAAATGCCAATAATAGAAAATTTACTACTTTAATCAGAGATGTTTCTGTACTACGATAGGGGCTTGAATCCTGAGTTTAGCTATTGAGCTCTAAAACCTTTTCAAAAATCTTTGCGATAAAGGGAAGGTTGGATATGTTTCTGTAATTTGATTAATAAAGATGGCTCAAGATTGGTTTCATTAATTGTGACTTCAAAAAACTGCTTATTTTAAAGATTTTGGTATGGTATGTAACTAAGAGATCCCTGATGACTTGCTGATATGAAGTCATTAACATCTACAGTGGGGCAAAAAGTATTAATCCAGCCACCAAACTGATTGTGCAAGTTCTCCTACTTAGAAAGATGAGAGAGGTCTGTAATTTTCCATTCATCAGTATACACTTCAACTATGAGAGAGCAAAAATTAGAAAAACAAATTTCAGAAAAATCACATTGTAGGATTTTTTAAGAATTTAATGTAAATCATGGTGGAAAAATAAGTATTTGGTCACTCACAAACAGCAAAGATTTCTGGCTCTCACAGACCTGTAACTTCTTCTTTAAGAAACTCTTCTGTTCCTCCACTCGTCACCTGTATTAATGGCACCTTGTTGTGACCTCATTATCTGTATAAAAGACACCTGTCCAAAAACCTCAACAACAGTCCACACCTCAAACAAGGACCAAAGAGCTGTCGAAGGGAACACCAGGACGAAAATTGTAGACCTGCTCCAGGACTGTCCAACTGGAAAAAGTGAATCTACAATAGGCAAGCAGGTTGGTGGTGAATAAATTTAAAATGTGGGAGGCCATTGTATGAAAATGGAAAAGACATACAAGACCATGATAATCTCCCTTTGATCTGGGGCAAATCGCAAGATCTCATCCCGTGGGGTCAAAATGATCATGAGAACAGTGAGAAAAAATCCCATAGACTTACACGGAGGGACCTGATGAATGATCTGCAGAGGAGCTGGGACCAAAAGGCCACCATCAGTAACACACTACGGACTCAGATCCTGCAGTGGCAGGTGTGTCCCCCTGCTTAAGCCAGTACATGTCCCAGGTCCGCCTGAAATTGAATTTGGCCAGAGAGCACAATGGTGGATGATCCAGAAGAAGATTGGGAAAGTAATCCGTCATTGTGGCCAGATGAAAAAAATAGAACTTTTGGGTTAAAAAACTCAACTTGTTGTGTTTGAATGCTGAGTTGCATCCCAAGAGCACATAACCTACTGTGAAGCATGGGGGGGTGGAAACATCATGCTTTGGAGCTGTTTTTCTGCAAACGGGAAAAAGGACGACTGATCCAGTGTTAAAAGAAGAATGAACGGGGCCATGGTATCGTGAGATTTTAAGCCAAACCTCCTTCCATCAGTGAGAGCATTGAAGATGGAACATGGCTGGGTCTTCCAGCATGACAATGATCCCAAACACACTGCACCGGCAACGAAGGAGTGGCTCCGTAAAAAAGCTTTCAAGGTCCCTGGAGTGGCCTAGCCCCAGTCTCCACCACCTCAACCCCATAGAAAATTTGTGGAGGGAGTTGACAAGTCCGTGTGCCTCAAAACTCATCACTGCTCTAGAGGAGATCTGCATGGAGGAATGGGCCAAAATACCAGCTACAGTGTGTGCAAACATGGGGAGACTTACAGGAAACGTTTGACCTCTGTCATTGCAAACAAACGTTATGTTACAAAGTATTGAGTTTGAACTTTTGTTATCGACCAAATACTTATTCCACCATAATTTACAATTTTAAATTCTTTAAAAAAAAAATCCTACAGTGTGATTTCCTGGGATTTTTTTCTTTCTTATTTTGTCTCTCATAGATGTGAAGTGTACCTATGATGAAAAAATACAAATCTTCTCTCAGCTTTCTAAGTAGGAGAACTTGCAACAATCAGTGGCTGATTAAATAAGTTTTTTTGCCCCACTGTAATGTAATTATTTACGAAAGTATCTGACTGAATTGGTGTTTTCAGAATTCTTTTTAGTATTCAGAATGTATTCCTGAATCTTCTTCTGTTACCAGAAGAACAGAAGTCTGGACAACTTTATCTAATGTGGATTTAAAAGCAGCCTCCAAGCTTTTGCAGTCATTATGTTGAGCTTGGTACATTTAGACAGTGAAACTACCACGAAGCTTGATTGATCTTAAAGATTATCAATAAACCCTGGTTTCTGTAACTGACATGGGTCCATTATGCTTATTGCAGTTACAAGGTGAATAGAAAGTAATCTGATTATGCCTCAGGGTGTATAACATAGTCTGTTTGTTTCTACCAGTCAGTGATCCACGCAAACTCCATGCTCAGAATTATCATGCACCTCTTGACATCCATCATTTCAGATATATATATTTTCTAATATCAATTTCCATGAAGCAGGATTAAATAGAGGGTGTATCCTTCCATGTGGAGTGGGTTCCCAGTGATGGCTAGTGGTTTTTTAAAATAGGGAGGCAAGCAGATACTTTATGTTCATATCATGATCAATTCAATTTACTGGCTATACAAAGCAGCTAACCATAGCATAGGGAGTTCCTATATCCCTCCAGTGTGACATCCACACGTAGGTGCATTGTTTAATAAATGACTGTTTTGTTTTGTGGATTTTTTCTCTGTTTTCTTTGTTTTTTTTTGTTGTTTTGGGTTTTAGCTTATTTTTTTTGTTTTTTTTTTTTTTTTTCTTTTACTTTGCTTTTTTGTTCTTTTGGTGTTTTGATATAAGGGGTCTAGGGGTGTGCGGAGTGGTACTGTTTGGTGGTTTTTTTCTTTTGATGCAAGTGGTACTGTAGGGTGTCAATGTGGGGGCTGGGGCTTGTCGAATATTCAGTGTGTTGGCCAGGACGGGTATTGTTTCAGTTGTGTGTTCTCGGTTTATGTGTGTTGCTCCTTGCGTCCACTGTCTGTGGTAGCTGCTGGCGATCGGGATGGGTCATTTTTGTGTGATCTCGTCTCAGTTGTGGGTTGGTGTTGTTGTTGTGTGGCAAAATGCGTTTTACAATAAGAGCACACATTTTTTATCTTTGGGCATTGTAAATATTGTAAGACTTATTCCATATGGATTTACAGAAGGTTCAGTCAGTCTTGTTCCTGATTCCCGATTTACTTTGATATGTCAACCAGTCACTGTAAGAGAAGCTTACAATTTCTAAGTTACTTACTTCATGAGTGAAATGGACACCACCCTTCCTACAAGGCCAGGCCTTACCCTTACAGGTTCCCATTGTTCTATAAAGCCAGTGTTATTTCAGAAAAGCACTTGGGACCATAACCTGCTATAGGCTTGGTCGCCTGCCACGTTGGGATAGGACCGATAAGAAAGGGAAACAAAGTTTATAAAAATACTGTACAGTAAAGCTGAAATAAGAAAAAATTCTGGAATAGCTAATAACTACAACAAACATTGTGGTCAAACCAGGCAAAAGCTAATACATACACCGGTTTTTACGAATGTATTCCTTTATTTAAGTTCTTTTAATCACCTTAACAATTGAAAAAAAAAAAAAAAACAAAAAACAAAAAGGCCTTGAGGGCCACAATCGATAATACAATACTACTAATTGATGACTCAGACTGCAGTGTTTGCCTGTAGGTATTATTTCAGTTGTAATCTGTGATGCTGTTACCTGGGTATTTCTAAGGCACATGGCCATAATACAGTAAGTTTGTTAGGTGGTTTTCCTTTCCTGGGGCAATGTTCATAAGAGCCAGTTTCATTGTAGCATCTGTTGGTTTTAATCACTGGGCTTAATGATCTAAAGTATAGGTATTTCCTATAGTGTAGTCTAGTTTAGCTTTTTTTGGCACAGTGTTGATTATTAAAACTTTAAACAGGAAAGATTTTTTCCTACAAGGATGCTTGGCTTTTGAGGTGCCACTAAGGTGCCAGGCCCACAGTAGTGTACAGGTATACATCACTTAACGTCCTCTACACATTCTGTGAAGTTGTGCATTATGCGATCTGAAGGTTGTTCAAATACTACTTTAAACATACGTACTGACTAAATAGCCAAGATACTGTACACATACAGTACTGTTGTTGCATCATCTCATCCTCATTCGCACTGTGCTGGGACAGTCCCAACTGTTCTGTGATCCACACATGGTTTGCGCATAGCAAAGCACAGATCCAGCCTGTGTCTTATCAGTGTCTCTCGCTCTCGACTGGTTGCACACTGTTTCATCTCACTGCATGCATTTGAAAGGAATTTCACATATACATCCTTAGCCACCTAAAAGTCCATCCTGCTATTGTAATTACCCTCCGCTGTCCATGTGCAAGCAGTGGACAGGGACTTGGTAGGGCAAAGGTGCTTCACTTACACCACCACCACTCACTGATTTTTCACCAGTTCTGCCAACACCTAGATGATCCAACATAACAACTGTGCTATTGTTCTGAGTCCTGAGTTTACCCACTGTCTCCCACTGAGAACAGTGCCATGAAGGATCATGTCTTTAATGCGCTAGCCCAAGGTCTTATTCACTCCACCAGCTTGTCTGCCTCAGCCTCCTTCTTTTTAAAGAAAATCTTAAATAGAAAAGTGTATTGATTACTGTGGATTTATCCCATATTTGACCCAAATAAATCCAAGAAGTGAGTGTTCCACCCCCAGGTGGTCAACTTCCTGGTTAAAATGGTTAGCCTGCTTGGGTTGACTATCATTGACAAAAAGGTGAAGACAGTTCTGAAATGGCCCCAGCCTCGCAACATTAGGGACTCTAATGCTTCCTTCCATTCCTGTGAGGCCTTCACAATAGCTTCCATGTTCAACCACTAAGACCCCAGCCTTCCCTTCATGAAAGAGGTGGATGCATCTATGACAGGAATGGGTGCTGTCCACTCTCGGTGCCAATGAGCACCACCATTGAACTATACAACAAATTCTTGTTGATTAAGTGCAGTTATGACATAGGGGACCAGGAGCGTCTAACCATCAAGATTGTTCTAGAAGAATGGCACTACTCTCTAGTGGGTGTGCAACACACATTTACAGTATTCATCAGTGATAAGAACCTTCAGCATTTGCGGGACAATAAATGTCTCAACCCCCACATGGCTCGCTTGTCTCTCTTTTTCCTGCTTTGAATTTTTCAGCTCCTATTTTCCTGGCAGCAAAGAAGGATTTCCTCTCACATGTCTTCACTGCCAACAACCACTCTGGTGAAAGCTCCCAGCCCACCCTGGCTCCTGTTTTGTTAGTGGCATCCAGTGGAAGTTCAAGCAGGAGCTTAACCAGTCCATCTGGGGCATGACAATGCCTGCTCAGTGTCCTGCTACCAGAAATATCTGCCATGCCCCTTCTGCGACCATTTTGTCACTTGGGCACACCTGTCTTTCTGTTCTGTTAACCAAGGTGAGTTTCACACACAGCAGCTCCAGGATGTACTGGTGGGAATCTCTGAACAAAGATGTGCATGTGTTTGTTGCTTCATGCTCCATATGTGCTCAAAGTAAAACCCATAAAAACCCTTCCAGCAGGCAAGTTTAGGTGCTCCTGGTCCCCAAAGGCCTTGGTCCCATTTTGATCTCAAATTCCAGATTGCATAGATTCTCTTTCACCAAGTTTACTGCATGTTAAGCATTCCTGAATGGATGCCCCAGTTCACCTCAGCTGTGTTTCAAGCATTCATGTATAAGCTTGGGCTCACAGTCCATCTCCCCTCAGAGTACCACTCCCATTGCAGTGGGCACTGTGAGCAGATGAACCAGGAAAACCAGGCTGCCCAAACTCCTGCACCTCTACTGTCAGGAGAATCAGGCAGACTGGAGACCTTAAGTCCCATTGGTCATGATTGTGCTTTCTCACAGACTCCTCCACTGGCATAACCCCATTTCAACATGTGCACCCTTCCCCCATACAGCTCCCCTCATTGGTGAGGGGAAGGAGGCGGATATTGTAATGCTTATGGTTGCTCCATCCAGTGCCCCAAACACCATTCCTCACAATTGTCTGTCAGCACACACCCCCAGCCAAGCCTCCGATCCCATTTACCTACATATTAAGCACTAAGTGGTTTGTTTTCCACATCACATGACTGGCATTTAATCCTCTATATTTTCTGAAAAAACTTGGTAAGATGTCTCATAAGACCCTTCATATATTTCTGAGGATTTCATCTGCTATGCTTCATCTAGCTTCATTCACTATGACTACTCTTACCTCAAATGGCTCTTATCTCAGCTCAGCCCCTCAGGTTTCCCCTGTCCAATCATTAATCAATCATTGTGAACTGAAACCTTGGTCCAAACACCAATTACACTTTTGTAATTCCTTATCTGATAACCATTTTGGTCAATAAAGCTGTGGACAGTTTACTTTATTCCGTCTCTGATTTCTGGCTTAGTGTGGCACACAGAGTAGATGTGTCAATTGTGGTTGCTCTTAAGCCATTTGAATCAGCGTATAAAATAGAAGCAATTTCAAAATATGTTTTATAGAATTCCCCAAATTTCAAAGAACAATATTTTTAACACATAGTATATAAACTACACAACAAATGATGACAGAAATAATAACCACTCAGAACACACCATACTTAAGTCTGTTTTTTACACACGTACATTACGCACATCAAGCTTTGAAAAAGAACATGTGTATATTAACGCCATTCTTTGCACCGAGTCCGAAACTGATGGATTTCAATGCTTCGTAAAATTTTTAATTGGAGCTTGTTCGAATTTCTGCATTGGGCGGATGCGTTAAAATCAGGCTACCAATCAGAGCATTGTGACTGTATGGAACTGTTTTCTTATTTATTTAAGCTCACTCTAATCTGTTCATGCCTGTTCATTTGTTCAAGCTTCCTGCGCTAATCTTTGCTCGTGTCTTTGTATTTTTTAAGTTGAAGATGTGAAAAAGACATGGCGAGACACATTAAGAGAAGGGAAATAAAAAAAGCAAGAGTGGAGTGTTTAGACAAAAAATGCGCCAGACTTGGTGTGAAGGTCCCACTATGTTAAAAATCACATACGTTTTTTTCTTGCATAAAAATCGGATTTGGTGTGAAAAGGCCTTTACTGTGAAGCACAGTGGTGGAAACATTAAGTTTGCGCTGGTGTCTTTCTTCAGCAGGGACTAAGCAACTGGTCACAATTAAAGGGAAATGGATGCTGACAAATACGCTCCAATTACATAGGAAAACTTGATGCCCTCTGCTAGTCAGCTGAAGATGCACAAGCGATTCACTTTTCAGGGTGACAGTAGCCCTAAGCACACTGCAGTGGCTTAAGGATAAGAAGGTGAAAATCCGTGAGAGACTGAGTCAGAGCCCTGACCTAGATCAGATAAAAATGATTATCATTTAATGAAGAGGAACAAATACAGTGGTACCTAGGAACTCGTCAAATTCGGTTCTCGATGTTTTCTCATTATTCAGCGCACTTGCTTAAACTTGCATGAATCGCGACTTGTTTCAGCCGAAAGTCGATTCACAATTGATGAATCACGATTCAGTACACAGTGTTTCCGTCTGACAATAGCTCTTTCCCAGTGAAGATCTGCGCAGTATCGTGTTTTAATTTATTTTTACATCTATATTATCGTATTCTTAGTGCAAATAAGTTTCCCCTAACCTAAAGAGGATAGTATTAACAGCCAACCGAAATGGAAATCCTGTCCTGAATCTCCAGCATACAGGATGCAGTTAGCATTAGCAGGTATGTTAGAGACGATTAGTTCATCAGTAGAGTAAGTGCTTTCACTTTCAATACATTACTCACTGAATTACATGAGATTTTTCAACACTTTATTATAAAATAAGTTTTGTGTTAACGATCTTGGCCATTCGTAGGTGAATGTAAGTGTTTTAAACATGAACTTAGTTATCATTAGTTATCATATGCTTCAATATTATACACTATAGAACACTCATTAAACTGCCAGTTTGTGTTACATTTAACTTATGATGGATTTGTCGGAAGATATTCTCTTCGTAAATCAGGAAGCACCTGTACAATACAACTCCATTAATGCACATAATGGAGTTCATTGTTTTTGGTACCACTGTAAATTAATTTTGACTCTTGTGAAGGGCACTACTCGATGCATGATCATGGTGGTACACTGTGGAAGATCTGTGTTGGTGCAATTAAACATTATTATTATTATTATTATTATTATTATTATTATCAACCAGATTTGACCAGGAGAAATGGGTCAATGTGCCACATGGAAAATCGTCTAACTTTTGTCACAGTTAAGAAATATTTCATTTACATAAATGAAGGCTCCATTTATGGACATTTTATGAGTAAGACTTCACAGACTGACCGCAAGGTGGTGCTGTTTGTCTTACTGAGATTTTATCGTCCACTTCTACATATATAACAGCTGTAGGTATAACTAGGGAGTGCAATGCAATTCATGGTCTTAGGCAGGTTGGGGTTCTGCAGGGCTTAACTGGCAGGACAATTGGGAGGAAACAGCCATGGAAGGGATGCAGCGCCCAGTCCATCGCAGGGACCAGGTGCAAACATACACACACACTCTCCCTCTTACTGGGACAATTTAAAGATGCCAGTTGACCATAACTCACATGGGCATGGGGAGAACATGCAAACTCCACACAGGCAGCAGCCGAGCAGGTACTCAAACGTGGCTCCGGACAGAGCGAGCCATCATGCCACCATGATACCCAAAACCATATTCTAATTAGAGAAACAATCATTTTGACCCAAACTAGATGGAACAACCAATATATGGAGTTAACACACTAAAGATTATGCTACTGTAATAGAGTCATGTCTATACTTGCAAACTATGTTTTGCTCGCAACGGCCTTTGCTGTTCCACTATGCTCCAGTGCTGTCTCGCTTGACATAGAGATGGATTAACATTCCAATCAGAGGAATGGTTTATGTCCCATATTTTAGAAAGACCTAAATAGCCCCAGCATGACCTGTAATTTATCACTAGTGGTGGTGTTTCACATGAAGGAGTCTCACCACCATAGCTCTGTTTTATAGCACCTGTCTGCTTCTGCACTGTTTTAACTGATTGTCCACATAACTCACAAATACTAATGGGTCTTTTAAAATTCACTCAGTGATGGACGCCCACCTCTCCACCTTTCCAACATTTATTTTGATTCCTTTGTTTGCAGCCTCTTCTACCTCACCTGAAGTCTTTAATCTCCATTAAATGTCAGTGAAGAAAATTTCAATTTTGTCACATAAAAAGTAATGTGCCTTCCTTCTTTTATGGCCTTGCTTACTTCAGTGACAGGAATAAATCTAACAGTACATTCTGCATACACTATAATAAGATATATTCAGAGTATTTATTCAGCATTAATTTCTAATTGTCTCCAGTTTGACAGAAGAATATGTATTTAATTATTCCCCTTATTCATAATGCATGCATTATTTTTGCATTAATCCTAAAAGCATGTTTAATTGAAAGGGGTCAATTAAAGATGTACAATAAATTTTGAAAAATATTTTTATTAGAAACAACGTATATATAAAAATGATCATGCTTCACATACCTCATTTGCCTTATTTTACAAATACTTCAGTACAGGCACTGTTTATGATTTTTTTTCTTTTGTATTAGGACAAATGCAAACATTACCGGAACACATATCAATTTGCCATTTAGCATAGTCAATATGAACATATTTCATTCAGCAACACAAATTGTGTGATGAAATGAACAAATGGAAAATCATAAGAGGTGAGTCTTAAATTCACAGGACATCCACAAAATGATTTGTGGAAATACATCATTAAAGGCATTTAATTATCATTTTCCTGTTTTTGTAGCTTTATGCATACTATATTTTTATTCTATTTGCAAAATAACTGGACTGGTTGATTTAGTTCTGTGGTACTGGAATCATCTGTAAATGTAATTAACAAGGGGACTCAGAAAATACTCTTAATGAGCAAAAGACTGAATTGTGATTTTGCCAAAGCACAGTTGGCAGTGACAGCTATCGAGTGTTCTGCACCACAGCGCAAGATTAGTGGACTGAATAAAGGTTTTCAAATTCAAGCACAAACAAACACTACCCCAAAACTCCATACACCTAAACATTTTTTTAATAATAAGGGCCCATAGTGTGGGAGGAGCACAGCAACATGGTTTAAATGCATTCCTGAAATTTAATTTCAAAATAATAAAGACAGCACAACACAGGATGCCAAAACCTGCATGCTCAACATTAGTAAACAATGATATTTGCTGTTGTCACCATCAACAAGAGACAGGGAACCCATGCTGGGAAAAGCATAAAATTCTTTTCCACCGGCCTATGTTTGAACACCTAAAAGTGATATCTTCGTGTGGTCAGTTTTTTGTGTCACTTTAGCAATGACTGGTTATAAGACAGATGATAAAATAATTTGTTATGGGCTTTAGCAGATGGGTCCAAAATGAGGTGCGTTCTGCTGGAAGTCAGTGATTGATGTGACATACAGTACCATCACCAAAACATGGACTTCCGACTTTTTCCCCTCAGGATCTTCTCTTGATCGTCTTTGACCAGAAAGATTCCATGGTGTCAGTGGGCCATTTTCATATCTCTCCTCCATCTGGAAACCATAAGAGTGGTTCACCTTTAGAGGCTGGCTTCCACAAGTCACTCTTAGGAATTCTAGATTGCATGGTTGCTATAGCTGATGTATGTTTGTTTGGGGCTAAGTCCTGAAAAAGAGGAGACAGCGTGAGAATTTTCCCCTAAACCATCTCAGTTGTTGGAGGAATTCAGCAGGTTCAGAATATACAGTAAGCTGCCATATTAGAAATGAATTGTCCTTGGATTTGGCAAAGTTATATTACTTGTTGAATGTTGGCTGTGAAGCAGATCAGCTACTCTATAGGGTTTGTGACAAGAAAAAAACCCCATAAAATCTGCTGACCAAATCATTACTTTATGTATTTTTATGATTTATGTTTTTTTATGATTATTTTTATTATATTAAAATGCCAGCTATCTCTGTTTGCCCTTTCATATCTATGTCTGCACAGGATGGAGTAGTGCGTATAAATAATCACTGAAAGTTGTTATTGTTGATTCAGCTGTTTATGCTTTATTTACTGCTGTTGTACACAGCCCATCTGTGTGCGGCGTGGTTTTATACATATTCAGATTAGCAGCTCAGCGAGACACTCGTGCTACTGCAAATAAACCAGTTTGTCTCTTTGTAATTTACATGGCAGTGAATTAGTCTACCAACTTAACCATTAACTATGTGTTAGTGTTGTTTGAAGACAATCCCCTCTGGCAAATGCTGAGATAAGCATGGTAGTAAGCAGACATCTCGCTGAACTAGTTTTTAGGTCAAAGTGGTCATCATAATGCAAAGTCTAATATTTTTATTTAAATCATTTTAAATGATGCTACATAAAGTTAACTAGCTGGCCTAATTTCACTGCCAATACGTACTACAGTGATTCAGAATACAGTATGACGTACAGTAATATATAGTACAGTAGTATACTAGGTATGACACAACCAAATGGATGCTGTGGTATATTTTAAGCACTTCTGCAAAAACACTGATGTTTTTCCTAAATCATCGAGAATTTAAAAACACCAATACTGATGTTTCACTCAAATCTGCCTGAGCAAATGTAGCAAATGTATTTGAGCAAATGTAGTTTGTTAGTTTAGCAGTCAGCTAGAAAACAACATATAGCAGGATGATATTGGGTGTTTGCATACTGCACATTCATATGTAAATATGAATCATATATTATTTGTAATGTTAAAAAATGCCTGCATCTGCTTTTTGGATCTGTTTCTGATGTTGATATAAGTGTTACAAATTCCTGGATTTATCAGGACCTAAACAAATGGAAAGTGACACCTTTCCAGATCTGAATTTTATTATAAGACATATTTAGTTATAAAATGATCTAAAGTGTATTAAACGATAGGATGGAATCTCACCAAATACAGCTTGTTTAAAGGTAAAAACTGGATGTTGTACATGTATTTTAGGTAAGCAACTTCTAAACACTCAGGATTTAAATGGGCTTTTTGAAGATTTTATAGTAGTTGTTGAAGCGAACCCAGATAATACAGATACAAATCAGGTATGTTTTTCTTTCTTGTTTTTCATGTCTTTTATGTAATGTGCTTTTTTACCGAGTCTCTCTGTGACAAACTATTGTTGATTTAAACTAATCTTGCACACTGCCAAGCTCATGGGTTTCAGAGAGATTTCAATAAAGGCTGTTCACATCACAGAATAAGGATAAGAGCACACATATCACCAGTCTTGAAAGTGTGCTTTATCTGCTAATTTAGATATGCATTTTTTTGTCGTTTCCTCCTATGTCTTAAATAATTTGATGCTACTTTTAGTCAGCTGAAATTTTAGCTTAATTGCTCATTTCAAGACTACTTATATGATTCATAATATGTATAATAAAACTTCATTCTGCGTGTTTAATGAAGAACATTCAGCCATTAAATTACATTTTCCTAGTATGCATACATGTCAAAACTGGCATTTTATTATGGTTTTCCATTTAAATTTTTATGGATGACATTCATAGTTTTACTGTCTCACCTTGAGTTTCCAGGTTCTCACACAGCTCAGTCTTGGCCTCTCCATTGGGTCGCAGGCTGGCCTTGGGGTTGAATTTGTTGGACATGGTGGCAGCAGTGACCACAGCTTTCAGGCTGCGAGTGCTGCGCTTGGCCACGTTCTGTTCAGGGTGAAGGAGCACCACATAGACTTTGGGGATATAGAGCAGTCCCAGAGACACTGAAGCACTCAGACTAACTGAGATGGTCAGAGTTGTTGTCTGGATGTACATCTGTATAAGAGGGGAGGAAGATACAGCATTAATGTCACGAGAATTTACATTTTGCAGCAACTGACTATCACTGACAGCCAGGCCAGGTTCATCAGACTTTTACTGTTAAACATGATATCCCACTCACATCACAAAATACATACAGTAGTTTTGTTTTCCAGGTGATTTGAACACTTTATGACTTTTAATCAATAGCTAGTCTTAATTCACAATTATTGGCAACCACAGGAATTCATATGAACTACATTTACATTGACAGCATTTAGCAAACGCCCTTATCCAGAGCGACTTACAATTGATAGTCTTACAATCCAAGGACCCAACAGTGGCAGCTTGGCAGAGGCGGGATTTGAACCCTGGACCTTTTGGTCCATAGTCAAGTACCTTAACCGCTAGGCTATAATCCAAATCTACAATCAAATTCCACCCCCATGCCAACACAAGTTTTGGAATGTGTGCCATTGTCTTTTCTCTAAAGTTAACAATACACCTATTTGCAGATGAGACATAAATATACCTTTTTGTCATCAAATACTCAAGGTATGTGTGGTGTTAAAAGAAGGCTAGTCATACAGAAAAAAACAGTTGAGGATAACCAGGCATAAAGGGTTCAACATCTGGATCAGTGTCACATCTGGTGCATCTTCATTTGCCTCATCTAGGTTTTATGTCTCTTGTGGCATTGGTACTGACAAACTCTCATCATGTGGCACTGGTCTCATGGCTGAATTCAGATTGGAGTTTTCAGTGTATTTCATATTTTTAGTCAGAAGTCAGATATGTTGGTAAAACTGAAGTAAGTCTGTCATGTGTTCCTTGTCATGTGCAATATTTGATGAGACATTACTGCTGTATTAATCATCTTGAATACAATAGGCTATACAAACGCTTTACTGTACAAAACAGTATGTGATAGGATTTATTTTTGGCAATTTTTGTGTTCAGCAGCCCCAAAACCATAAAAAGCGCAAAAACTGTTCAGAAAGCAACATTATTGTTTTCCAGTGTTATGAGTTCCGTACGCTGGTGGCAGAAAGTGGATGAAATGCAGAAAAATGTAACCCACTCTAATGGGTGGTTTCCAATAGGGCTTGAATGAAGGGTAGCCTCTGGCCACACTAAAGTCCTTTTATGACATATCTATCAGGCTGGATAATAGATACTTAAGGAACAGGAATGAGGGCCAACAGCTTAGTCCCCACTTTCTGACACTCTTTCCCTGGCATTTTAGCATATGAACCATAATGAGTTCATACAGCTGAGTAGCATTAATCTGCCCAGGTGTGACCTCACTTGTGCTGCTGAGAGCAGTGGGGAATTGCTTGGACCCATCCCAGGGAAGAGACCTGTGATGGGCCCAAGCAAATCTCCCTTGATTATAGGCTATTCTTGGAGGCCACGCTTGCTTACGGCCAACCAGCAGCATACCCTATAGACCTTCATCTGCTCTGGGGCCAGAAATAATTTTGTTGACTCAAAGTTAGTTGCCCAGCTGGGACTATATTTGAGAAACTCCCGGTTGAGTGGATCTAGGATAGGCAGAGCTGGAATGATTGGCTTCAGCACAGGGAAGGCCTTAGAGGAGTACAAAGACTAGAGAGGGTGCCTGATTCGGTCTTCTTTGAAAATGGTCTAGTTCCACTTTCTTAAGGTGGGCCTGTATGATAAATATACCTGAGGTGGAGCTTGAATGTCAGCCTCAAGCATTCGGAGAGTACCATTCCCATGCCAACACCAGAGGCATCAAGTTCCATTTCAAACGGTTTATCAGGATTTGGCAATTGGAAAACTGTTGGAGTTGTAGTAGAGTGGGAGCATGCACTCTGTTCTTTGGGACACTCAGGGGTGACCAAGACCCTGGATATCCTGTGATGCTGCCTCTTGTGGCTTAACTTTAATGGGGACCTCTGGGCATTCGTTGTGGCATGCCAGGTCTGTGGCTGCAATAAGGACCCCAGAACGCTGCAAATGAGCCTTCTCCACTACCTGCACATTCCCTCCCATCGACTGACCCAGAGAGCCATGGACACAGTTTAGGCCACCACATCAAGATCTATGGACTCAGTATCTCAAAATCCTTATGATCAACCCGAATTCTGACTTGTTGGGAGTCTTAATTAAATCTGAGCTGTACCTTTGTTCTCTGCTTTGCCTTTGATTAAGGTGTAGCCAGGAACAAGTAATTGTTTCTCATTTATGTTTCTTTAGGGAGCTTGTGTTTTTATGAAAGTGAAAACTGAAGGAAATAAATTAGAAAGGAAGATATTTTCAGATTGAAAGTTTAAGAGACAAGTTTGGAAGAGAAGTCAGAAAATGAGAAAAGAAAATTGAAAACAACGAACTATTGAAGAAAAAGAGAAAATAAATGGTTAAGTTTAAAGAAAGAAGAGAAAACAACACACTAACATTTTGGTTAGACCTCAAACAATCATATACTAAGTTTGTTGACTTCATTATGACCCATTTCTGTAATAGTTTTAATAATTGGCTCTATGTCAACTCCGGGCACTCCGGTTTCTTCCTACAGTCCAAAGATTGTGCATGTTAGCTTAATTAATTACACTAAATTGGCATAGTTTGAGTGTGGTCTCTGCCAACAGACGGAGCGACGCGTCGGCTTGAGTATATTCTCGATCGCATCAAATGGCAGTGGGGCGGACCCTGCAGCGGGACAAGTGCCAGGATAATGATGATGGAATGATGATGATATATATATATATATATATATATATGTATGTATATACTGTATATATAATGTATATGTGAGTGTTTGTGGGTGTGTGCATGCCTCTCTCTTTCCCCATTCCCACAACCACAACAGTTGAATGGCTTAGCTTGACTACTCCTCTGCTGTGAACACCCTACTGTTGCTTTAAAACAATGCTATGTGTTTGTGCTCCCCTAGAAGTGACCTCAGCACTAGCACTCAGTACACTGTGATTTAAGGTGACTCATGCATATGATCTCTGTCTACTGTCCTAGGAGGGCAGCCCAGGAACTGACCTGGCTACAGGTAACCCTCTGTCATGTTGAGACCACTATGCAAACACACTGCAATTATTATTGGAGCTTCAGGAACAGAACAGAAATAAAACAGGTAACAAGCTACGGTGAAACATTCCTGCAAAATGAAAACACAGTTGACTCCAAATAAGCAATTGGATTGAGTTTTTGGGTTCTTTGGCATCTATAATCAGGTCATCTCTATGCTTGTTACACTTTAACAACACAATAATTTTAAAGGGCTGAATTTCATCATAGGTCCTGAAAAACCTACACATTCATACCTATGTTGTATTTGTACTCCAGTGAATCTGCCTGAAGCAGTTAATATAACATTTGATAGTATAAAGGGCATACACTGACAAAACAATGGGAAGATCTGACTAAAAATGGCCTAAACATGTCCATCAAGCATCCCCATACATTCACAGTGTTTGCCCAAGCAACTGATTTGGTGAAGATAATGCAGAGATTTTCAACATGCTAGCAAATCAGACAAATAACTGTACACACAAAAACACCATAGTGACCTGAGCCCCTGAAATTATACCTTCAGCTGAACAGATGCTCTGATGGGATGTTTAATACTTTTAAGTGATCTTTGAGTGACAAGGGCTGATGTTTGGAGTGTAGCCATGAGCATCTCAACCAGGAATTTTCCCTTGGTTGTGCCACTGTCTATGTTTCACATTTTTCACTTGACTCAGCTTGTGAATGTGGGTTGTAGATCCAATTCATTGCTCTGGAGTGAACCTTCTGGTAAAGTAGGTGGCCTGATCTTCAAAAAGGTCCTATAAAAATATACTAAAGGACAATTTGTATAACTTCTTTTAAGCACCCAATGTTTTGTAGATGTTAGATGCTTTTGCTCAGATTTTGCTCAGTGAATATCAGCATGCTAAGCCTATAACACCTAACCATAACCCAAACCAAAACCTCCCCCACCTGATATCTTAACAAAGCAGTGTTGTTAAGTGTTGGTTAAAACAAAATTGATATAGTTAAAAAATGTATATAAGTTTTTATTCCGTTTAATCCACAGAGAAATTACATAAATAGCACCACAGACTATCTATGTATGATAAGCATGATAAGGCTAAACATAAGCTTAACATAATTTTATCCATAAGCCTATCCCCTATAAAGAACCTGAACTTCCTTAAGAAAGCATTATTAATAACATAAATTAAGTGCTAATTAAATATTATTTATAAGCTATAGCTGACCATCAATAGGATAGGCCATGAAGGAGATACAGATATAGCAAATTTGGTTAACCTAAGCGATTTGTTATAACCATCTGTCATCTTTCTAGAAATGTTATATCTTGACTGTTTAGTTCGTCTTTAGTCAAAAGTTTGATGATCTTGAAGTAGAGACAAGATGCATAGTTCCAATGCAGTACTGTACCATCACTGGCTGCACCGAGCATCAAAGTTAATTTATTCAAAGTTCTCAATGCAATGTAAGTGCACAAATATGTTTCCATGGCTAGTCAATGGTAGTAATGTATGTGTCATCATATTCGCTTTATAACATAGTATCTAAATGACAGAAAATAATTTGGATGTCAAACAGCTCATAGCATCAGTGGTGTGTTTTTGTTCAAATTTATTAGAATAGGCTTATTTTGATTTATATTGTGTCGGGACAAACAAATCAATATATTTTGAGCACAGAACCCAAATTCCAAGCAATTGTAAAATCTTTTTTTTATAACAAACATGGTACACCACCATACAGCTACAGTTATTCTGTATTTCTCATGTTTAAAATATATTCTATGTTAAGCTCACTGTTAGATTAGATATGACATTCTAGGATATTAAGACCTATAATAACAAAAGCAGTTGACACTGCTGGGCTAAGACATTTATTTAATTCCTGTTCCTCCAATAAAGATAAGCCTAACTGAGGATTAAACTCTATGAGAGATCTGTGTGATCTCATGCAAATGAACAGATCTTCATGCCACACTAAGGCAGTGCATATAATTGGCTGCTGATCTCTGAATGCCACTGCATCTAAAAGAAGCATTTACTTGTCAAAGGCAGCCTGATCTCTTTATTGGGGACCTATAACTTGGGGTAATGGAAATAATGGCGTGTGAAAAAGATGAGGACTTGGCCTGGTTAGCAGGCTCTCACAAGTATGATGATTTCATGGTCATTGATGGTTCCATAACAATACTTTTGAAACTGCCATCGTGTGGTGAAAATGGTTTGTATTTGTGGCATACCAGAGCATACTGAGGGCTCTAATAACCAGCAGCTTATCTCAGCTTTCTAAATGGTCTGATTCTATGGGACAAAAGAAGCCTAAATCCACAAAATCTCAATTATTAGCTCCTCATACTACATTAACATATGCAGTTTTTCAAAAAAGGTATTTTTTGCAGTTATTCTTATCTGACAGATTCAGAAGCACAGCTACGTCAAATTCAAATGTGTGATAAACACAAAAGCGTATATAAATTCATCTACATTCTTACAAAACAGCAGTAAGTCTGTTTGAGATAAAGTTGAATAAACTTCATTCTGATATTGTCATATTGTGGGATTTACATTTTACCTGATTTAGTCCCACTTTATTGTACTTAAAATTAATTTTCACATTATGTAAGTATATCGAAGACATCCTGAAAATGCAGTAATCAAGTATACATTGGTATTTTGTGACAATTGTGTTTATGTTTGTGAACTAGAATTGTCTCTATTTACGCATGAATATGACCTAAGACATTTAGTCATTTACCAGCCACTCTTAGGCAGAGTGACTTATAACTGATAGTTTTATACAATCCAGGTAATAGTGGGTTAAGGACCTTGCTCTATGATCCAACAGTGGCAGTTTGGCAGAGGTGGCCACCAAAGTCTTAACAAATTGTCCCAAAACATATTCAGTCGCAGTCCCAAAACATCATGTGATTTTCAGAGATCTTCTCTTTAGTCTTAAAAGTAGCTAAAGAAAACCAGATTAAACAAATGAGACAAAAAATATATTTGTTCATTTATTAATTTAGGGAAATTGTTCAATATTAGATATCAGTGAGTGGCAAAAGTATTGAACCTTGGCTTTCACTATCTGATGTGACCCTGTTGTGCAGCATTAACGGCAACTAAATGTTTCCAGTATCTGATGATCAGTCCAGCACATTGGCTTGGTGGAACCCTGGGTTGTTGGTAGGTTTCCTCATATGAACTGCTTTCTTCAGCTCTTATTTGGTCAATCCAAAACATTACATTTATTCCAAAACATTACATTTATTATTCTTTAACCATTCTTTTTTAGAATGACTTGTGTACTTCGGGTCATTGTCTTGATGCATGACAGATGTTCTTGTGATATTCAGTATAAATACAGATGTCCTGACATGTTCCTTTAGAATCTGCTGGTATTATTCAGAATTCATTGTTCTATCAATGATGGCAAGCCATTCTGGCCCATGTGACTGGGTTCCTTTGTGACCGCACAGACTATTACACTTCTTGCTCTTGGAGTGATCTTTGGTGATGTATCACTCATAGGACGGGTAACAATGATTTTAAATTGTACCAAATATATTTGACTGTGGACTCCAAACACTTTAGAGACAGTTTTGTAACTTTTTTTCCAGCCTGATGAGGATCAACAACTCTTTTTCTGAGGTCCACAGAAATCACCTTGGTTCATGCCATGATCATGCTCCTCAGTAAATAAATGACCAAGTATATTGTATTTGTCTCATTTGTTTAACTGCTTAATATCTATGCAGAAATATAGACAATTGTAAGGTTTCACAAACTTTCAAGGACCAATTTATGTGTCTGGTGCACTACAAATTATCCATATATGGTATTATTTTAGTAACATAAATGAACTAAGGTGAAACATTGTATTATAACTTATAGTTAACTTACACTCATATGTACATCATGACTTAAATTACATATGCAGCAATATATATATATATATAGATAGATAGAGAGATAGTTCCATTTTAACGTATCTTGTGAGTTAATCATTAACAACATTATGCTGTGAGGGTGCTGCTGTGGGTGGTGGTAATTGGTGAGGAGTGAAGGAAAAATGTCAAATACACCAAGATTCTAGAGATAAAAGACAGCCCTCTGCTAGATCGATGAAGATTGGCAGGCGGTTCACCTTTCAGCACATCACCAATGCCAAACACAGATCATAAAAACAACATACTGGCTTTAAGGATAGTAAGGTGAATGTTCTTTGAGTGGCCAAGTCAGAGGACACATCTACATTTATAAGTGGTATTGAAGAAAATAGTCCATTGCTGCTCACCACAAAATGAGACTGAACTCAAACAAATCTAAATGTGAAAAGCTTGTAGAGGCATAGCCAAACAGACTGGTGGTTGTAATTAAATACTAATAATAATAAAAACTTTTTTCAGTTAAAGAAAAAAGCCAGAGGAGATTATCACTTTTCCAACCCTGTTATTCTATTTTCTTATATTTATTAATCTCCAAAACAATTGGCTTTTATTCCTCATCATTTAACTGCTGTATAGCAACATGTGTAAATAAATCTGGAAAAAAGATATTTTAATAGGTTTTGATGTCAGGCTGTAAAATAAAATTACTATTTCAAAGAGGTATGATGACTTTCTGTAGACAATATACAGTGGGGCAAAAAAGTATTTAGTCAGCCACAATTTATGCATAGCCACTGTGCAAGTTCTCCTACTTAGAAAGATGACAGAGGTCTGTAAGTTTCATCATAGGTACACTACAACTATGAGAGACAAAATGAGAAGAAAAATCCAGGAAATCACACTGTAAGATTTTTAAAGAATTTAATTGTAAATCATTTTGGAAAATATGTATTTTAATCACCCACAAACAAGCAAGATTTCTGGCTCTAACAGACCTGTAACTTCTTCTTTAAGAAGCTCTTCTGTCCTCCACTCGTTACCTGTATTAATGGCACCTGTTTGACCTCGTTATATGTATAAAAGACACCTGTCCACAGCCTCAAACAGCCAGACTCCAAACTCAACCATGGCCAAGACCAAAGAAAATTGAAGACCTGCACCAGGCTGGGAAGAGTGAATCTACAATAGGCAAGCAGGTTGGTGTGAATAAATCAACTGTGGGAGCAACTGTAATAAAATGGAAGACCTACAAGACCATTGATAATCTCCTTCGATCTGGGGCCCCACACAAGATCTCATCCCGTAGAGTCAAAATGATCATGAGGAAGCTGAGCAAAAATCCAGGAACTGCACGGAGGTACCTGATGAATGATCTGCAGAGAGCTGGGACCAAAGTAACAAAGGCTACCATCAGTAACACACTACGCCGAGAGGGACTCAGATCCTGCAGTGCCAGGCGTGTCCCCCTGCTTAAGCCAGTACATGTCCAGGCCCGTCTGAAATTTGCTAGAGAGCATACGGATGATCCAGAAGAAGATTGGGAGAATATCATGTCGTCAGATGAAACCAAAATAGAACTTTTTGGTAAAAATTCAACTTGTTGTGTTTGGAGGAAGAAGAATGCTGAGTTGCATCCCAAGAACACCATAGCTACTGTGAAGAATAGGGGGTGGAAACATCATGCTTTGGGGCTGTTTTTAATGGGGACAGAATGACTGATCTGTGTTAAGGGAAGAATGAATGGGGCCATGTATGGTGAGATTTTAAGCCAAAACCTCCTTCCATCAGTAAAAGCATTGAAGATGGAACAGGGCTGGGTCTTCTAGCATGACAATGATCCCAAACACACCGCTCGGGCAACAGAGGAGTGGCTCCGTAAAAAGCATTTCACAGTCCTGGAGTGGCCTAGCCAGTCTCCAGACCTCAACCCCATAGAAAATGTGTGGAGAGAGTTGAAATTCCGTGTTGCCCCAAAACATTACTGCTCTAGAGGAGATCTGCATTCCAGCTGGTTCCAGTAAATGTTCCAAGTTTAGTCAAGTTTAATTAAGTTTAGGTCAGGGGAGACTATTACACTGCTTAGAAGACATTCAGTAATTTACCAGTAGCAAATCAAATGATCCCAGGTGTATGATATTGTGGAAACTACTACACCTATAAAAAGCCTATTGTAACATTCAGATAAAGTACAACCAGTCAGGTGTTAATCACCCCATGACCACATATAAAGTAATCATAAAACTCCCAGTGACATCCATGATGTCAGTTTGACACAAAATCACAAAGAAATGATGAAGTGGGTGTTCTGTTTAGACACCTGGCAGTAAGCGACTGACGAGCCTGCAGATAATGCAAATCAGGTGATGGGGGAATAGAGGCATTTAATTGTTGTAAAACACAACCTCATCTCACCCTTATCCAGCTTAGCTATGGTTGTCAGCTTAAATCACTGTGAGCCTTGGCTGTTTTTATTGGTTCATTTCAAAAACTGCTGTTTTTAACAAATACAACAGTGTAAACTTAACACCCACAGCCTTATTGCTGCTACTCTGGGGAAATTCTAAAAATGTTCCTGTCTGTCAGTATAGCAATAATCCATCTGTACAATCCTGTACAATCTAAGCAGCTGTAGGTTAAGGGCCTTGCTCAGAGGTCTGGCTGTGGCAGTTTGGCAGTGCTGGGATTGAATCCAGGAACTCCTAGTCCAAAGCCCAGTACCTTAACTGCTGAACCACCATACTTACTGTCTAACAGCATACTGTATACAAAAATGATGATAAATATTGACTATTAATCAAACACGGAACTTGATTTTGGGAAAATAAGTACCTAAATATATCAACACAGGATAAGCTTCCTTTTTTGATAAACACGTGATTGAATATAATCTTGGAACCAAATGATCCCTACAATGCTCATTGACTCTAAAATTAAGAAATTATTTCTACCGTGTCTTCTTCTATTAGATGATACTAATTCAATAATGTGTTGAGCAATTTAAAAAGGAATGGAAGAAATAGGAGTCTTATCTAAATCCCAGTGACAGAAGGTTCCCTGGTTTTCTGTTTAAAACATGTAATGCAATGTAAGAAAGTCTGAGCTGAAATTAAATTCATTCTTGAAAGGATTGCTTCCTTAGTCCTTTTTTCTCCTTGTATTATTTCTTTTCTGAGACGTTTGCCATCAGTCCATTATATCATCTGACGAAAGTTGATATTCTGAGTCTGCTGTTTTCAAAGCCACTTTCATCTTTGAAGATACCATGTCACAGTAGGGAGATGCCTTGTTTTCCAGATGCACATGTCCACATTAATATGCTGATCATCTTGATCGTAGACAAAGACATGGAACTAGATTTCTACCTGCCAACCTGCCTATCATGGAAATGGCCTATATTCTTACAATTTATGGGAGCACTAAAGCAGTAAGTGTGAAATTATATTTCTGTCATGCTTTGGAGTTGAACTGTAATTTCCTTACCTTTTCTGTAGACTGTGATGTGCCAAAGAAAATGGGTATGAAGGCTAGCCAAATAATGCAGGTAGTGTACATGGTGAAGCCGATGGGCTTTGCCTCATTGAATGTCTCCGGTACTCCACGTGTCTTTATGGCATAGACTGTGCAAGTAACCATCAACAGCATGCTGTACCCCAGCAGGCAGATGAGTGACAAGTCCGAGATATCACACTTCAGCACACCTCGTGCCAGCTCTGGGTTTGCCATGCGCTGGTCCTCATAGTTCACAAAAGCTTGGGGAGGGTCAACTACAAACCAAATGCACACTCCTAATAGCTGTACTGAGATTAGGCTGAAGGTAATCACCAGTTGAGAAGCTGGACTGATGAAACGTGGAGCACTGACTGACATCTTCCCTTGCTCAAAAATTCGATAAATCCGGTTGGTCTTGGTTAACATCGCAGCATAGCTAATGCTCATTCCCAGACCTAGGAATATGCGACGGAGCGAGCAGATGCCAATATCAGGAGCAGAGATCATCAGGAATGTAGTGGCATAGCAGAGAAAAATACCTGTCAGCAGGACATAACTGAGCTCACGACCTGATGCCTTCACAATTGGAGTGTCATTGTAGCGTATGAAGGTGACTACAACAAATAAGGTGGCCATGATGCCCAGGATGGCAAGGAGGACAGGTATGACAGCCCATGGAGAGCTCCATTCCAGCTTGACGATAGGGGTTGGCTGGCAGCCTGTGTGGTTCTTGTTGGGTCGTAAGTCGAAGCGGCACATCTTGCACGTGAATTGGTCAGCCTGGTACTGGTAGCCATCACAGCGTTCACAGTGCCAGCAACATGGGATACCCTTCACAACCTTCTTGCGCCAACCTGGCTTACAGGGCTGACTACAGATGGAGGATGGTACCTGTATTACCCCACCTGGCCACCGCACCTCTGGCATCTGAAATGCAAAACTACTGCTTACTACTCACACTGACAATAACCAGAAAATATTCTTGTTTACAAATATTAACCATTTTGGCAAATACATAATGTTCTTTAAGGGTTCTCTTTCACCAGTATTCCAGAAAAACGTGAAATATCTCTTTTTTATCATGACTATTATTAATAAAGGAAACTAGAGAACAGAAAAAAGGCTTACATTAAGGATGAGCTCATCAGTCCATTGGCCAATTATTTTATATTCTGCTGTATTGTTATTTATCTGGTACTGGTAGATATCATAGCGTCCAGGAGCATCGCCATTCTCATTGAACTGAACTGGATTGCCAGCTATCCCTGAAAACAGGAGCAGATAAAGATGGTTCATAAATCAGCAAATAACTTCCAAAGATTCGTTATGAGATCCTATGAAAATTCAATTCAAACATTTCTGCAAGTCATCTTAACCTTTCACAAAAAACGGTTCCAATAGCTGTCAACCGGTACATCAGGCAGAGCAATGTTTGCAGGTTTGTTGATCTTTCCATCAAAAAGTCACTTCCAGGCAGGCTTTCAGTAGTAAGATTTTAGATTTAAAGCTTACAGTTTACAACCTACAACTTAAAAGCATTATTGATAATCTAATATGAAAGAGTAGCAAATACAGTCAAGCCCACAATCAAAATGAATAAATTGTTGAAAGTTACTGTTATATTCAAATATTTTACTGGAAAGTAATCTATACATTAATAAAGTCAAAGGTGGGAAAATATAGATTAAGGCATTCCTGAGGGGTGGGTGGATGTTTAATGTTTTCATTGGTAGAGAGTTTATCTCTGTTTAGGAATTATGTTATGCACATCATCATTGAACCATGGAGCAGTGGAAAATGTGATCTATGAAGTGATGACTAATGCTTTTCCATTTGTCATTTTATAACTGTTGTTGGCAAATTGGGAGAATGATAAATGACCAAATACACAGTGCCACACATTATTTCAACTAGAAAATCCTCTGTGCACAAAGTACCTTTATAAACAACAGTTTGCCAGGTTTGGTGTGGAATCTGATAAATTGCCTGCACAGAGCTCTGACTTCAATACCACTCCTTTTTGTGATGGTGACTGCAAGCCAGTCCTTAACTCCCTACATCAGTACTTGACCTCACTAATCCTGCTGCGACAGAGAGGAACTGATTCCCCACAGGCATGCTTCAAAATCTATTGGATCTAAATGGCCATTGTTTTGAAATGAGTATTTCATAATGCACACACATAGTATACTGTATATCATACTAATTAAAAAAAACTTAATGAAAAGTTATTGAGAGAAGGACTGATAGCAGCAGTAGTCATAAAATTACAAATCAGCTTCTACCGTAATGTGTATTTCTAGCATAGGCCCATGTAAATGTTTTTACAAATCAAACATATTATTTTTCAGAGACCATATAAATACAAAGGTGAGTAAGACAGGATAACAATGCTGTCATATCCCATGATGAATTTTGGATTAGTCGTTTGTTCCTGATAACAGCTGGTGCCAAGCTTTTGTCAATCTCTACCTCTAACCTTTGAGCTAAGCTATTTGTATTCAAAGCACCTGCCCATGTCTAACCCCATTCCCCATCCTAGAAAATCACTAAGCAGCCAGTTGTGCTGAGGAGCAGCACAAGCAATTGTTTTCTTCACTCATGTTAGGCTTACTTTTCCATTTTGCAGTTCTCACAGGGCTTTCTCACTTCAAGGAGGGGTAAATGAATATGATGAATATACCCTGTCTTTATATCAAGCTGGAGGATAAAGATACCTAATCCACATTGTGATGAGTCAGTGCTGGATTAAGGATTTTTCTTGTAAAACAGGCCACAAGAAGAGCCAAGCACACAGAACATGCAAATATCTGCTAGATTAGTTAATTCATCAGAGAGAACACTTATTTAAATAACAGCTTTGTCACTGAATACACGGCCAATGGTATGTAAACACCCATACATCACATGTATGTGCTTTTTAAAAATCAAAACAATGGCAATTAATATGGAAATGCATCTATTTAGCTGTTAGAACAATCTTCACCTTTTCAGAATGGACTCACTATATTTTAGATCACTAGATTTTGTGACTTTACTGTGGGGATTTGTTTCAGTTCATCTATAAGAGCATTGAAGAGTGAATTCAGGAACCGACGGTGGATGGAAAGGCATGTCTCAGAGTCCATCAGTTACATTCTAACATATCCCAAAGATGCTCCATGTGGTCAAGGCTGTATGCATTCTAGGGAAGACATCTGTAAAATATTCTTTTGCACACCTTGTTTATGCCTGGGCATGGCTGCAACAGGAAAAGGCTCAAACAAATTGTCCAAAACCTTTATTTCTCCTCTACCAAAATGTATAGGTTGTATCTTGCAGGTAGCTTTCTTCCGTCATCTTTCCAAACCAGATTTGCCAATTAGACTTATATGGGTAGTGCATGATCTTTTATGGTTTGTGTTAGTACAGTATGCGCTACAACCCATTCTTGTAGGATTTGTGTGCTACTGCTTCACAGCTAAACTGTTATTGCCTCTAGACATTTCCATTTCAAAGTAATATGACAATTACAAAAGTCACCTAGCACTTAAGTAGAAATTTACAGTATTTGCCAATAGACAGTGCCTGCCTGTATACTCAGTCATTTCAGAATATTATGACCAGCCTTTACACTCAGCGTTTTACACTCACTATCCATTATATCAGCTCTGTTTACCATATATGAGCACTTTGTAGTTCTGTAATTACAGTCTGTGCTTCATCTGTTTCTCTGCATACATTGTTAGCCTCCTTTCACCCTGTTCTTCAATGTTCAGGACCATTCTCAGCAGTGGTGGTGGTGTGTTAGTGTGTTAGTGTGTGTTGTGCTGCTTTGACTGAATTAGACACAGCAGTGCTGCTCGAGTTTTTAAATAGTGTCACTGCTGGACTGAGAATATTTCACCAACCAGAAATATCCAGCTAACAGCGTCCAGTGGGCAGCGTCCTTTGACCACTGATGAAAGACTAGAGGATGACCAACACAAACTGTGCAGCAACAGACAAGCTTCTGTCTCTAACTTTACATCTACAAGGTGGACCAACTTGAAAAGACTATCTAACAGATTGGACAGTGAGCAGACACACTGTTTGAAAGCACTGCTGAAGGATCAATTCATTCAAAACTTTCTGTTTTATGAATGTTACTGTAGGTGACGTCATGCCAAAGGTCCCGCACATACTACATGATCATCCAGCTGCAGAAAGACTGACTGTGCACCTCAGGTATAGCAATGTTAACAGGCAATAGTGTGAAACCCTGAAACAAGACTTTATTCTTCTACTTCATTTAATGTAATTATCCCCTCGTGAAGTGTTTTTCTCGGGTCAAATACCAACTGTGAGCTGGGGGTGTGGACATACAGAGCCGGCTTGCTAAAGCCTGCGCATGTCAGATTGCGAACTTTGTAGACAATTTTAACATCTTTTGAAAACATCCAGAGTTTTTTTAATCTGACCTAATTCAACCTAATTACACTGGAACTCAAAGGTTGACAGATAATATAGTCTGTGGCATCAGTCAACTGCGGAACTCTGACCTAACCACCAGTGAAAATTGCAGTCATGAGGGCTCACAATCTCCTGTCAGATAATCTGTTGCCGGTCTCAGAGATGAAACGAGGGAGATCGAGAAGTTATAGTTATCGAGAAACTTCTCGCATCCTGGTAGACACCGTCTTACTTCTCCCACACAGTGAGGAAATGATCAGATCTGACATACTGGAAACCATGTACCATGTCAGTTTTACATACCAGCTCCCTCCAGTGCCATGGCATTAAGAAACTGAATCAGAATTGATTTAGAAGCTGTAATAATACAAGATGCTCTAACAAACAAAATGTAATTCCAGTGAAGTGTCTGAGTAATACAAAGTATAATGTTCAATCAAATCAGGTCTTTAAGACAGCTCTACTAAATGTCTGCTCACTGATAAATAAGCCTTTTATAATTGCAAAGTTAATTGAAGACTATTGTCTTGATTTTCTCTTCCTAACAGAGACATGGCTCAATAGCAAAGGGTTGTCGTGCTGATGAATGACTGTCTGTAGAAATACCCAACAGTCTGTGAAAATTATTTGAACCTTACTGGTGATGCAAGGGAGAGTAATATTTTGACCCCAGCTCTCCATGGAATAAAAACACAAATTGCTGACGAAACCATGCCTGTCTACATATAGTCAATCTGATCCATCTTTGGAATAGTTATCACTGGAAATGCTTTCCCTCATCCTTTTGGAAGCTGCACTAAAGTTGTCTATGAATACTCAGCACATACATTGGAAAAGCATTTTAAGCTCATTAAAGGACAAAATGCTTATTCATTTTGTTTACTGTGAGTGCCAGGAAGTCAGAAAATACTGCAGCACTTCACTTATGCTTTAAAGCAGACTACACTTTCCTTACAGTGATGCCTGCACAGACAGAAATCTTGGGCTGCTTCAATTTATCTTAGCGTATTGAAGTCCCTAACTTCAATCAAAGGCATATAAAAGAAGTATGCAGGATTCATCTGTATGTCAGCATTTTTTTAATAAAGAGTGTGAGTGAAGTTTATATAACATCTCATCAGAAGACATGCACTAACTATTCTAATACTAAAGATAACAGCCCAAATGATATGGCACATTAATTCAACACAGTGCTGTTAATATTCATTAGATATTCTGATCAATGTGGACATGCCTGCATCATGCACTTTAACATATGTACATTCATACTATGAATATGCCATATTTCTGCCTCCAAAAAAATACTTTTTGATTGAAATCTGGTAACTGGGGAGACCATTGAGGGAAGCTGATCTCATCATCATGTTCACTGAAACATTTTAAGATGATTTTATGACCACACCACATTGTTATACCAAGTCCTTGAACTGTTGACACAAAGCAGGTTGGATCAATGCATCTTCATATCGCAGCAGAAATCAAGAATCGTCAGGTAGTGCTTAGCCTGTTCCCAGTGCAGCTTCAGATCTATTTAATGTGGCCTTCTGCTGTTGCAGCTCATTCGCCTCAATTTGTGTGAATTTGGCAGTATTTGCACTTTGACAACAAGGAAAACCATGTGGAATCTGTTTTGCTGCAATCTCGGACATCTGACAATGTTTTGTACATAAGTATAATATGATCTGTGTTACAAGTGAATATGAAAAATTATTGTTGATGAGTAGCTGAACTTTCCTGCTATACATTGTAACAAACCCTAATAATTTCAACATAAACATTTGGATTGCCATGCGCATACGGTGCATGCAGGAACATGCAGGTGGTCAGTTGCAGTGTTCTACAACACGCTTGGCCTGGCAGGAATGAATGCTCACGTTTTGACAAGGTATGTGTGGGATCCACAGAGAGAAGAAAGAAATAGGAGTTTCAGTGAAGTTATCTGTGCATGTGGGTTCAGTGCAGTCTTTATCAAGAGAATAGTTGCTAAATGCTTCACAGCAGGGGGTGTTCCAGTGAGTAGGTGGTCTGCCTTATGAAAATTGTCGCATCAGTCATTCTAGTGTTAAGACATGCTTTTCAGATCACCACTGTTGTAAAGAGTGATTATCTAAGTTCCTGTAGCCTTCCTGTCAGCTCAAGCAAGACAACTTGCCTCAATAAGGCATTTGTTGCCCACAGAACTACTGCTCATTGGTTCTTCTTTTCATACTAATTTGTGCAAACTATAGAGACTGTCATATGTTCAGCAATTTCTGAAATATTCTAACCTCATCTGTCAAACATATAGATCATATTTCCCCTCATCTAATGTTTGATATGAAGATTAACTGTCCGTCTGACCCATGTCTCCATGAATTCATTCTCTGCATGGCTGCAATATAATTGGTGGCCTGGATAATTGCATGACAGTGTAGGTGTACAGTTAGTCCTAATAAGGGGGTTCCAAAGGGTGCATCTTATTGTAATATAATAGTGTGTAATATATGTATACACCCATCAGCCATAACATTTTTCTACATGTTTTTCTACAAATCATTCCATTTTTTCAACTCCGCTCAATGAGATTTTCTGATTGAAAATGTTTTTAAACACCTCACTGTCACTTCTGGACTGAGAATATTCCACCAGCCAAAAATATCCAGCCAACAGTGTCCTGTGTGCAGCACATTTTGACTACTAATGTAGGACTACAGAATGACTAGTACACACTGTGAAGCAACAGTTGAGCTACTGTCCTTGTCTTTACATCAACTAGATGGATCGACAAGGTAGGTAAGTAGATAGTGAGTAGGCACCGTATTTAAAAAATCCCAGCAGCACTGCTTTGCCTGATCCACTTGTACCAGTGTACTATGATAACCATTTGCATGCCAGTGTCACAGCAGTGCTGAGAATGATCCATCACCCAAGTAATACCTGTCTGTGCTGGTTATGTGGGAGCCCTGACCATTGAACATGGTGAAAGTGAGCTAACAACATAATCCGAACAACAGAAGCACTACAATCTATAAATAAATAACCACAGTGAGAGCCATTATCCACAAATGGCAAAGACATTGGTGAACCTTCCCAGGAGTGGCCGGCTGACCAAAATTACCCCAAGAGCACAGCGACGACTCATCCAAGAGGTCACAAAAGACCCCACAACAACATCCAAAGAACTGCAAGGCTCACTTGCCTCAGTTAAGGTCAGTGTTCATGCCTCCACCATAAGAAGGAGACTGGGCAAAAATGGCCTGCATGGCAGAGTTTCAAGACCAAAACCACTACTGAGCAAAAAGAACATTAAAGCTCGTCTCAATTTTTCCAGAGCACATCTTGATGATCCCCAAGACCTTTTGAAAAACATTCTGTGGACTGACGAGACAACAGTTGAACTCTTTGGAAGGTGTGTCCCAATACATCTAGCGTAAAAGTAACACAGCATTTCAGAAAAAGAACATTATACCAACAGTAAAATATGGTGGTGGTAGTGTGATGGTCTTGGGCTGTTTTGCTGCTTCAAGACCTGGAAGACTTGCTGTGATAGATGGAACTATAAATTCAGCTGTCTACCAAAAAATCCTGAAGAACAATGTCCGGCCATCTGTTCATAACTTGGGTTCTGCAGCAGGAGAATGACCCAAAACACACCAGCAAGTCCACCTCTGAATGGCTGAAGAAAAGCAAAATGAAAGACTTAGGAGTGGCCTAGTGAAAAAGTGGCCTGACCTGAATCCTATTGAGATGCTGTGGCATGACCTGAAAAAGGCTGTTCATGCTCGAAAACCCTCCAATGTCACTGAATTACAACAATTCTGCAAAGATAAGTGGACCAAAATTTCTCCACAATGCTGGAACAGACGATAACTTGTAAATTGCAAGTTATCGCAAACGCTTGGTTGCAGTTGTTGCTGCTAAGGGTGGCCCAACCAGTTATTAGGTTTAGGGAGAAATCACTTTTTCACAGAGGGCCATCTAGGTTTGGATTTTTTCTCCCTTAATAATAAACACCTTCATTTAAAAACTGCATTTTGTGTTTACTTGTGTTATCTTTGACTAATATTTAAATTGGTTTGATGTTCCGAAACACTTAAGTGTGATAAACACGCAAAAAAAAAGGAAATCAGGAAGGGGGCAAACACTTTTTCACACCACTGTATGCAGTATTTTTACCATTCTGAGAGGAGAAGGAAGAACTACAGAGAAAATGGCAGTAACTGAAAATAGTAACGCTGACAAAGTATTGCAGGAGAGATCTTAGTTGGTTAATATAGTATATATTGTATTATCATGGTTCTCCTGTGTTCCACTGCCAAACATTTGTCAGCTTCTACATTATGTTCTGCACAAATTCCGACTTCAAAACAATGTACAGGAGTGATTTCTTCAAGAAACTGTCATGTGATTGTGACTACAAGAGGCAGTGGGTCGTCTGTGGATTTTTGGTATGGACAGCAATCTCCTGTCACAGTTTAACTTTAAAAGCCAGAAGAATTTGTATAGAATCATGGCCCTGTTTAGCTCAGAAATTGAGGTGTTTGTAAACATCTAATTTGGGTAATCATGTCACTGAAAGTGTAGGCAAATATGTCTAAATAGAATATGCCTAGCTTACTGCAAACACAATGCACATAGCACTTTCTAAACAGACAGGGTTGAATTCATGTTTGTTTGTTTTTGTTGTTGTTGCTGCCAGTGATATGCGAGTTTAAAGTGTAACTGACG
Organism: Ancistrus triradiatus; assembly: GCA_025084515.1. Taxonomy (NCBI): domain Eukaryota; kingdom Metazoa; phylum Chordata; class Actinopteri; order Siluriformes; family Loricariidae; genus Ancistrus; species Ancistrus triradiatus. The sequence continues at coordinate 242,161 of JAJAGP010000810.1, read as the reverse complement.
TACGTGCAAATGGAAATGGATTACAAAGAACCAAACACACACTGTCCAGGAAGGTAGTCTGTTGTACTTGAATGCGATCCCTGTCCTTTAACTATACAATTGTACTGTGTTTGACTATAAAAATAAGGTTTCTGAAAAGAGAACAAGGATCATATGTGACCAATGTTGGCTCTATTTGTTATGGTTCGGCCTTATAAAAAACTGGCGAACCAATATTAACAAAAAAATAAAAAGGCTTTTAGGACCCAATGGCAGTTAGCTCCAGATGGAAATGGTGAACCAAAAATTTTAAATAAATAAAAATACATACACTGTATTTACATTTACAAAATACACTGTATATTACACTGAAAATGAAGCTGTATCTATATTGGCTGGCAGATGAGGATTGAACCCTGATCACTTGCTTCCAGGTCCGTTGCTCTAGCCTCACAACACTACTGGACAGAGCTGATATGAGCTTAAAAAAAATAAGAAATGAAGGGCAAACTAAAGCATCGCACTAAAGTGGACTCAAAAAAGAGAATGATATACTAACTGAAAACAAAAGCAACTAATAAAAAAAACAAAGCGCTGTCGCAAGGAAGAACAAAAATGAAAAAAAAAAAGAAAGCGCCGAACACAATAGTGTAGCTCCACATACCCCACATGCGTACCGGGGATCAGTGCATATGCAAAGCAGAGTGATCCAGAGCGGAGCCGAGCGAGGCAAGAGACGGAAAGGGAACTGATAGTCACTGGAATTCTCTTCCTTGCCTAGCAGTCTACGCCCTACCTTACCTCCGGATCTCCTGATCCATACGATAACCTCTCTCCTAAAGTGGAAGAGGTCCTTACCACTTTCCCTAGCTGTCGGAATGAGTAAAAAGTGGACGCAATGATACACGTGTGGGGAGAACATCAAAACGTCAAAACATCAAAACATGTGAACGCCAAGATGTGTGAATGGTGCGACACCTGACTGAGCTAAAGCATGCTCTTAAATAGCAACTTTGACAGGTGTCCCTGGTAACACAAACATGCAGCTTAAGCATGTGCATGCACGATCAAGCTCACTGTGAGGATCCCAGCGTGATAGCCAGTGCTAGGGGGGGATCCTTACAGTACATACCCCGGCATCCCACAACCCCTAAATGCATTTAATATTTCCCCTAGCTTATCGGACCCGCTCTCGGTTGAACGTATCATTTCAAACCCACATGAGCTAGGGAAGACCCACATGAGCTAGACACAGGACTTGGAATAGGGTCAGAGCTAACCATGAGCAGCTCACATGTGGAGCTCGGCATGAGCGGTTTAGGGGCGAAGCTCGGCGCTGGTGGCTCAGGGCCAAGTGCACGAGTCGGCGGAAGCAACCGTGGCGCAGGGGTCAGCAAAAGCGGGCTTAGGTACGGATCTAGGCAGAATGACGGGCTCAGATACGCTGACACACAGCTCATTATAGACAGTAGTCAGAGCCGAGAGCTGTGCCAGCATGTAATGCAACGCATGGTCAGAGCGGGACCGAGGAACCATCTGGGCTGGGGGTGTGACCACAGTGCCGGAAGGACCCCCAATAGTGTCTGTATTGGCCAGGAACTGGCAGGGATCACTGCGGCTCTTTCCCTGGCTGTTTGTTTGAGGTGAGCGTCTGTATGACCGGTCAGGGAGGAGGGGAGGTCGAGCCAGAAGAGTGTATGATAGAGCTTGTCACTTAAATCGTTCTCAAAAAGGGCCATAAGAGGGGGATCATTCCAGCCAGAAACCGCAGTGTGGAACTCAACCACTTACCCTGTGACTGCCCTGGAACCCTGGGTGATGTTAAATATGCAGGGCGGCTTAACAGGCTGCAACTTTGGGTGGTTGTCCACCATAGTGGTTGGGCAGAAACACAACCAAGTGTGGTCCTGGCTGGATGCCAATGCCTACTGCAGCGAATGGGGGCCTCCGTACTGGAGGTCTTATAAAAAACTGACAAACCATTATTAACAAAAAAATAAAAAGGCTTTTAGGACCCAATCACACTTAGCTCCAGATGGAAATAGTGAACCAAAAATTCTAAATAAATGAAAATGAAGCTGCACCTACACTGGCTGGCAGCGGGGGATAAATCCTTGATCACTCACGTCAGGGTCCATTGCTCTAGCATCACACCACTACTGAGCAGACCTGATGTGAGCTTAAAAAGAATAAGAAATGAAGTGCAAACTAAAGCACTGCACTATGTCACAACCCGCACTCAGCACCCGAATCAGGCTAATGCTACTGCTATGGTTTCACACTACAACCCCCACAATTCCATCAGGAACCACATGACCCCCTGCACCAATCCTGAGATTCGTGTTAGATCTTCGTCACCTGAGTTCGGATTACTCTCACCTGGCTGGGACTGTATTTAGTCAGCGTGCACGCTCTCGTTCTTCGATTGCGCCAGTTTACCTGAGCATGCTGAGCGTTCAGAATTTGACTACTTTCACGTTGATGACCTTGCCTTCGATTTACGGATTATGACCCTTGCCTTTCCTCGTTCGTTGCACACATTACCAGTAGATAGCCAGTATGTGATAGCCAGGCCAACACTGACCTCTAGTGTCAGTCTGGAGGGATCCCACAGTGCTAGGGAGTCCTTACACTATTAATGTATATGCAAATGTAACAAAATTTCGCATGGATATGAATATCAGACCCTTTGCTATAACACTTCAAATTTAGCTCTGGAGGCCTCCCATTTCTCTTGATCATCTCTGAGATGTTGCTACACATTGATTGGAGTCCACCTGTGGTAAATTCAGTTGATTGTACATGATTTGGAAAGACACACACCTGTCTATATAATGTCTCACAACTAACAATGCATACCATGGGGAAAAAACAAGCCTGTAAAGAGCTGCCTGTAGAGCTCAGAGACAGAATTGTGTGGAGGCACAGATCTAAAGAAGGCTACAAGAATATCTGCTGCACTGAAAGCTCCCAAGAGCACAGTGGCCATTAATTCTTAAATGAAAGAAGTTTGGAAAAACCAGGGTTCTTCCTAGAGCTGGCTGCCCTACCAAAACAAGTAATCTGGGAGAAGGGCTTTGGTTACAAATTTGACCAAGAACCAGACGATCACTCTGGCTGAACTCCAAAGATTCTGTGTTCAAATGGGAAACTCAAGAAGGTCAACCATCAGTGTAACACTCCACCAATCTGGGCTTTATGGCAGAGTCTCCAGACAGAAGCCTCTCCTTAGAGAACAACACATGAAACCCTTGAGTTTGCAAAAAAGAACCTAAAAGACTCTCAGACTGTGAGAAGCAAGCTTCTCTGGTTTGACGAAACATAGATTGAACTAGTTGCTTCAATTCTAAGCTTCATGTCTGGAAGAAACCAGGCAGTGCTCATCACCTGCCCAATACCATCCCTACAGTGAATCATGATGGTGGTAGCAACATACTGTGGGGGTGTTTTCAGTGGCTGGGAGAGGGAGACTAGTCAGGATTGAGGGAAAGCTGAATGGAGATAATCTTAATGAAAACCTGATCCAGACTGCTTGGGACCTCAAACTGGGATGAAAGGTTCACCTTCCAACAAAACAATGACCCTAAGCACAGCCAAGACAACACAGGAGTGGGTTAGGGACAGCTCTGTGAATGTCCTAGAGTGGCCCAGCCATAGCCCTGTCTTGAACCCAATCGAAAATCTCTGGAGAGACCTGAAAACGGCTGTTCCCGACAGTGCCCAGCCAACCTGCCAGAGTTAGAGAGGATCTGCAGAGAAGAATGGCAGAAAATCCCCAAATCAATTGCATCAGGTGTCCAAACCTTGTGGCATCATACCTAATAAGACTGGAGGCTGTAATCACTGCCAAAGATATTTCAACTAAGCAAGTCTTTCCTTTCAACACATTTGCAAATGTATTTTTTTTTTTTTAGCACAAGGCAACAACATATTGAAATGTGGAAAAAGTGAAAGAGAATTCTAAATGCATTGTGTATATATATATTCATTCCTTCATTCATTTTATTAACCGTTCAATCCTAGACAGGGTCATGGTGAGAGCCGTCGCCGGTGGATCAAACAGTTTTTAAATGTGTTCACTCACTGTGCACTCTATTAGACACATCTACCATATTGCTCCACCTTGTAGATGTAAGGACAGAGATAGTAGCTGTTGTTGTACAGTTTTTGTTTGTCATAGAATAATCCTTCATCAGTGCTCACAGAACTACAGGATGCTGATGGCTGGACATTTTTGGTAGGTGGAATATTTTCAGTTTGACAGTGAAACTGCAGCAGGACTGTTATGTGTGCTCCACTCATACTAGCACAACACACACTAACACACCGCCACCATATCAGTGTCACTCCAGTGCTGAGAATGGTCCACCACCCTAATAGTACCTGACTCATATAGCTTTGTGTAAGTATGGTTAATAATATGGTGTTCAGACAATGTCCAGATTGCATAGCATACAATTTCACATAACATGTCATGCACATTAAACAACGCATACCTACATAAAACCTTTCTTTTACATATGCATTACGGTGCACTATAAACCTTTTATCCTTGACCTCAGACGGATGTATTTTAAATAGGAAGGCTTCCATCAATAGGGTCCATTCTCGCGCCCCGGCAGGCCCTGCCAGCAAGACCCAAACAAAACCACCAAAGAAACTAAAGCAACAATAGAACACCAAACACAAGCCATAAGAAGAAGTACGGACACCACAACCTGGAACGACCACAACCATAAAGCCGAACAACAAGCCACCACACACAAAACCAACAGCCACCACCCAATCACACCAAAAAACTACCCCCAACAAACAACACACTCCACACAATAAGCACACAAAACCATGCCCCACAACACACTATGAACCACCACACAACAAACACCACAAAAATCATAACCCCCCCCATCTCGATGCATGCTATGGATAGCATGGGACCTGGCCGTAAACAGCATCAATCACAAACATTACTTTGCCCACCTGCTCATATGTTGAGTCTTTCCCAATTCTCTCCTGATCTGGAAGACAAAACAGACCTGAAATGTGGTGGTTTCATGAGAAACGTTTATACATTTTAAAATCTTTATATTCGTACAAAGAGCAAAGGACAAAGTAGAATAAATAAAAATAGTAAAAAAAATTATTTGTCCTGCTTATAATGGGAGAGAACAGATTTAATGTGAACTAATACTTGTTCCTTTGGAACCAAAAAGGCCCTGTCACAAAACAAACAAACAAACACACAAACAAGAAAAACAATCTTCCTTGGGATAGGCACAAATCCAGTTTGGTAACAGCAATGGTAAATCATCGAGTATTAGCAAATTGAATATGATGATAGACAATAACACAACAAACACTTCATGCACACACACACCACACACAACACCGCCCCGCGCGCCCCCCCGCGCACCACACACACACACACACACACACACTAGAAGGGCTAGAAGGCGGTCTGAGTACTTTAGAAACTGCTGATCTACTGGGATTTTTCATGCAAGTCACTGCCTGTCACTGTGGTCCATAAGGGGATGGGGGGACTGGTCAGCAGCAATATTAATGTAAGCTGTGGCATTTAAACTATTCTCCACTTGGTATTAAGAGTCCCAAAGTGTGCCCAATAATATCCCATCCCCCAAATCATTACACTACCACCAGCCAAACTGCTGATACAAGGCAGGATGGAGCCATGCTTGCATGATATTTGCACCAAATTCTGACCGCTACAATATGAATATTGCAGCAGAAATCAGACTAGATCGGACCAGGGAATGTTTTCTATTGTCCAATTTTGGTGAGGCCTGCCGTAAATTGTAGCCTCAGTAGCCTGTTTCTACGCTGAGTAACGAATGGTTTATTATAAGTTTACTTGTTGCTTTTGACCATTCTCCTTTTGCTCAAAGAACTGCCACTCACCAGATATTGTCCCTTTTTCAGACCATAATCTTACACACTAGAGATATGCATGACAACCCAATAGATCAGCATTTTCTGAAATACTTAAAGTTCCAGCCCGTCCTAGCACCAACATCCATGCCACATTCAAGAGTCCACTTCAGCAGGGTCGTCTTGACCATGTCTAACATACTTAAAATGCCCAAGGATTGCTGCCATGCGATTGGCTGATTAGATATTTGCATTAACTTAAACAAGACAACTGAACGGGGAACCAGGGTACCAATGAAGGCAGTGAGTGTGTGTGTGTTGTAGTGTGGGTGTTATGTGTCACCATACATAAGTACATACTGTACATCTTTACAAAGTATTATGGAATGACAATGTGTTTTCATCTGTGCTATCTTTACTCTGTATCATGTGCCTTTTCTTGTAAATGGCATAGATCTGCTAATACTCAAGGGTGGAATAGCAGGCTGAAAGAGAGCAAGCAAGTTTAATTATCTTTCCATTCTCAAATAATCACGCCAGACAGCTGTAAATTCATTAGGGACTGAGTTGCTTGGCCTATTTTTTTACAAGGTCTTAATTGGCAGGGAGCAATCTCAGTTATGACCCTGCTGAATTAAACTAGGAGATGGACTGCCAGCTGTCATGGTGGCAGGTCTCTACAAAGTGCAGTCATCAGAATAGTGCTTGGGAAAATCCATGACATATTTAAGTTGCTAAGATGGTTATTCACTGTAATTGTTTATGTAGCTTATACAAATAGAGGTGCCCAGAGTATCCAGAAAGTTGATGCAGCAGTAAGGACTCTTTTACTCTAAGAATTCTGTAATTAGCAGGATTTCAGTTCAGTTTGCACCAGGGAGCCGAAGACAAGCCAAAGGTCTGAAATAATTATTTGCCTTAAGCATTACTGTTGGAAACAAAATCTGTCATGATTTGACTGACAGAAAGGCCAAAAACAAAAAAATTATCTAATAGAAGGAAAACTGGCACATTTCTTCTTAAATTTGTTATTTTATTTTTTGTCACACACAGGCAGCCGCCCACCCATAATCTTAAACAATTTTAATCACCATGTACCCAGATGCAAACACACAGTCTTCAGTTCAGAGCATGCCCACAGACTGGCTCTTGTTACCTTTACAGAAATCAGTTTGATTGAACAAAGGTGTCACTAAGGGAGCTCTGGATATTGAAGGGGCAAGTGGTGGAGGCAGTATAGCATGCTGGTGACCCCATGCACCTCTGGCTATCCATGCTAAGAAAGTTTTAGTAAAATTGGCAACAGTTTAGTGTAGCTTGTTATTATTATATATGAAGTGATTTTGATTTTGTCTATACATGAACCTTTAAAAGTGTTTAACATACAAGGGTCTGATATCTCAACCTAACCAATAAAGAATGGATTTTTTTGGCACACAAAATCAACATGCTGGACCAAAATACACACACACACACTCAAAAACTCAAATAAAAACTGTGCATTAAATCAAACATTTTGTTTTACTCAAATCCACAAACACTTGGCACAGATTCTTAAGGGTTTAAAATGTAGGAAAGTACCCTTTCTCTCCTATGTCTCCTGTGTCCTGCATTAGACTATATTCATGTTATTTGCATGTATGCTGTGAGTTGGCATTTTCTTTTTAAATCTGTTTTTTGTTTTACATTTTTATCCGTCCTTTGATTTCAGTATGCAGCTTAGTCTTAATACAGCAAAGGTATTCCAATAACTGCAGCAACTGTCAGTTAGATAATCAAAACACACACACACACATGCACACGCACAGTTAATAAAGGGAGCACAGGGATTACAAGTATTTAATATAGAGCATGATGCACTGCTTGTATGTACTCTCCATAAACTTCAATCAGCAGCTCTTTATCAGTAGCAGGTGCTACACCTCTGAAGCTGACATTAAATGCAACCCACTCAGAATATCACTGGCCAAGAACCCAGAGCCCAGAGTGAAACAGATTAGCTCCTCCTCACAGTTTTCTGACACTGCATTCAATAATGCAACAATCACACATTCCTTATAGATAAAAGGTGGGTCCATCTCTTTCATCATACCACTCTGGTAAAACCCTTTAGACATCAACGATCCTCCTGCTCCACTTTCATCTGAATAGCGCAAGCCTAAAGGGGAGCTGAAGCCACATATTGTGCCACAGGGGATTCTGGATTTGGCAGTGTAGATGCAAAGACATATGAACAGTGACAACAGCTGCCACAGATTAATTTGGAATATCTCAAGAGCCTCTTGTGTATGTGTGCACAATCCACCACAAGCCATTGTTGTAATGACGCATCTGTTTCAGTTCACTGTTTCAGATCACATAGATCCTGCAAAACAGTACGGATCCTCTCTTCATTAATTAAGATCTTCTGCTGGGCAGCAAGGTGTCAGTGATTGAACACTTTTAATAAATGGTTTGAGAGTTTAGCTTTCTCGTCCAATCTACTATAAAGAAAATCTCAGCAACGTTGCTTCAGTGATTCAATCAATCTAATGACAGAAATTATTTCACTGTGGATGGGTGTCTGTCAGCTAAAAAATCGGAAATAATATTTTTTTTTGTTTGCTTGTTCATCTCTGGTGGAAACAGGACATTATGTTGATGGTGTGAACTGAGAGAGAGAGAGAGAGAGGGGAAGAAGAAGAAAAAGAAAAAGGAGAGAGGGCCTGAAAGCAGAGATATCCAGCCCTTTAATCCTCCAGTAACCACAGGGCTTTTGTGAGGGCTGGAAAATCACAGCATTGATGTTGCTCTCTGCTATCCAATACCACCAAATATGAGGGAAGATTAGACACATAGGAGTGTGGCAGGCTGCCGATACCCTAGCTATAAATGCAAAGACAAGATATGCACAATTACTGGTCCCTTCATCTCTGACACAGAAAGCTCCAATCAACTGGGAATTTCCGTCAGCAGCTGTTGAGCAACACATCTGTTCTTCAGCAGCAAGCTTCCTCTCTGTTTTTCTACAGTCTGTAAATTTACAACTGATAACCCAGAATTCAAATTTTGTCATTTCAGATAGATGAGCTTATGCTTTGGTCACTGAATGAGTCATCAACGTAAGACATATGAACAATGTCAGGGGGAATTTGGCCAGATCTGTGGGTGCATGGTGACTCATGCATGGGTGGGATTGTCAGTCGAAATTCCACCCCACTGTTTTTGGGCTGCATTGTGTCTTCTGTGGCAAATCAACATACTTGTGAATTGCCTAGGAAAAATTAGCATAATTATGGCCATGCACAAAATACAATATTCATAAGACATTCGTAAAATATAAAGGCATGGTCACATTTGTAAGCTGTGGGGCTGGTCTTATGCAGGTAGTACAGGATGCATGTTTAGCTCCGTAGTTCAGATATCAAATAGCTTGGTGGAATTACAAGATACCACATACTAGTTGGGAAAAAAACACCTCATTTAACGCACAATCAGCATCACAGACATGAGACTTATTGAATGCATTTGGCACCAACATTTATGTGTTCTATTCTTTCTGCTTCCTCTTAATCATAGTTACCCCACCTGCTCTTGTTCTGTCACTTAGACAAATGCAAACACATTCTCTCTCTGTGTCTCGCTCTCTCTTTCTCTCTCATGCCCCCGCTGTCTCTCATACACTTGTCCTCTTTCTTCCTTTCACCCGCACCCACTTTCTCCTGCTTTTATGTAACTTTCTGAAATAGTGTTTTGCCAGTGGGGAGATAGGGAAGATTTCTTACTTGTACATTTCCTTATACCCGATCCTTTTTTCAATGCATGCCGGTTGAGCTTGCAGTTGAAATTATTCTCCCAGAACTCAGCAAACCAGATGTTTCTTCTGTTATTCTCCAATGTTCGGCTGATGAAATAACGATCAAACCCTGAGTGTAGATCAATAAAATAAGCGTTACTTTAATGCACTCTGTCAAATCAAATCAAAGGTCAGAGCCATTGACAGATAGAGGGCACAAAACAGCTACAGCAAGCTGAACATTCCCCCAAGTAACACAACTGATTAAGAGAATCATAAATTGCTGGGACAATACTATTATTTTGTGGTAATACATTTGAATTCAATCCAATATCAATTATTATTATTATCACATTTAATACGACATACTGTGTTAATTGTATATAACATTAAACATGATGATCATTGACATATAATGGCATTTGTCAGAAAACAGTGTTAACAAAGTCAAGATATCCATCAGATTGGTTAGAAATTCAGGGAGTTGCCTTGCAGGTCAGTTACATGTTCAAGATAACTAGGTAGTGACAAATATATGTACCAATTTGATTTTCATTGCTACTGGTTGAGACTTCCTTGAGACTTCTTGAAGTCCTAGATACATCTCAGAAACACAGCAGAATAACTGACTGGCATTTACCTCAATAGAGAAAGCATGTATTCTGGAACTCAAAAGGCAACTTTATGGTTCTATTAATCAATTCACAAAGATTGATGGATGGATCATTTTGATATTTAAAGGCAAGAGAGCACTTTATTTTTGGGTCTAATTTGATGCTTGGTGAGACTACTGATATTTCTGGTTTTGGTGCTGGAATAGCAAGTGCTGAGACATCTGTGCTGCGTGCTATTATTTTGAAGTTTTAACAAGCATTTTAAATGCATATGCCTGTACATATACACAATATATTTATTTATTTATTATCAAGAAATATTATTTGAAATATTTTATAGAATTCTTATCATTTTATGTTTTTTATTAAGAAAGTGGTCGTCATGTGGTCAGGTTGGGGTTTTAGTGGTACAGCATGAGGAGTGCAGGAGATTTTTTCTCCAATATCAAACTTCTTGATTGGGGGTGGTCTCTTTCCTTCCAGAGTCCCCAAGGGAGTATTGCCATAAGTGGGTGTGAGAAACTGACAAGTCCTGTCAGAGGGCATTGTAGTAGTAGTTTTTTTCCCAGTAGTTGCCTCCATAACACTTAAAAACTCAGAAAGAAAATTTTTTTTTGGATGAAAACTTTTTTGGAGAAAGTGGAGCAGGTGCTCGATGGAGTACTTCCTATAGACTCTGCAGTTATTTGCAGATGATGATGATCTTTCAGCACCAACTGAGGCAGGTCTTTGACATGCACTTGATCATTTTGCTACTGAGTATAAAAGCGGATGAGGTGAGAATCAGCAGCTTCAAGTCTGGGTTCTTGGTACTCTCCCGGTAAAGAGTGTGGTGCTCTCTTCAGGTGAATGAAGACCTGCCTCTAGTGGAGGATTTCAAGTGCATCAGGATCTTGTTTACAAGTGATGAAAAACAGAGTGTGGAATTGATAAACAGATTAGCTCGGCGTCAGGAGTTTTGCGGCCATTGTACCATTTTGTGATGGTGAAGCAGGAGCTTAGTCATCCGACAAAGCTTTCTGTTTACTGATTACTTTTCATCCCTATTCTTATCTTTGGGTAGTGACCAAAATAGTGAAGGTGTAGGTACAAGTGATGGAGATGAGGATCGTATGCAGGATTGCTGGATTCCTCCTGGTGAGGAGTTCATCAATCCAGGAGAACATTGGAGCAGAGTTTACTACTCCACTGCTCCTTCAGATTAAGAGAACCATCTGACGCGGCTTGGGCTTCTCACAAGGACGCCCCAAGTTGTCTTACAGGCATGTCTCTCTTGATGGAGACTCCAGTGCACATCCAGGAAATGCTGGAGGGATTATATCTCACTGTTGGCTTGGGAATTTCTAGGGATTCCTTTGAAAGAGTCTGGACTGGCCTTCTCAGACTGATGTCACCACAACCATCACCAGGAAAAATAGATGAAAACTAAGAAATATATCTTAGCATATATTTAGATCTGTGTTATTCATTTATATATGTACATATTACTAATATATAAGGGAGAGTGTGCTTGTCTGCTCTGAGGTAACTCTTGTCTGCTCTGGGTTTGAACCTGGGATGTCAGATCTACCTGGTATGTGCTCTACTGCACCAATGGGTGGCATGAGTGCCAGCCAGAGAAAGCACACCTATATGAAGTAGCTGGAGAACAGAGCAGTAAATTATACAAATGGTGTCTCCAAACAATGAGTTAACTAAAATGGTACCAGTGGTTCACATTAGGAAATAATGGAAACAAACCAATGAACTAAGGCTGAGATACAGGTCACTCTTTCAAGCTTTTACTTCTTTTATCTTGTATGTCTTTCTCTACCTCTATCTTTCAAATCAACTGTGCCTTTTGAGAAGACACTGCCACACACACCAGTGTTTCACTTGCAGGTAGGCACTAACTGCTGTTGTGACTTCTTGACAATGCACTGTAGCTCCCATAGTTGCCATTCTTCAACATGTTACACACATGGTTGAGGGCGCTCAGCTGGTGATCTTCTAATTGGGCTGTTCATTTTCTTAATGTTAGTACATAAAATGTTTAATGTCAACTATACCTTTGTCCACTAATCCTCTAATGGAGAAAACAAATGCTTGGTAAAAATGTTAATAGTTGAGTGTGCCATTACATTACACAGTGTACATATGACCATTTATTAGTTTCCATATTGGTTCCTTTACCTTTAATAGATTGCCGCTTAGGTAGGATTGTGACTGCACCTTCAGCCATCTCCTCTTGATGAAGCACAGGAGAAATTTTAGAACCCCAGCTATCTGATCCAACCCACAAGAAATGACCAGTCAGATTGGCTTTCTTTGCTGCTTGTAGTAGCCTCCTATTAGGAAAACAGAATGAATGGACACTTTAAGTGGTAATTTACCAGTTCCCTGTAACTTTGTGGCCTCAAATGTACTTTACCTTCTTTGTTAACATATTGTCAAGAAGTTGGTTGGACTGGGCAGTCAGTAATGATCAATACTGAACAGTAAGAACAACTGACCAAGTGTTCAAGATGGCAAATTTAGTCAAGCAATCCAAATACAGAAGCATCTTACTGAGCTATTAGGAAACAAATAAAGCAAGAAAAGCTTGACAGTGCCTTTGCATTCAAAAGCAGTATCCCAGTTGTTCTTGAAGTTGTTCTTGTTGTTCACATTCTGTTATAATGCAGTATGTGGGCTGAAATGTGTTTATAATTATGTTTCTATCGCATGCCAGTTGTGTTTACTAAATGATTTAATTAGACTGATTGACTTTTATTAACATCTATAATAAAATATCAGTAAATAAATGTTAACCGATGATAAAAAACAAAACAGCTGTGTGGATCGCACCTTATATCATCCTCATTTGCAAAAATAATGACCACTCTGGCATTTGGGTTTTCTCCAAGTCGGTGAATGATCTTTTCAAACTCTCCTTGTTTGGGCTCCCGAGGGATCTTTACTGACTGAGAGATGCATACACTCCCTGTCAAAAACAGGAGAAAAGATGTTTATATTTAGACTTTTCAGGACATACAGGTTAATATATTACAAAATTCAAGTGTTCATCATTCAGTACTTTTATAATCTGTAACATGCTACAGTAGTACCATCCACCCCACACCTACCCCACCAAAAAGACCAATTACAAATCCTAAGAAACAAACAAACACAAAAACAAAATCTTATTAAAGCCTCCTCTGAATAAAATATCAGGACACTGCAATGTTTAATTTATATGGATAATTTCTATGAATTAGATCATTAGTGATCTTAGATTACTTGTCTATGCATATCATTTCAAAATTTAAATTCTTTTATAAATTTTATAAAGTCTATAACCAAAGCTTCACCTAATGGAAGATGTTTTGGAAATCAATATCCTGATACAACTGACAGGCCATTCAACACCATCCATCCACCAACCACCATCACCAATCATATAAACAATCATATAAAATTGTGCAGCTGCTGTTTGTGCTGTTTTTTGACCCTTTACCATTCAACCAGGATGCATCCAATTACAGTATATATATATATATATATATATATATATATATATATATATATATAAAATATCCAAAACCAGACATTTTGGTTTACATTTACATTACGTTTACAAGGTCTTGCTCAAGCACAACAATGAGAGCAGATTTGCATAAAGGGCAAAGGCACATGACTAAGCTGAACTCATGTGAACTTTAATGCCTTAGATGCCACTGCATCAAGAACCGTCAATAGCTGACATAACCACATGGGCAAAGGGACTACTTTGGCAACACTTTGTCAAGCATTACAATACAATAAAGAATGAGTTACATTCACAAATGCCACTTAAAATGGTACTGTGCACAAAAGAAGCCTTAATGGGAACTGTGTCCAGAAGCGGTGTGTCAACTTCTTTTGCTCAGAGGCATCTGGGATGGACCATGACATGGTGGATACATATATTGTGGTCAAACAAATTTTTTTGGAAGAAGTGGATGGCATGTGCTCTGGACCAAAGAGGAAAAGGACCATCCAGACTGTTATCAGCAACAAGCCAAAAGCCAGGCTCTGTCATGGTATGAGGCTGTGTCCATGCCCTTGGCAAAGGTAATTTACACTTCTGTGATGGCAGCATTGATGCAGAAAAGTACACTGAGAGTTTTGAGCAACATATGCTGTTCATTCAGTCTGCAGTGAAAGAAGTAGAAGTAAATATAAGAAACTTTGTGTTTTAATGCAATTATCATACCGTCCAAACTTTTCTGATTTGCGGTAGTACATTTACTAAATTACTGTTCTGGAAGTCTCCTTTACTTGATTATTTTCATTCAAACCCAAGGCTGGGCTTGCAAGGTAAAAGCTGGGTGCCATGGTTACGTAATCCTGCGATGGAATGGCACCCTCTCCAGGATGCACCTCTACCTGCACCCAGTGAACCCTCCACACCCTCTACTGCTACATAGCTCCACTGCTCAACTCAGGACCGATGGTACTTGGGCCATAGCCAAATCTCACTACCCATAAATCAAGTCCATCTGCAGGATAATTGGAAGAAAAAACAGTCAGGAGCATGGAGGAGCAGGCCCTCACATAGACCCTCTTTAACTCGGGTAAATGCCCACTGGCCCTGCTCCATTAACTGGACCGGGTCCGAGGTTTCCTTTTTAGTGAGGTCAGTCAGAGGACTGGTGACATCTTGAACAGTGTGGGATTAACCACTTGTACTAACCAGCCAGCCTGTGTAACTCTCTCATCCCCTTTTTTGTCTTGGGATAATGGATAGGTCACAATCACAGCTGTCATCAATTTGGTGATGCACCTGTCCTTGACCTAAGTGGAAGCCCAGATTTAGTAGCTCCACCTGTCTAATTCCACAATTCTTTGTGTTCACTATGAGCCCAGATCATCTCAGTGATTTCAGTACCACCCTCATCTGTTGTAGGTACCTCTGTATATCATTACTAAAGATGATAATACTGCATCTGCAGTATGCCAGAGGATGTGCTCCATTAATCACTGAAACATCTCTGGTACGTAACACACAGGGAAGCGTAACAAATTGGTGTAAACCATACTGTGTGGAGAAAGCTGTTTTCTCTCAGGACACTGCAGTCAAGGAAATCTGCCAGTATCCTTTCATCAGATCCAGTGTCCAATAAAAGAGACCACTCCCAACTAAATGAGCAGACCATCATTGTCAATCACTGGATACACGTTGAACTGAGACACTGCACTGGCTTTTCTAAAATCCACACACAGTGAGTTTCACTACTGGTCTTTGGAACCAAAATCCCTCTGAATTCCTGGCCAGTAAAAGCAGGTCATTAGATGCTGTGTTGTCACATGCCCTAAAAGTTCGGCCATCGGGCTAATGCAAATTGTTTCTGCTGTATGCACATCCCATGATAGGTGGTACAACCTATCTTTAATAATGGAAAAATATAGGAACATAATCACAGCTCCGTGATCTGGACATTAACCATCAATGGCTTTCATCTGGTAGTAAATGTGCTCATCATGTAGCTGGTACAGAGGGAAATCCCCAAGGAGAATCCTGAGTAGAGTCACCATCCACTTATATCTATATCTATAACTATATCTGCCGTTGGGGCCATGCAAAACATGTTAATCTCCTGGGCTCCATCCCCATGATGACTTGGGCTTCCTAGTGAAAAGCAGAAGCAGACAAACCAGTTGCTCTTCAGCAATCCTCATGATATAGCCACATTCTCAAACAGTTCCATGAACACCTCCAGCTCATCCTGGGGTATCATCTTGGATAGCATGAACATGGGAGCAGATGTTTGGCTCTGGGTCTGCAGCAAGCTCCAGAGCACCTGGTGGTCTTTGGCCTGCATCTATGCTAGTTCTTTGTACTTTGTTGAGTTGACTGTCTGGCAGGTTGAAGAGAGCTTGATATTGTGTCTGATGTAAGCCTAAGGGTGAAGGTTCCATGAACCTGTTGTCCTGTGTATGCCAAATTTCGGAACCTCTGTGACAGGTCTGCTTTGAATGAGCACACGTCGAGGCATGAGTCACGTGATGTACAATAACATTTGTGGCATCTCTTGCTTTTGTGGCATCTTCTCAGTGCATCTTCTTCTCTGTAGTCTATGTGCTTGGTGCCTCCATTCTCTCTCACTGCACACAGAGAGCTGGTTTAAATAGACTGTCCCATCACACACAGGGGCAACCAATTCCCACCCGCTCACTGTCCGTATCCATTTCTCTCCACCTGCTCCTCCTCTGTCACAGTAATGTGCTTTCAAACTGAAATGCATCAATCAGAGCACAGCTGCATTTCAACTGTCTGAATGAACTTCATAATCATACTACATGACAGTAGTACTTTGGTATTTTAACTCAAGTGGAAACTTAAACAGAGGACTTCTACTGGAGTCTAGTTTCTTCTCACATTCCAAAGACCAAATTCCAAAATGTGTTCAACTAGTATCATTATTCCTGTCATGAATAGTCACTGTTGCTGAATTGATGTTAAATAACATCACTTTTACTGGAATAAAAGTGTACGGGCAGAACCTCTCATATTAAAAGTATGGATTTTTTTTCCACTGATACATAATTATTCATAGTAGCTCAGATTCTGCTTTCAGTTACTTTTACAAATTAACCTACATACTACAAATTATAAAGGTATTACAGCTCGCATCTGTGTTGTATATGAGACTGGAACATTAAAGACCTAGAGGAACAAGCTGGCCTCTCCAGAGATCCCATGCTCCATTGGAAACTTAATTGCTTTGCTGGAAACCTCAATTTACTAATGCACTGCTCCAGTGGGCTCCTTAATTGTAACACTTTCTAGGTGTGTTTCATCCTGAAGTATACACTCTATGTGTTATCCTGTGTTAAACAGAGATAGTACATTAGGATTTAAACACTGAACTCCAGAATCCCTTTTTGCTAAAGAACCTGTTGTTGTAATATCTACACATCTATTACTCCCTTAGAACAACGCTCTTCTGCACATTCAACAATTTGTTAGGAACACACTTCAAGAAATGGAGGTCTTGGTATACTGAAGGTAGGCAGGTGAAACTAGGCCTTTTCCAGTGCACCTCAATTTTATACAGGATATGGGGAGTGGCACCTGTTGAGTTTTTAGTGTCAGCCCCATCTGGGATACAAATGCAGGCACCTGGGCACAGCTGTTTTTAGCAGCTGGCACTTACCTCTGGGCCACCAGATTGACACATGTGTGAAAACAAGTGGAAATTTCTTATCAGTGAGCAAGCTGATTTATGAGCAGCAGCTACAGAGGATTGCATCTTTCAAATGACTGAAATAATGCATTGTCTAGTGGCATGTTTGCCGTAAAAAATTGGAGCATTTCAGCACAAGGTTGCAAAATACAAGCTACTGCCAGAGCGAAAACACTTACTTAGTGCTCACATTGTGGATTAACAAGCCTGAAGGTCAGGATTAAAGCCTAACACATTCAAGATGCCCAGACCATTGCACATGCTAAATTAGATGTTCCATTTCCCTCTAAATATGTTGAAAGTCTTACTGCTCTCTCTCTCTCTCTCTCTCTCTCTCTCTCTCTCACTACAATATATACAACCTGTGAAAAAATTAGTCAACTGTAACTGAAATGTACCTAATAGCATGTAAGGCCTCCACAAGCATGAATAACAGCTGTGATTCGATTTGACAATTTCTGGATAAATTCAGCATCAATGTTCAGCCACTCTTGTATCAACGAATTGAGCAGTTCGGCCAGGTTTCGTGGATGCCTTCCCTTGTGTTTCAAGAGGATTCACATCTGGGGATTTTGTGGGTCAGTCTAGATGTGTGACTGCTCCTGAATGTTCATCATGCCAATCAGTCACATTCGCAGCTCTGTGAATCATCTTGAAATACAAGGATAGGATTGTTATGTGCCTTGGTATGATAATGAGCAAAAGGCAAAACCTGGTTGTCCAGCAGTTCAGTGTAGGCATTGTGGTTCAAATTTACTGTCACCTCAACCAAAGGACCCATTTCCACATAAATAAAACACCCCCAGAACTTCATGGAATCTCCTCCAGCTTGAACCACAGCTTGCATGCAGTCCACATTGAAGGCTTCCTGAGGTCCTTGATGAACATGACGATTACCATCGTTCACATACAGGCAGAAATGAAATTTATCTGGTGGGATAACATGTTTTCATTCATGAACAGTCCAGTTTTTGTTACTTTTTGCCCACCGAAACAGGGCAACTTTGTAAGCAGAAATGAGCAAAGCCCTTTTGCTGCCACTCTTCCATACATTCATGGAATGTTCATAAATTGGATGTGAAGGACTCAGTTTATTTAGTAGAAATGGTCCGAGCAGACACAGGAGTGTAGTGAATGTCCCCCACTTGTGTCTGGATGGTGGACAATGAAACTGTGGGAGCTGGTTGTGCTTGACGGTACATCAAGCAATCCTCTCTATTGGTGGTCTGTCTGGGCCATCCGGAGTCTGTTTGTCTTGTGTGTGCCCTCACAGAACCACTGCTCCCAGCACCTCCTAACTGCTAGGTCAGAATGGCCTAGATGGCATGCAATTTGTCAAAACAACCATCCTGCATCTCTGTGTCCAATTATGTGCCCTCTCTAAAATTCTGTCAACTAGGCAAAATGTCTTTGAATGTGTCGTAGAGGCAAGTCTAGAAGTCAATAACCTCTCAACAGGAGGTACACTACCAAAAAGGTAGACTCTGGGAGCTTTTTTACAGGGCAGCAGGGAAGCAATTTTGCCTCTTGTGGCAAGACCCAGTGTCTAATCGGACCACACCTGTAATCATTTATCACACCTGTAAACATTTATGCCTGAGATATAACTGATGCCGAGTTTTGCAGCAATCCAACAATCCTGGGTGTGTTATTTTTATTTTCAATGCGAGTATGTAAGCTTTTTTGTTGTCAAAAATTTCCCCCTTGTGTCAAATGGTTTAAACAGTATATGCTAGTTAGCCCTTTGACATTTTCAGGTGTACTTTGTTTTGTGTAAAATACCAAAAAAGGAAGTATTCCTCAAGGATTTTTCTTGTATTTGCCTGCTACTGTCTACGTAAAATAACCCACAAATACCCCAAACACAACATGCAAGCATCAGGATTTTTACAGAAATACAGTATCTGGATATGTTCCTCTGTATCAGAGGACATTTAAGATGACTGATGAACACTAGATTAGAGACCCTATTTCCACAGGCAACTGAATGAAGGAAAAGCTCACAAAGTCAGTGGCTAACTGTGATGGAATGTCACGCTGTGACTGTGATTACACCTCAGCATAACTTCTGTTATAAAATGTGTTACCAAATATGACAAAGTGTATTTTCTGTATACTGTGCAAAAATTGCATCAACAGGAGGAAAAACCCTGATGCAATTTTGCACACTATACAGAAAACTCTCTCTCTCTACACCATACAAGCAAACTCTCTCTTGGTTTACTCACTATCTGTGTATGTTCTTGTTCTCATTTTTAGTGTGTTGTTGTTTACTGTATGACTATGTGGATGGCCAAAACATGCAGTATAGAATATGAGCACAGCTTAGATTCAACATTTAGCTTAAAATCATTCAGCCACTTAATATGGGATAGGGATGTCACCATGACTTTATTATTAGGCTGTTTTCACCTACTTGCCTTTTTATAAAATGTACAAATCAAACAATCAGATTCTGAATGGCTTTACTGTTCTCACCTATAATGTGCCCATGTGTACAGCCAACGTCACATCGTGTGTGCTACTGCTGTATAAATGCCACTGATATATTAAGTTAAATAAGTAAATGGACACACCTTCTCTCTTTTTCCCAGCACTAGCCTAAAGCAAAAGGTGGACTGCAGGCTTCACTGGGGCCTTTTCCAGGCAAGTCCATTACAGTAATGACTTAATGGGCTACAGATTGCCAAATGCACTTAGTGCATATAGAGGATCAAATGGGGAATACACTATTATTGATGTGGAGGTCAGCATATCTTTAATAATCTATTAAACAAATATTACACATAATGAGTATAAACAGTCGCCTCTTGTATTAAATAAAAAGAATAATTCAATTTGTGAAAATGTGCACTATTCTGTGACCACTTCTGTTAAATACAAGACAGTCAGCAACTTTACCTTTGAACAATACAAGTAAGTTTGCAAACACCAGTACCTCTAGATCTAATGCACTTTTGACTTTCTGACTGCATGTTTAAGTGTTTTCTTGACCTCTGCTTAATAGCACCACTCCTCCTATATAAATCTTCTATATGTATGCATGTAAATAAATATACATAATTTAAAATACATTCTTTTATCCAGAGTAACATACAATCACACTTGACACAGCAACTGGGATTTACATGCCTTAATCAAGTGTCCAACAGCTCAACTACTGGGACACTACTGGGAGCTCAACTCTTAACCCTCTGGTCAGTAGACCAGTACCTTAACCACTGAGCCTTGAACTCCAGCCATGCAATGAACTAGACCAACCAGCATCACCAAGAAAAAAGTGCACCATATTTCAATAACAGTTTTAGGATGTTTTAAAAATTCAAAAGACAACATGTTTTGCTTAGGGGTGCCCTGTGATTCTCCACGTGACTGTCACATGGGGAATCTCTCCCTCTTTGTCGAATGTTGATGGAAGTCATATTTTGGTCTCTTGGAGTACTTTCTGGTTCAGCTTTTTCATGGAAATTGAGATGGTCAGGTCAGCTGCATTTACATTAGGTTGAAATTACAGTAATGGCACCCACACCCTACAACTTCATCAAATGAATTGGTCTGAAACATGATGTAAGGTTTGCTACTTGTACCTGAGTCAATGTCACAGTGTCAGAACCTTATCTTAGATAGATGCCAGTGTCAATTGCCCTTTCCAGGCACACAGTGAGAGAAGTCAAAATGAAGAAACCCACAAAGAATCCATGACTTTAAACAACTCGGCAAGACAACTTCAATAACATTTTAAGGGTCAATGCCCTCAGATAAATCTTAGGAAAGTGCATAAATACTGATGTCTGCTGTAGACGATAAAACAAAACATTTAGAAAGTGCTTAGATGACTATTTGCTGAGGAACCATTCCATAACTGGACTTTCTGTGGCTTATAAGTTCAAGACATCACTGTCACTTTCCAAAGCTGAATGTAATATCTTTGAAAAAGATTTCAATGGGTAACTAGTTTCAAAAATCCAATTTCAGTCTCCATGGCAACACATCAGTTCAGTTTGCAATAGCGTATGCATTAATGTATCAGCAACCAATTAAGCATCCGTGCATTATTTCTAAGAAATAAAATCAATAGGGTTACAATTATGAGCAGCATAGTATTATATATAGCCATAGTATTTCATATAAAATGTTTAAGTGTTTCTCTACCATGTGCAAATGACAGTTATAGTAAAGAAGCACTGAAATCACTGCTGCCTACAGATAGATAACCCCAGACTTCATTAAAGTTAAAGCTTCAATTAGGATCTCTGTGGATTCAGCCACAGTGGGCAAAACACTTTTATCTACTATTTCAGAGTTATGTATACAGAGTGTATAGGAAGTGTTTCTTGGAGCCCAATTATGGAAGCATGCTGGGTCTGAAGATTACTCATCAGTCGGCAGTGGCCCATGTGGACTGTGCTGTGCCACTGGTCAACAGCCTCCCTCTGTGCTACACATTGGCAGCAGTCACCTCTCAAAAGTCAACCAATTAATTCCACTGTTTCAAAAATTGACACTTTAAAGTAACTCAGCAGGAGACACTTTATATATAATGCAGTCCTGAAGAAACTGAAAGTATTGTGATTCAAGTCAATAAAGTGAAGGGCAATTATAGCAAAATACTGTTTGAGTGTTTTTTTTAATTAAAGTTTCTTATCGTAATAACAGTAAAATGACATCATTTTAAAAAATAATAAATCTGAGATAGAAATTCATTGTATTAACTGCACTTTTACATCACGTGGATTCCCAGGTACATAAAGCTATTGCTGCAAGTGGCACCATGATGCTTTCTGGGAAGAAGACAAACTGGTGGAGTGAGCATGATCCTCTGGGCAATGTTCTGTTGGGAAATCCTGGGTATGGGCATTCATATGGATGTCAGTTTGACACGTGCCATCTACTTTAACACTGTTCCAGACCAGGTACACCCCTATTTGGCAATACTACTGCTACCCCAATGACAAAAACGTTTATGAGCAGGATGCTGCCACATCGCACACTTTGTTTGAGACTCACAATGAAGAGTACCATTTGTTGCCCTGGCTCCCAGAATCCCCAGATCTCAATCTGACTGAGAATCTATGGAAGGTGCTGGAATAAAAAGCCCGATCCACTGGCAGTTTAAAGGTCTGAAAACATCTACGTCCCAGATACCACAGGGATACCATCATGGAGCGAGAAACATGGGAATTCACTTACATAGTCTTCTTGTACACAATGATTTCTTCTTGTAGTCTTCTTGCCTTGTTTTTCTTAAAAGATTTGTCGTTAGTTGGTAATCTGCCATACCTGGTGGAGCCCATTATAGGCCTTAAACCAAGCTCTTAAATGGAACCAGGAGCGCCAGATACCTAGAGGTAGAGATCTGCTATATGCAGTCATATTTTCACACACAGACATCTCTAGGGTTTACAGAAAATGGTTGGAAAAAAGGAAATATCAGGTCAGATGTCAGGGTGGAAAGGCCAGTCTGGTCTGAGCTGACAGAAAGGCAACAGTAACTCAAATAACTCATTACAACCAAAGTATTCAGAACAGTATCTCTGAACACACAACACAATGAACCTTGCAGCAGATGTGCTACAGCAGCAGAAGGTGCCACTCCTGTCAGCTAATAACAGGCAGCTGAGGCTACAGTTCACACTGGCTCACCAAAATTGGACAATAGAAGACTGAGTATCAATTTCTCCTTTCAGATTATAGGGTCAGAATTTGACGTAAACATCATGAAAGCATGGATCCAACCTGCCTTATATCAAAGGTTCAGGCTGGTAATTGTAACGTAGTGGTGTGGGGGAAATTTCTTTACCACACATTGGACCTCTTAATACCGGTTGAGCACAGTTTAAATGCCACAGGCTACCTCAGTATCGTTACTGACCATGTCCATTACCTTATGGCTCCTTCCAGCAGGATAATGTGCCACGTCACAAAGCTCAACTCATTTCTACCTGGTTTCTTGATCAAGACAATGAGTTCACGGTATTCAATCAGATGATCTCAATCCAATAGAGCACCTTAGTGATGTGGTGGAACAAGAGCTTCACATCATGGATGTCTAGCTGAAAAATCTGCAGCAACTGCATAATGCTATAATGTCAATATGGACCAGAATTTCTGAGGAATGTTTCCAGTTCCTATTGAATCAATACAATGAAGAATGGAATTTTAAAGGTGGGTATACAACAAAACAGATAAGTCCACATGTGATAGGGCAGTGATTTGACTACAGTGTAGCAAAAAGTATTTAGTCAGCCACTGATTTTGCAACTTCTCCTACTTAGAAAGATGAGAGAGGTCTGTAATTTTCATCATAAGTGCACTTCAACTATGAGAGACAAAATGAGAAAAAAAATCCAGGAAATCACATTGTAAGATTTTTAAATAATTAATTATAAATAATGGCGGAGAATAAGCACTTGGTCACCCACAAACAAGCAAGATTTCTGGATCTCACAGACCTGTAACTTCTTCTTTAAGAAGCTCTTCTGTCCTCCACTCATTACCTGAATTAATGGCACCTTTTTGACTTCCTTATCTGTATAAAAGACACCTGTCCACAGCCTCAAACAGTCAGACTCCAAACTCAACCATGGCCAAGACCAAATGCTGTCGAAGGACACCAGAAAGAAAATTGCAGACCTGCACCAGGCTAGGAAGAGTGAATCTACAATAGGCAAGCAGGTTGGTGTGAATAAATCAACTGTGGGAGCAATTGTAAGAAAATGGAAGACATACAAGACCACTGATAATCTCCCTCGATCTGGGGGCCCATGCAAGATCTCATCCTGTGGGGTCAAAATGATCACGAGAACGGTGAGCAAAAATCCAGGAACTACATGGGCCTGATGAATGACCTGCAGAGAACTGGGACCAAAGTAACAAAGGCTACCATCAGTAACACACTACGCCGACAGGGACTCAAATCCTGCAGTGCCAGGCACGTCCCCCTGCTTAAGCTAGTACATTTCCAGGCCAGTCTGAAGTTTGCCAGAGAGCATATGGGTGATCCAGAAGAGGATTGGGAGAATATCATGTGGTCAGATGAAACCAAAATAGAACTTTTTGGTAAAAACTCAACTCATCATGTTTGGAGGAAGAAGAATGCTGAGTTGCATCCCAAGAACACCATACCTACTGTGAAGCATGGGGGTGGAAACATCACGCTTTGGGGCTGTTTTTCTACATAGGGGACAAGATGACTGATCCGTGTTAAGGGAAGAATGAACGGGGCCATGTATCGTGAGATTTTAAGCCAAAACCTCATTCCATCAGTGAGAGAATTGAAGATGGAACGTGGCTGGGTCTTCCAGCATGACAATGATCCCAAACACACCGCTCGGGCAAGAAAGGAGTGGCCCCGTAAAAAGAATTTCAAGGTCCTGGAGTGGCCTATGCCAGTCTCCCAGACCTCAACCCCATAGAAAATGTGTGGAGGGAGTTGAAAGTCCATGTTGCCCCAAAACATCACTGCTCTAGAGGAGATCTGTCATGGAGGAATGGGCCAAAATACCAGCTACAGTGTGTGCAAATCTGGTGAAGGCTTACAGGAAATGTTTGACCTCTGTCATTGCCAACAAAGGTTATGTTTACAGTGTTGAGTTAAACTTTTGTCACTGATCAAATACTTATTTTCCACCTTAATTTACAATTAAATTCTTTAAAAAAGTTCTACAATGTGATTTCCTGGATTTTGTTTCTCATTTCGTCTTCTCATAGTTGAAGTGTACCTATGATGAGAATTACAGACCTCTCATCTTTCTAAGTAGGAGAACTTGCACAATCAATGGCTGACTAACTAATTTTTGCCCCACTGTACATTAGGGACTACAACAGTGCCTGCTGTACTATGCCTGCTGTACTATGTACGTGATAGCCTTACCCCCCCCCACCCACGCCCCCCGCCGCCTGAAGCGGGAGCGAGGGCGGTGCTTGCAGGTATGCTGCTCGGGCTAGTCGCAAGCACCCGGGACGGATGAAGGCCCGGCAAAGACGCCAAATTCTGGAGCGAGCAAGCCAGGATAAGTTGTAGGGAGGTGGGACGGGTGGGGGAGTGCGACGGGAGATTACTAGAGGGTGGGAGAACAGGAGTAGTAGAGAACCGATGGGCTCGCGGGACCTCGACGGGATAAGGTGGGCAGAGGCACCGCGGACGCTGGTCAAAAGAGCACCGGTGTGGATAAATCGGGAAACAACACCTAGGCAATGGGCATGCAAAGGATAGCAGGGGCGGGACGCAGCCCTCGGTATGGGACCTTGTGGAGAAGTTAAAGATCACCGCTCTATGAATGACCCCGTCGGAACGGGTTAAACGGGACCAAAAACGCCTCCTAGAAAACGGAGGAGATGCCTAGACCGTGGCGCAGTCGGTGGAGTAAGCAAGACGGGGCGGGGGCTGTGCCGGAGGTCCAGAAACACGACTTAAGAGGCGAGAGGCGCAGGACAGCGCGGCAGGGGGGAAGACGTGGGGAGAATGTACGAGCGTGATAGGCCGTACCCCCCCCCCCCCCCCCTCTCTCTTATCTTCTTCCCCCAAGTCATAAACTTTTACAACATCTTGAATGCAAGAAGGCCCTACATCTGGACAGGGATCTTCACCCCCACCTTTGACTCCAACGGTTGACTCTTTCTGAACCAACGGATTGGACGTCTTTCAAACAGACCTGTAACGCTCATACATCTCTCGGCGACAATAAACTGGAGTCCATGTGTAAATTTAAAAGGGGGACCCACCTTTCATCTTTCAAGACCACTGATCGTGGCAGAAGATAAACGGCTAAACAGAAACACAAACAAAAGGTAAAGATAAACAGGTTCCTGACCCCCCACAATGTTGAACCTCTCCATCACAGCTCTCTTGCCAACCTTATCACCCAGGAAAGCCCAGAAAGACACCCCTGGAGATTTATGACACAAAGAACTCATCTTTGTTCTAAAGAGACAAACTTTAATAATTGGTACTAAACTCCTGATGGGAACAGTTTATCTTCAATCGAAACCTTTTAATTACATAACAAATAATAATTTGGATCCTGAGAAGTCCAACATGCTATATACATTTAAATGATTCATACAAAGAGTGGATCAAGGATATTCTTTTATATCCACACACCATTATAGATTTATACATATGTATGTTACTGAATTTATGTAAATCTTCATATCTACTTGATTGATGATTTTAGTATAATTATCTTTTTGTTTTGATATTTAGTGATCTGGTTTTAGTATGATATATAGAAAATAACAGCTTTTGCCTATGTTGTTTTGATCGATCGGGTTTTAGTAATTTGTGTGCAAGAAAAAAACTTGAAGTTATTTACAATGTCCGTTTCCTACAAGCTTGTATTAATCATAGTAGTGTTTAGTTAAAAGTATAGTAAATGCCTGCGCTGTATTAGAATGCTTTAACGATGTTCTAAGTTATCATTCAAGGTGCTTTTGATCATCCGAACCTTACAACGAAGTCTGCATCTAAACTTGTAACTTTGAGGATTTTTGGTTATTGTGTGATACTTTTCATCTCTTTTAGATACGTAGGAATATTATTTAATCCAAGTTAGATGTCTGTGGCTTATGGGTGAAAATAAGGCAACCGCGATAGGAGAGCTTTACTGAGGAGTCAGCTTCTCATTGGCTAAGTAAGGGCAACTCCTTATGTCCCGCCTCCAGCCGCCCCCAGAGCTGGAACATTTTAAAAGCAACGCGGGACGACCACGTAGTAAGCTAGCTTCAAGTTTCGTCTACAAGTCTTGTGTCTTTAAATGTTCTTTATGTTTTTCCTTTTTGTAACGTTTTTGATTATTCATTTTCCCTCAAGTTTTCGCGTTTACTTTAAAGTTTTCCTGTGTACAGCAGTCTTAAAGTAGTTCGGTATCGCTGAACTAGAAGATAGTTAAAAGACCAACCAGACTTTAAGCTCTACGATCCTCGCACAGTCCCAAGTTTTTCCGAGTTTTTGTTGAAAGCTCGTGGTGCTAGACGTGCTCGACTCCACCTTTATCTGTGGCCAAGATAGAATCCGAGTCGCACGCCCGCAAGTCGAGGTCAGGGAAACCTGATCACCAACAGCTGGGAAAAAGCCAAACCGGAGTGAGGCCCTCAACCCATCTGTGATCCAACGGACCGAAGAACCACGGACCGGAGACACGGACTGAAGACACGTAACCGGAGGCCTATAGCTAAGATCTTACAGTCCACACCAGACATGTAACTGAAGCGGTAAAAATCTTCAGATTCTGATGCTCCTGTGTGGACGTCGGACGACAGGCAGAGGCCCCGGTTTCGTTCCATCTCCTTCGCGTGAGCCTCCACAAAGCAATCGGCAAGTACCACTGTTGTGGCTGTTCTGGGTCCCTGATCCATCGTACTTTGCGTTTTAAGCTAAAACCACGCTTCAACATAGACTTATTCATGCCTAAGTAACTTAACATACTATCCACACTCAACGTAATTAAGGTTACCAGTAGGCATTGCAACGTTAGTAATTATTGCGCGATCGATAAGTTACATAGAGTCATCTTGGTTTCCGATTTTATTACTGTAAGGTGTACGCTTGCCATTATTCCCTGTTCTCCATACTGTGATATATACATGTTCATCGTCATTTTATGATTTTTAAGTCTGTGATACACTCCGTTATTACCTTAGATAATCTCTTGGTATTTGCCTTGTTTGTAGTTAATAAACTTTTTTTTATATAAAACCTTTTGAATTTGCCGCCTGGGTTGAGAGGGCTCATTCATTCAGAGGGTCGAGAAAACTACTTGGAATTCACTATTCAGAACAGATTGATCAAGTTTGTTGTTTCTCTTTCCTTGTCACGCTCGCTGGCCACCACGCCAGCGTCACCTGCCCCGTCATGATCACACGCACCTGTTCCTCATTTCATCATCAACACCACACACCTATATAAACCGCACGCACTCACCGTCACCGCGGATTATTGATGTCAGTTGGCGTCCCTACGCGCCGTTCCCCGTCTCGCTTCCCAACGCACTCCGTCCGTTCTCATCCATGCTCGTCCGAGTCCCTCACATCCCCAGGTTTGGCACGTTAAGTTCACTTCCTCGTTTTGTTTTGTTTTGTTTCATACCCGTTTTCGGCTTCGGCCCCGTTTTCGTTATCCACCCGTTTTCAGTCCTCGCCTGTCCTTTCGCTGTGTCTGCCTTGGTTTGCTTGTTTTGTTAATAAATCACCCCTTTACTTTTTGAACCTGCGTTCGTCTCCTGCTTCCCCTTCGGCTCACGCCGTTACAGAATCAATCCGCCTTAAAACATGGAGACGGCAGGTTCTTTTGATTTTTTTTTCTCTTCTCTCGTCCGTTTCTATGGCGACCCTGCCTCCTGCTGGCCATTTGTGGGTACAGTGCAGGCTTATTTTGACTTTCACCAATTCGATTCCGAGCACGAAAAGGTGTCCTTTTTGTTTCTTCACCTTGGCGCGTGGAAGCCCTGGTTTGGGCCACTCACATGTGGCCGGTGGCTCCGGACGGGTTCCCCCATAGACTATTTTCTGGAGGAGCTGGAGTCGCTTTTGGCTCCCCATTGGGACTCCCCCGGGCATCGACGCTGTGGGTTCCAGCCCTGTAGTTAGAACCCGTTCGCCCTGTCCGGTCCTGCACTGGTTGGTAAAGTGCTGGATCCCCAGCTTACCACCAGCCGTACCGCCCTAACCAGGCATCAAAGCGCCCCGCCGACCAACAATTACATCTTTAGTCGCTCTTGTTTTGTGCCAGAACCTCTAGTTCTCGACGTTCAATGCCTCTCGTCGCTCTAGTTCTCGCTCCAGAAGCCCTAGTTTTCGACGTTCGTGCCTCTCCGTCGCTCTAGTCTCGCTCCAGACCCTCTAGTTCATGATAGTGGTACTGCACAGTCGACTTCCCCGACACCCACACCCGCACTGCGTTCGTTTGGGACACGGACGGTCACATCACCCCGCTCGTACCCACTCTCGCGTTCTCGGATGTTGGTGCCAGTGTCTGTGTCCAGGGCATCTGCAGTTCCGGTGGCTGCCCCCAGGACATCTGCAGTTCCAGCGGCTGCCCCAGGACATCTGCAGTTCCAGTGGCTGCCCCCAGGATGTCCGCAGGTCCGGTGGCTGCCTCCGGGTGTCTGCAGTTCCCGTGGCTGCCCCCAGGGCACCAGAAGCCTCCATCCTCGTCAGAAGCCTTCTAAAGGCTCCATCCTCGTCCGAAGCCTTTTCCAAAGGCCCAAGTCTCGTCGGAAGCCTTTCCAAAGGCCCAAGTCTCGTCGGAAGCCTTTCCAAAGGCCCAAGTCTCGTCGGAAGCCTTTCCAAAGGCCCAAGTCTCGTCGGAAGCCTTTCCCAAAGGCTCCATCCTCGTCCGAAGCCGTTCTAAAGGCTCTCCATCCTCGTCCGAAGCCGTTCTAAAGGCTCCATCGTCGTCTCTGCTGTCAAGCGTCGTCGCCTCTGCTGTCCAAGCGTCGTCCTCCTTCGTCGTCTCTGCTGTCAAGCGTCGTCGCCTCGTCCGTCTCTGCTGTCAAGCGTCGTCGCCTCGTCGTCTACTCTGCTGTCAAAGCGTCGTTTGCCTCGTCGACTCTGCTGTCAAAGCGTCGTCGCCTCGTCGACTCTGCTGTCAAGCGTCGTCGCCTCGTCGACCCTGCTTGTCAAGCGTCGTCGCCTCGTCGACTCTCTGCTCTCAAGCGTCGTCGCCTCGTCGACTCTGCTCTCAAGCGTCGTCGCCTCGTCGACTCAGCTCTGCAGCACTGCCTCATCGGTCCCGCTCGTCTGCCTCCAGCCATCGACTCCGCTCGTCTGCCTCCAGCCGTCGCCTCCGCTCTCAAGCGTCGCCTCGTCGCCTCCGCTCTCAAGCGTCGCCTCGTCGCCTCCCGCTCTCCAGTGTCAAACTCGTCCGCCTCCCGCTCTCAAGCGTCGCCGCGTCACCGCCGCTCTCAAGCGTCGCCTCCAGCCGCCCGGACTGTTGGCGGTTCCCCTCCTGGGGTCCGCCCGGCGAGGAGACCCCCGAGGCAGGACTGTCGGCCGGGGGGCTCTTTCTGGAGTCCTGGCTTCCGTCTCGGACTCCTTGGGGGGGGCTCTGTCACGCTCGATGGCCACCACGCCAGCGTCACCTGCCCACGTCATGATCACACGCACCTGTTCCTCATTTCATCATCACACCCACACTATATAAACCGCACTCACCTCACCGTCACCGCGGATTATTGATGTCGGTTGCGTCCCTACGCGCCGTTCCCCGTCTCGCTTCCCAAACGCACGCCGTCCGGTCTCGTCCATGCTCGTCCGCGTCCCTCACATCCCCAGGTTTGGCACGTTAGGTTCACTTCCTCGTTTTGTGTTTTGTTTCATACCCGTTTCGGCTTCGGCCCCGTTTTCGTTATACACCCGTTTTCAGTCCTCGCCTGTTCCTTTCGCTGTGTCTGCCTTAGTTTGTTTGTTTGTTAAATAACCGCTCCTTTACTTTTGAACCTGGTTCGTCTCCTGCTTCCCCTTCGGCTCACGCCGTTACATTCCGGGTTTCCAGATCGGCCAGTGAATTATTTATACTTATCATTAATCGATTTGGTGGTGCCTCGTATTTCTTAATTAATTAATATATATTTTAATTAATAAAGTTTAATTAAAAATTAATCCAATTAAAGTGTAGTCTTAGTTTGCTACAACTACTAATTTCATTTAACTATATAGGTTCTTAACATTTAGACCACATATACATATGGTTATTTCCTTTAATCTTGAGAATCCGAATTAAACTAAGAGAGGGTTCATCTTTGTAAAAATGCAAAGACCCATTTAAAGCAGGTCTATCACAGTTTGATAATTTAATTTAAAAGAGCACCCATATAAGACATTGTATCATCTTTTTGGTTTTGCACAGCCTGCTGTAACAGTACTAGGTATAACAGAGTTCTCTGATATGAAAAATCAACAACTAGATACTGGAGGTTTTGGAAGAGACAGTTTTCTTTAGTAGTTCACTGTAGAACACAAAAACAAAGTCAATATATGTTAGCTCATGAGATAATTGCTTCTTACTGCTCATATCTAAGCTATGCAACATTTATAAGGCTAGATCAGCACCTTGAGTAAATATTGACTCTACACTACAACATGCTCATCTCCAATGAATTATTGAGAAATTTAATATTAGTTCCTGTAGTCATATAGTTTGGATTGGAGACATTATTGATAATATTTGGAGATGAATTTGTAGAGCAAAAATGTCTAACATGGTAGGTCTGGACAGTACATAATAACAGAAACATCACCAGATGTTTCAGCCAACCATCATATTGCACATCCTGAACACTGCTGAACATAAAATCTATTTCAATAGAGCAGGAAGAAATAGTTTTATGAACTAACCATCTCTAAAACGGGAGCCCACAATTCCCATAACCACCAAGTCTAGAGCAGAGAGCTGCAATGTGAGGCATAGTTGTTCATTTAACAGCCTGAACATATCATACTGTCCATCCTGTATCAAGTCAGCACAGATGCATGTCTGGCCTTGACATGACCAAGAGCTGCTTTGAATATAATATACACCAATTTCTCGCTGTGTAAGAGCTGAATCATGTGTTTTAGAAAATAATTGTAAAAAATATCTGAATGTAACTTTTCAACCATGTGGGAAAACGCACTGTTACATTTTTAGTCTTTATATGCATATTTAACTTATATTTAACATGGAAAGTTAAGAAACATGTACACTATTGCTGGAAGCTTTCATTTATATAACACATAATGCAGCAATTTTTCTGTGCCCAGAAGGGTTATAACAGTTGTTCCTATTAAGTACAATACATTTGGATGATACTCCATCTGTGCAAACAATGATGTGTGCTAAATTTGAATTTCGTATTGCACTAAAATTGCCCCTGTAAATACAGCCTCTGGGATATGAGCTAGTGTGTTTAGCTTTGCTTTGTTTTCTATGGCTGTAAGACTGATTTTGCTACAAAGGGGTGTCTTATTACTTCATAAATTGGTGTTTAATTTCACGCTTCTTAAATATTTCCTGCCTTTCAAATTGATTTGTTCTTTTCATTGGTGAATGTAATTTGATACTTTCAAATCTAGTTTGCCACAGCACCCAGTACTTGTAATGTCTATTTTACTAAAAGAAAAAAGCATCAGTGTATTTATCTAATGTATTCTCCCTAGGACTCACAGTCAGATGTGATAACATTAGATGAATGATGCTTATAGGTGGAACAAAATCTATTGGATATTTTAAACGTTTTTTTAGAAATAAAAAACTGAAAAGTGGGGTGTGCAAAATTATTCGGCCCCTTTACTTTCAGTGCAGCAAACTCACTCCAGAAGTTCAGTGAGGATCTCTGAATGATCCAGTGTTGACCTAAATGACTGATGATGATAAATAGAATCCATCTGTGTGTAATCAAGTCTTTATATAAATGCACATGCTCTGTGATGGTCTCAGAGTTCTGTTTAAAGCGCAGAGAGCATCATGAAGACCAAGGAACACACCAAGCAGGTCCGAGATACTGTTGTGGAGAAGTTTAAAGCCGGATTTGGATACAAAAAGATTTCCCAAGCTTTAAACATCTCAAGGAGCACTGTGCAAGTGATCATATTGAAATGGAAGAAGTATCAGACCACTGCAAATCTACCAAGACCGGCCGTGGGAGACTCTGTCCATAGGACAACAATCAGTCGTACACTGCACAAATCTGGCCCTTTATGGAAGAGGCAAGAAGAAAGCCATTTCTCAAAGATATCCATAAAAAGTTTGCCACAAGCCACCTGGGAGACACACCAAACATGTGGAAGAAGGTGCTCTGGTTAGACGAACTTTATGGCCACAATGCAAAACGTTATGTTTGGCGTAAAAGCAACACAGCTCATCACCCTGAACGTACCATCCCCACTGTCAAACATGGTGGTGGTAGCATCATGGATTGGGCCTGCTTTTCTTCAGCAGGGACAGGGAAGATGGTTAAAATTGATGGGAAGATGGATGGATATACAGGATAATTCTGGAAGAAAACCTGTTGGAGTCTACAAAAGACCTGAGACTGGGATGGAGATTTATCTTCCAACAAGACAATGATCCAAAACATAAAGCAAAATCTACAATGGAATAGTTTACAAATAAACGTATCCAGGTGTTAGAACGGCCAAGTCAAAGTCCAGACCTGAATCCAATCGAGAATCTGTGGAAAGAGCTAAAAACTGCTGTTCACAAACGCTCTCCATCAAACCTCACTGAGCTCGAGCTGTTTTGCAATGAATAATGGGCAAAAATTTCATTCTCTCGATGTGCAAAACTGATAGAGACATACCCCAAGCGACTTGCAGCTATAATCGCAGCAAAAGATGGCGCTACAAAGTATTAACGCAAGGGGGCCGAATAATTTTGCACGCCCCACTTTTTTATTTCTAAAAAAAGTTTAAAATATCCAATAAATTTCGTTCCACTTCACGATTGTGTCCCATTTGTTGTTGATTCTTCACAAAAAAGTACAATTTCATATCTTTATGTTTGAAGCCTGAAATGTGGCAAAAGGTTGAAAAGTT
Organism: Ancistrus triradiatus; assembly: GCA_025084515.1. Lineage (NCBI taxonomy): Eukaryota > Metazoa > Chordata > Actinopteri > Siluriformes > Loricariidae > Ancistrus > Ancistrus triradiatus. The sequence continues at coordinate 208,205 of JAJAGP010000810.1, read as the reverse complement.
CAAGGGGCCGAATACATTTTTTTGCAAAAGGGAACTGTACATGGGGGCAGAAAAAAGTATTTAAGGTCAGGCCACTGATTGTGCAATGTTCTCCTCTTAAAAAAACTATGAGGGACAAAATGAGAAAAAAATCCAGGAAATCACATTGTAGGATTTTTAAAGAATTTTAATTGTAAATTATGGTGGAAAATAAGTATTTGGTCAATAACAAAAGTTCAACTCAATACTTTGTAATATAACCTTTGTTGGCATTGAGAGAGGTCAAACGTTTCCTGTAGTGTTCACCAGGTTGGCACACTGTAGCTGGTATTTTGGCCCATTCCTCCATGCAGATCTCCTCTAGAGCAGTGATGTTTTGGGGCTGTCGCTGGGCAACACAAACCTTCAACTCCCTCCACAAATTTTCTATGGGGCTGAGGTCTGGAGACTGGCTAGGCCACTGCAGGACCTTGAAATGCTTTTTACAGAGCCTGTCCTTCGTTGTCTGAGTGGTGTGTTTGCGATCATTGTCATGCTGGAAGACCCAGCCACGATCCATCTTCAATGCTCCCACTGATGGAAGGAGGTTTTGGCTTAAAATCTCACCATACATGGCCCCGTTCATTCTTCCCTTAACACGGATCAGTCGTCCTGTCCCCTCTGCAGAAAAACAACCCCAAAGCATGATGTTTCCACTCCCATGCTTCACAGTAGGTATGGTGTTCTTGGGATGCAGCTCAGCATTCTTCTTTCTCCAAAGTTGAGTTTTCTCCGAGTTGAGTTTTTACCAAAAAGTTCTATTTTGGTTTCATATGACCACGTGATATTCTCCCAATCCTCTTCTGGATTATCCATATGCTCTCTGGCAAACTTGAGACGGGCCTGGACATGTACTGGGGGACACGCCTGGCACTGCAGGATTTGAGTCCCTTCGGCGTTGTGTGTTACTGATGGTAGCCTTGTTACTTTGGTCCCAGCCCTCTGCAGGTCATTCATCAGGCCCGTCTGTGTAGGTCTGGGATTTTTGCTTACCGTTCTTATGATAATTTTGACCCACGGGATGAGATCTTGCGTGGAGTCACAGATCGAGGGAGATTATCAATGGTCTTGTAAGTCTTCCATTTTCTTACAATTGCTCCCACAGTTGAGTTATTCACACCAACCTGCTTGCCTATTGTAGATTCACTCTTCCCAGCCTGGTGCAGGCCTACAATTTTCTTCCTGGTGTCCTTCAACAGTTCTTTGGTCTTGGCCTTGGTTGAGCTTGGAGTCTGACTGTTTGAGGCTGTGGACAGGTGTCTTTTATACAGATAACGATGTCAAACAGGTGCCATTAATACAGGTGATGAGTGGAGGACAGAAGAGCTTCTTAAAGAAGAAGTTACAGAGGCCTGTGATAGCCAGAAAACTTGCTGTTTGTGGGTGACCGGAAATACTTATTTCACATGATTTACAATTAAATAAATGCTTTAAACAAATCCTACCAATGTGATTTCCGTAGTTTTTTCTCATATTTTTTCTCTCATAGTTGAAGTGTACCTATGATGAAAATTACAGACCTCTCTCATCTTTCTAAGTAGGAGACCTTGCACTATCAGTGGCTGACTAAATACTTTTTTGCCCCACTGTACATAGTATACACAGTCCCCTCCACAATAAACACACCTGGAAATGATCAGTAAAAAGAGTTATAATAAATTCTTTTTCTTGGTGAATTAGCTTACCCTCATATTGAAATAAATCCAACCTTTAATTTAAGTAAATTTAGTCTGAGAAAAACAAACTTGGTTTATGGGTTTTTTTTCTGGTGAGTAACTATTTTGATAGCCACTCCCTGACTAATGAAAGTTAATGCATTTTCCTCTTATTTCAGCTGTGTTCTCTTGTCTTCCCATGTTGAATGGCTAAGAGAATTTAACCTCTGTGTGTTTTTGTCATATATATATATATATATATATATATATATATATATATATATATATATATATATGTCAATGAAACAGGAAGTCGTGGTTTACTGCTAAAGCGCATTTTCCTAAACACATTCACTATCACTATCAATGTTAAAAATTTAAATACGGATGGAAAAAATGCTTCAGTTACATATTGTTTCTGAGTTTTTCTGTGGGTGCCAATTGTGGCATATGTGCTTTTGTTAAAAATAGAATTTTAATCTGAGACTAAATTTACTTCAATTAAAAGTTGATTTTTTTTTCTCTTTATTTCAGGGTCATTATTTTCCTATTCAGGGTTACTGTGGAGTCCCTGAAGTGCAAAACAAATTACAGTTTTTCTCAACTGATTACACATTAAAAATGGAACTTGAAATGCTATCATGGAAAACTGAAACTCAAATTCTTAAATCAATCTACATAATTGCAAGCACAATTTCTACTTTACATTGAGTCTTCTAAATCACACTTTTTGCAAAAGTGTTAAATAAAAAAATTGTGTTCCAAAAATACCCCATTTTGGAAAATAAAATGGTACTGTATGCCATTTATGTGTGTTTATTAGCACACACTTACCCATCTGGTAGCACTAAGAATCAAAACAGATCACATACCAGAACCTTCAATAGATAGATAAAAGGCAATAGATAAAAAGTTCATTCAGTTCAACGAGGGTTACTTCACCACCAAGCCATTCTTGGACACTATAACATTATGCTTCTACTTGGTTTCATTGATGGTCTAAGACAGCGTGTGCTCCAGCTTGCCCAACGGGATAATGTTGATGAGATTCTCTGGCCTGACTCATACCAAAGATGGGATGCTGGGGCAGAATAATTTTATTGTTGTTGTTGTTTAGTGTGTTGTACTGTATGGTACTTTAAGGAATAAAAGTGTGCAAATGTTTTGTATTTTGTGTATTGTGTATTTTGGATATTTGTTGTGTATTTTGTCATGTTCATCAGGTGAAAAGGTTTTTGAGGGGGAGAACAACATACATCATTACTCATTGCCAGTTTTTGAAGTATTGTTTTGAATTTATCTCACAAGTGTATAAGACTATGTTGTAGTGTGTTTGAGGGCTTGTGTGTTATGTCTGAAGACAAAGTTTGATTTTTCAGCAAGACTGAATGGTTTTGAGTGTAGAGCTTCATTATAACCTGAAAATAGGAAGTTTGGGGAATTGGGGGAGAAGTTATGGATTTGTGTTTAGAGTTTTGGAAAATGGAGGCATAATTCAAAAAATGTGTTTAAGCAATCGATAAAAACTGTAACAACATAACTCCAAACTGCTAAACTCTAAGTTGTCCTCAAGATCATTCTACAAGAAATTGCATTATTTAGCACACTTTGGTCACCTAGAAACATTAGCCTTCAAAATGCAACACCCTGATTACCAGTTATTTTCACTAATGTTGCACCTGTGCAAAATTAATTGTAAAAACACTTCAATCATGTATTAGAGTATAAAAGAGGCCTATACAGGTGTTAGGCAAGAAGATGGAGCAGCAAGAACACAGAGAAGAGTCTTAGCAAGCCATGGAGGCCATCGATGAGGAGGAAGAGGAAGGCTAAGGCAATCCAATATTTCCAATAACATACATGCAACTTAGGTGGACCATGTAATCAATAACCATGACTGAAGTTGGGCAGTGAGTCCAGCCAAATTTCAGCTGCTTTACAGTAGCCTAAGTTATCTGGGTCATTATAGAAGAAAATAGGTAAGTAACCTCTTGAGTAATTTTACAGTTCTCTCTACAGTAATCACAGTATTCCATAAATTCTGTATTCTATTGATATCCACGGTGCTCACAGAAATGTACCCTATAGTGTATAATATTTTTGTTTTACAGGTAGCTATACAGTAAACAATGTATCCTATAATGTGTGTGTGTGTGTGTGTGCGTGTGTGTGTGTGCGCGTGTGTGTGTGTGTGTGCGTGTGTGTGTGTGCGTGTGTGTGTGTGTGTGTGTGTGTGCGTGTGTGTGTGTGCATATACTTTTCACAAAACAGAAAGATGCCCAGCAAGAGGTTGCAGATGCCGAAAATTCACAAACAAGCAAGAGATCACAACAGTCAACATGGTTTTGGAAAATAATGCTATCGCCCTGAGGGAAATCAGAGATGGAGTCCTGAAAGACAATATACATTTCCACAAACACTGACCAGGTCAGCCTATCCACAATAATCATACCTTGAATCAACACCAGTTGAGGATAAAACTGGTATATTAAGATATATTTGAGTGCAACTCTGTAAGAGTAAAGGAGCAATGCCACCAATATGTGCATGTGAGTACAGCATCCTCTGTACTTTGTATAGACATGTCACTATTTAATTCAGTGTTCCGTTATGGAGGCCTTGTCTAATACGGTCATTCTCCATTTTCAGACAATGCTTGAACTTGACCCCAGTACTTTTACTTATGAAAATACATTCATTGACGACACAGGGTTCAACCTGCAGAAGACCAGGCAGCGGGGAAGGAACATTATTTGCAACCATGCCATTGTCAATGTCTCTGGGCAGCAGTGAGGAAATGTCACCATGTGTGCTGCTATTGGTCAGCATGGGATCAGAAAAAGTTGGGACAGTATGGAAAATACAAATAAAAAATGTAAAAAAAATGTAAGTGTCTCTTAAATTTGCTTTGAGTTTTATTTAATTGAAGACCGTTTGAACTAAAAATATTTCATGTTTTGTGTGGTCGACTTCATTTTATTTGTTAATATCCATCCATTTCTGCATTTCATTCCAAAAAAGTTGGGACGGTAAAGCATTTACCACTTTGTTACCATCCCTTATCACAACACGCAAGACATTTTGGCACAGAGGATAGCAAGCGACATGTTTCAGGTGTTGTTTTGTCCCACTCTTCCTGCACTCTTAAGGTGTGCAACAGTATGGGATCTTCGTTGTCGCATTTGTCATGTCAATTCTCCACACATTCTCTACTGGAGACAGGTAAGGACTTCAGGCAGGCCAACCCAGTACCCATGCCCTCTTCTTCCATAGCTATGCCTTTAATGTGCGCAGCATGTGGTTTTGCATTGCCTTGTTGAAAAATGCATGGACGTCCCTGGGAAAGATGATGTCTTGAAGGCAGCATCTGTTGCGCTAAAATCTCACTGTGCTTTTCTGCATTAATGCTGCCATCACTGACATGTAAATTACCCTTATTGAGGGGAATGACACAACCCCATACCATGACAGTACTGACTTTTGGACGTCTTGATGGTCCTTTTCATCTTTAGTCCTGAGCACACGGAATCCATTTTTTCTAAAAATGATCTGGAATACTGATTCATCTATTCACAATGCACATTTCCACTGTGTGGTCCATCCCAGATGCCTCTGAGCCCAGAAACGTGGATCTCGCTTCTAGACATGGTTTACATAAACCATGTGTTTTTGCACAGTAAAGTTTTAAGTGGCATGTGTGATTGTAACTTCATATTGTAGTGCTTGACCAATGTTTCCCAAAGTAATACCTAGCCCATGTGGTTCTATCAGCTATTGACGAATGACAGTTCTTGATGCAGTGCCATTTGTTAAATTGGAAATTGCAGGTGTCCATCTTAAGCCTATGCCCTTGCCTTTAATGCACTGAAATATCTCCAGATTCCTTAAACCGTTTAATGACATTATGCACTGTAGATGGAGAAATATGCAAATCCCTTCCACTCTACCCTTCCACTCACATTGTTTTGAAACATCTCAGCAGTTGTTGACAAACTGTAGATCCTCTGCCCATCTTTGCTCCTCAAAGAGTTTTTTTTAAATTAAACTATGAACAAACATTAACTTTTTCATGATATTCTCAGTTTAATGAGATGTAGCTCTATGGAACAAAAATTCTTATTAAAGGTAAACGACACAGACATACCAACCCATCCACATGATGTAATAGAAAATGGATCACATTTGTCCAAGAAACCTACTTCCACTGAACTGAGGTCCAGTTCTGATATGATCGCATGTCCAGTGACTTCTACAGTGTTTAGGGGTTAGCATGGGCACTTTGTCTGTCACTGGGCAACTCCATATTCAGCAGAGTGAAATGCACTGTGTGTTGTGACAGGAAGTCCCAAAAAGATGGGATAGGCTTTGCTGCCATAGCACACTGATGAGCAATTTGTGGACCACTGTCTGTAGGTGCCCACTACTGCTGACTGGGAGCACCTCACAAGCCTTGTTGTTTCAGAGATGTCTCAGGTGTTTACACCTGCCCATTTCCCCCTCTCCAACATGTTGATTATGAAAACCGACAGTTAGCTTACTGTCAAATGTATCCATTGCCATTTGTTATCTGTTAGCGGTCATAATGTTTAACTTACTGGTGTATATCTACATATAGTGGTGCTTGCAAGTTTGTGAAGCCTATTAGAATTTTCTATATATTTCTGCATGTATATGACCCATAACATCAGATTTTCACAGTCCTAAAACTAGATCAAGAAAACACAATTAAACAAACGAGACAAACATACAGTATTACACTTGGTTATTGAGGAAATTATCTAATAGGAAATATCTGTGAGTCACAAAAGTATGAAAACGTCTAGGATTAGCTGTCAATTAAAAGGTGAAATTAAAATCAGGTGTTTTCAATCAGTGGGATGACAATCAAATGTGACTAGGCACATTGTTATATTTGAAAAGACAGGGATCTAGTCTGATGTTGGGAAATCTGATCTTCATAGTACAAGTGTGTAGAATTTTGTCATAGCACAAACAAAGGCATTTTTTGAGGACAAAAGTTGTTGGTGCTCATCAGGCTGGAAAAACTCTAAAGATTTTAAACTCCACTAATCCACAGTCAGACAGTCTGCATATAAACAGATAAACAGATTGCAATTCGGTGTTCTCTGGTGGTTGGGAAGTTGGATATGTTGGAAAGTATCTTTTGGAATGTCAAATCCAGTCCTGGCAGAGTTCAGGAGAAATGTCTCCACACCATGCAGTCATAGCACCCAGAAAGGAAGTCTGGTCATGTGGGTGGTGGTCATAAACCTTCCACTTCCATGCAGAAAAAAAAGTCCTCTGTGGGGTTTAGGAGGGAAAGTATGGAAGCAAGAATAATACTGGGACATCCTGGGATGTACAACAAACAAGTCTGTGACTGCAGCAGAGTAGTGGAATGTCACATTATCCCACACAAAAACAAAGACAGGGGAGTTTCTTGCCCATCCACTTTTCTCCTCTGCTAGCATGGCTTGGCAATTGTCACTGTAATGACCATATTTACATTCCCAAAAGCAATATTGTCTGCCAGCACTTTACCGAATTCTCTGCATTTTTATTCCATTGTTGCCAATTATCATGTCAACAATGGCAATTTCTTGACCATCTGACATTATTCTGCCTCTCCCTCCTGTGGGAGGCAACCTTTGGATTCTTAGTAAAACACATAACAATCAGTATATTTCAGAATGTCAGTACTGAAAAAACTTGTCACAAAAACAGTAATTGAAATAGGTAGTTCAATTACTGTATCATTGAAGGATGCACATCTCACCAATGTTGATGCCTGAAGATTTGGTTGGCCCCCTTGAATTGGCCTCTCTCAAAGACAGACCATGGTTTGTCAACCTGTTCAATAATTGTGGCCCTTATCAGAGACCACCATTGCTGGTCTACCTCTCCTGTGGCCTCCACACATTCTCCCTCTCCCTGCCACTCTTTCCGCACCAAACTGACTGTCTTGATCAATGTTCAAAAACAAAATCATTCAGAAGCCACCCCCTTTTGTCTGTTTCGTAAAAAGACTAAAAACAGTACACCTGAGTAGAATTTCAGCGGAAATTGCAATCAGTTATGTTTAGAATGATGATTATTATTTCAATATATTATATTCTATTCTGTAAGGATTTTCTATCTATTTCAATATGAACTCTGCAGAAATGGTGTTCTGAAAACAGTATTTTAGCATTTAAAATTTTATGTATATTGTTGTGCAGGTTGTGGAGTGACAAACAAGTTCAGGGATTTGGGAAAATGTGGTTATTTAATGCATTTTGTATGACAGCAAAGAAAATGATGTACTGTTTGGTCCACATCGATGGGCCACTTCTGTTTCCTTGACTGTGGGGAGAGTTTTCACAACATGACTTCAGTTTTGATCAATGCCGTGCAATACACACTGAAAAAAAACCTGTAATTGGCAGCAATATGCTGTAATTACCTCTTCCATAACTCCTTTGAGTATTTTTAAAGAAAATGGCAAATTAAATGAATTGTCAATCAAATATAGGATTGGTAGATTGGTAGATGGGGATGGGGACCATATTGCAAAGTTAGGTGGAAAGGGTACAATTGGTCCAGTGCTTTTTCCCATAATTTGGGTTGCACTCCTGAATTGAATATAATGAAGAGGAATCTATTCTAGATAATTGTATCCTTCCAATTCTGTGGCACAAGACCAGGCAAGGATCTGTCCACACGTTTAGAATCAAGTGAAATGACATCAGTAAGTCAAGGAAACATCACCCAACATCAATGAACAACCTAGTGTTTTTGCATTTGACTGGAAGTGAATTTCCACAATAAAAAATTTTGTGGAAGAGTGAAGGCTGTTACACAAGCAGGGGGGTGTGGACTACATGTACACAATGTTGTATGTGTTCTGCATAATCCATGTGATATGGTTATATACCGGTACTATAATCAGGAAAAAATGATATGGTATGGAAAATGCAGAATGCAAAAAAATACATAATGTTGTATATTTACTTTGACATTTACGTCATTACAGACAGTATGAACGTAAATTATTTCATGTCATTTACAGTTATTTCTACTCAACTCTTTCACTTGTCAATATGTATCCATTTTTGCATTTCAGGCCTGCACACTTTCCAAAAAAGTTGAAACAAGGCCAATTTAGAGCAAGTGATGAGGTGAAGAAAATGATGTGTTTTGATGATGTGATTTCAAACAGGTGATTTGATTTCAATCATGTGATTTCGAACAGGCGATGTCAACAGGTGATTGTAATCATGACTTGGTGCAATAGCAGTATCCATAAAAAGCTGAGCCTTTGAGGAGCAAAAAATGGGCAGAGGATCTCCTGTTTGTCAACCGATGTGTGAGAAAATGGTTGAGATGTTTAAAAACAATATTCCTCAGAAAGAGTGTAAGGGCTTTATATATGTCTACCACTACAGAACAAAATATCATTAAACGATTTAAGGATTCTGGAGCAATCTCAATGCGTAAAAGGCAAGGGCGCAAGACTACAATTGAACACATCTCCGATGCCTCAGACGGCACTGCATCAAGAACCATCATTCGTCAATAGCTGATAGAACCACATGGGCAAGGGATTATTTTGTCACACTACAATATGGAGTTACATTCACAAATGCCAATGAAAAATTTACTGTGCAAAAAAGAAGCCTTATATTAAGCATGTCCAGAAGCAGTGTTAACTTTTCTGGGCTTGGAGAAATGTTGCTATTATTATGTGTATTGTGATCAGATGAATTAGTACTCTAGGTCTTTTTTGGAAATAATGGACGCCGTGTGCACCGGACCAAAGAGGAAATGTACCATCCAGACTGGTATCAGCAACAAGTCCCAAAGCCAGGGTCTGTCACAGTATGGGGTTATGTCAGTGCCCTTGGCAAATGTCATTTACACTTCTATGATGGCAGCATTAATGCAAAACAGTATACTGAGATTTTAGAGCAACATAAGCTGCCTTCAAGATGACATTTTTTTCAGGGCTGTCCATGCTTATTTCCACAAGATTATGAAAAATCACTTGCTGTACAGTTTACTAATTAATGGCTCCAGAAGAAGTACTGAACTGGTCTGCCTGCAGTCCTGACCTGTCCCCAACAGAGAAAGTATGGAAATATTTGAAACAAAATATGCGACACTGTACAAGACCTGTACTGTTTCGCACCAAGACGTGTTTGCATGACAAATGGGACAAAATAATACTAAAAAGAAACACTTCGTTGCTTGGTATACAGAGGGCCAAAATGTCTGTTAAGTAGTGTGAGAAGAAATGGCAAGATTACAACGTGGTAAATTCTTTTGGATGTGTTGCAGGCCTGTAATACAGGAATGAATATATATTAACAAATGGAATGAAGTTAAACAGACAAACCATGAAAAATATTGGGTTCCTACTGTCTGCAGTGAAATAAACTGCAGTTCAAATATAAGAAACAGCATTTTGAAAATACATTTGTGTCAGGATCCGTGCCCTGCCCCCATTTTTGTGGTCGTCCCTTCCTCTGGGGCCTTCCCAGAGACCGTCGTAGGTGTCTCCGCCTTCCCGGACCTTCCGTCCGGCCTCCCACCTCCCACCTATGTCAGGTGCGATCGACCCGAGAGGAAACCCCTGGACTGTGCTAAGTGCCCCTGGAGGGGAGGGCTTGTGGGAGTCCGAGGACGGACTCCTTAGGGGGGGTACTGTCAGGATCCGTGCCCTGCCCCTGTTTTTGCGTTCTGCTTTGCGATTGTGGGCGTGCGGACTACATGAAGGCCACCATTTATTTTCACCGGCTGTTCCTCGTTTTGTTTTTAGACTTTTCATTGGTTTTCGTGAACTAATTGCTGCCGCATCCGGGACCCGGGGTTGCAGCCGGGATTCTGTCTATTTAAGCTCCTTTGTTTCCCGGTTGCGTTGCGGTAGCATTGCCTCGTTTTCCTGTATGCTCGGGTGCGTTTCCTGGTCTCCGTCATGTCATGGTTTGTTTTTGTATGTTTACCTCATCCCGCGTTTCCTTGTTCCTAGTCCAGTATTGTACCTGTTTTTGTTCGGCTCCCATGCCAGGTTTTATTTGTTAGCTGTGTTTGTCCTCAGTTCAGTTGTTTATTTACTTCCTATTCTTTTGAATTTTATTTTACTGGAATACTGCATTCTTGTCTGCCGTTCCTTCACCGCACCCTAACAATTTGTATTTTCCTTACTATTCCAACTTTTTCTGATTTGTGGTCGTATCATAATGTACTATAATCCAAGGCAATTCTATTTCACATAGGACCAAAATTCAATATAAGCTATCATAAACTAGAAAATAATATCTGGCTAATTTAATATCTGGCTAAATACCACATCCACAAGCCATACTGTAATCTTGCAAAAGTCAAAACAACTTAACAAAAAGAAAACACAACAGAAAATATAAATGCAACAGCAAATCTGAAAACACAACATCAAACATTAAGCAAGGCAGAACCAGAAAAAGCTACACTGTAGCAAGCATCATCTGGACAATTCAAAATGAGAATAGGTAAGTTGACCTATCCTACCGGTATATACCATACTACTAAACTCACCGAACTGTCATGTAGTTTCAGTAGTTACAGTAACTCACAGCAATGAATGAATCATGCTGAAAAAACATTCTCTTCATGCTTTTGCAGGAACTGCTACACTACCCCATGCTAGAGGAAAAAGATGGCTGGTCATTCCAGATCAGTAAGAGACCACTGTAAACATGGTCAGAGCAAACAATGGCATACATTTATGACAACTACAACAGCACATCATTACTGACAATGTCACGTTCAGCAACATTTATTCGGTGAGCTTATCTGCACTGGCCACCTCCTGAAAATACATCAAGTATGCATAAAGCAGCTACACAGGGTTCATTTCACATTTCAGCACATCTCTGACAGTGTGAAAAAATTGCGCTATGTGAATATGTGCAAGTATGCCATCCTTTCACTGGTACTGTATTCACCTGTGTCCTGTGCAACATAATATTGACTACTTTATGCCTATTTTATACTGTCATACAACCCCAAATCAGAAAAAAGTTGGGACGGTATGGAAAATGCAAGTAGAAATACATGCAGTGTTCCCTATCATTTCCTTTGACTGTTATTTCATTGCAGACAGTATGAACTCAATATATTTCAGGTTTTGTCTTGTCAACTTAATTTCATTCATTAATAAACATCCATTCCTGTATTTCAGGCCTGCAACACATTCCAAAAAAGCAGTATCCACAAAAGGCTGAGTCTTTGAGGAGTAAAAATGGGCAGAGGATCTCCAGATTCCTTAAAACATTTAATGATATTTTGCACTGTAGTGATAGAAATATATGAATCCCTTCCACTCTTTCTTTGAGGGACATTGTTTTTAAACATTTTTAATCATTTATTTACACATTTGTTGAGATACTGGAGATCCTCTGCCCATCTTTACTCCTCAAAGATTCAGCCTTTCATGGATGCTGTTTTTGTACCAAATCATGATTAGAATCACGAGCTGACATTACTTGTTTGATATCACATCATTATTTATTATTATTTTTACTTCATCACTAGCCCTAATTGTTCCTGTCCCAACTTTTTTGGAATGTGTTGCAGGCCTGAAATGCTGGAATGGATGTTTATTAAAAAATGAAATGACGCTGATCAGAGAAAACCTGAAATTTCTTGGGTTCATACTGTCTGCAAAGAAATAAAAGTCAAAGGAAATGTAAGGAACACTTCATATATATATATAAATATAATTTTTATTTTTATTTTATTTATTTTTTTTTTTTGCATTTTCCATACCGTCCCGATTTTGGATTGTACAAATAAGCATGGTGGCAACATCACAACATATTCAGCCATTAGCCTGAATGGTGTTGTTCATCATCATACCATTCGTGATCCCTACAACACTGCCCACATCAACAACTTCCTCGACACACTGCACAACATATTCAGTCCCCATCACCGGGGGGTGGACCAGAGCTGTCCAGATTTGATGTAGTCTTGGACAACGTAAGACTCCACTGGCCTGCTCAGGTACACAATTCTTGGTCCATTGAACATGCACAATTTTTTTGTGCTTCACCTGACACCATACTCTCTGTTTCTCAATCCTACTGAGGAAATCTTTTCTGCATTGATGTGGAAGATCTGTGATCGCCAACCCCACAAATTCATACCCCTTCTCCAGGTAATGGATGAAGCTTGCAGTGATATTTATGAGGGAGCACATCGAGGGGTGGAGGAAGGGTAGTTCACCCACTGTCTGGCCAGAGAGGACACCACATGTTATATCGATGAGATCTTATGGCCAAACTCAAATAGGAGACAAGATGAACCCAAACTTATGTTAACCCTAATGCATTTTTTGTCATTGTTATCTATGCATTACAGTACATACAGCATGTGGTACTGTTCAATCACCTTTGTAATTGTGTTTCACTTTATGGTACTGAATATGCATAACAGTCTATATATTTGTGAAAATACATGTAGGTATGAGTACTATGACAGCCTTCTACAGCAGACTGCTTTGCCCTGCACACTGAAAATTCAAAAACACAGGTTGCAGTTGTCATGTAGAAAAGCTGTTCATTTGATATTTGTGTGTAGAGTTTGGATGCAAAAATATCATTTTGGCAAGAGCTGAAAGAGATTTAGTTGAAGCGTTTGCTTTTCCCAAAAGTGTGAGACATTTTGCATGATTTGGCGGCTGTGTGTTTAGTTTTGACAAAAGGAGTTTCAGAAATTGGGTCTTAGCCACTGCAAAAAACTATAATAGTAAATAAAGTACACTGCTCAAAAAAGAAAGGGAACACTTAAACAACAAAATATAACTCCAAGTAAATCAAACTTCTGTGAAATCCAACTGTCCACTTAGGAAGCAACACTGATTGACAATCAATTTCACATGCTGTTGTGCAAATGGAACAGATAACAGGTAATAAAGGAGTAGTTCTGCAGGTGGGGACCACAGACCACTTCCCAGTACCTATGCTATCTGGCTGATGTTTTGGTCACTTTTGAATGTTGGTGGTGCTTTCACACTCGTGGTAGCATGAGATGGACATCCTTGATGGCACATCAATGCGAGCTGTGGCAAGAAGGTTTGCTGTGTCTGTCAGCGTAGTGTTCAGAGCCTGGAGGCGCTACCAGGAGACAGGCCAGTACACCAGAAGACGTGGAGGAGGCAGTAGGAGGGCAACAACCCAGCAGCAGGACCGCTACCTCTGCCTTTGTGCAAGGAGGAACAGGAGGAGCACTGCCAGAGCCCTGCAAAATGACCTGCAGCAGGCCACAAATGTGCATGTGTCTGCACAAACAGTTAGAAACCAACTCCATGAGGATGGTATGAGGGCCCGACGTCCACAGATGGGGGTTGTGCTCACAGCCCAACACCGTGCAGGACGCTTGGCATTTGCCAGAGAACACCAGGATTGGCAAATTCGCCACTGGTGCCCTGTGCTCTTCACAGATGAAAGCAGGTTCACACTGAGCACATGTGACAGACGTGACAGGAGTCTGGAGACGCTGTGGAGAGCGCGATCTTTGCTGCCTGCAACATACTTCAGCAGCATGACCGGTTTTGGCAATGGGTCAGTAATGGTGTGGGGTGGCAATTTCTTTGGAGGGCCGCACAGCCCTCCATGTGCTCGCCAGAGGTAGCCTGCCTGCCATTAATAGGTACCGAGATGAGATCCTCAGACCCCTTGTGAGACCATTCTGCTGCGGTTGGCCCTTGGTTCCTCCTAATGCAGGACAAATGCTAGACCTCATGTGGCTGGAGTGTGTCAGCAGTTCCTGCAAGATGAAGGCATTGAAGCTATGGATTGGCCCGCACGTTCCCCAGACCTGAATCCGATTGAGCACATCTGCGACATCATGTCTCGCTCCATCCACCTACGTCACATTGCACCACAGACTGTCCAGGAGTTGGCGGATGCTTTAGTCCAGGTCTGGGAGGAGATCCCTTAGGAGACCATCCGCCACCTCATCAGGAACATGCCCAGGCATTGTAGGGAGGTCATACAGGCACGTGGAGGCCACACACAAAACTGAGCCTCATTTTGACTTGTTTTAAGGACATTACATCAAAGTTGGATCAGCCTGTAGTGTGTTTTTCCACTTTAATTTTGTGTGTGACTCCAAATCCAGGACTCCATTGGTTAATAAATTTGATTTCCATTGATGATGATTTTGTGTGATTTTGTTGTCAGCACATTCAGCTTTGTATTCAAAGAGAATATTTCATTCATTCAGATCTATAATGTGTTATTTGAGTATTCTCTTTATTTTTTTGAGCAGTGTACTTTCAGTACTCACAGCAGGCAAGAGAGCTGAACACATTTCTGTGGTTTTCCTAAAGTTTATTTTGAACAAATCTCATGACACTCAAGACTAAAAGTTAACTTTCCATTCAGCTAATGCTCAGGGAATTATTTGGGGTTCTAGTAGGGCTGTAGTGAAGACAACCTTGGTCCAAATAGCTGAGACAGAGAAATTTAGTAAAATAATAGGAAGAACAAGTTTAAGCCAAGTCTTGAACTAAAATGTAACTGGTCACTTTCAAAATGTCTGAAAGAAAGGTAAATGGACATATTATAATTATGTATTCATTTGACCAGTGTAAGAATACTGTGTAACTATTGTATCCAGTGGTTACAAACCCTACCTACCTTTGGTGATGTGGTTTACTATAGTTGCTCAAGAGACGTTTGCAATTATTGAAGTGCAGTTCAAGGCATATTTTAATTGATTAGCCAAGTTGCGCTCAGTTAATGCTCATAGCAAATAATAGTGAGATAAGGCATGGACGCAGCATTGGGATGATTAGGTGACTTGTTTTAAGCAGTTTAAAATGATTTGAATATTACTTGTGTCACGCTTTGGACAAAGAAGACAGATGTATGTACAGGTTTGGATGGTTTATTGACAGGAGACAAGGTACAAACAAGGTGAAGTACAGAGTGAACACTAAGCTAACTGACAAGGCTAACAGAGAGAAGCTGATAGCCTATGCTAACACAAACAAACACACAATGCTACTGCATACAGACAATAGGCTAATGCTTGTACACACAGACAATGTCCTGCTGAAAAGACCAGACTAGACCAGCCTAGCCCAGCAGGCTGGTTTTAGCTGGTTACCAGCCTTAGCTGGTCTGGCTGGTCGGCTAGTTTAATGGGGTTTTGGACACGCACCAGCTGGTCAGACTACCAGCAACCCATCTTAAGTTGGATTTAGATGTTTGATTTTTTTTTAAGCAGAGTACTAACACCCTAGTACAACCTAACTAACTAAAGCTAATAGACAATGTGCTAACTAGACTGGACAAAGTCACAATAGACTCAAAACATATGCTAACCCCTGCTAACCAACAGAGACCATGTACTAACAACACTACTAGATCATGTGTTGCACAAACAGACAATGCTAATACAAGTCATAGGCTACACTTATAGGCAGTGCTAATACTAACAAAGCAGCAATACAAACAGAAAATGCTAAAGGCAACAGATAATGAGCTAATACAAACAGAAAATCAAAATAGAAGAGAGCTATAATGGACCACAATATTAGTCGAGACATAAAGAATCACAAGAAGCAAGAACACAGAGACAAGGAGCAAAAAAAAAAAAACAGACCAAGAAACTGTAGTCAGGATGTGTGACAATGCCAGACAAGGAGGTGTAGAGTTTGTTTATTTATATGTTTAATTAGTTTATTTATAGTTGCTTTTAGCATCAATGGATATTTAATGACAGACACAAGATTTAATCGACACGCAAGGTCATATCGTAACTAGTCATACATAGTCAGATCGGGCTAATTTAATGTAATTAATTAACATATTGTATGTCTTTGGACTGTGGGAAGAAACCAGAGGACCCAGAGTAAACCCACATGGACACAAAGAGGACATGCAAACTCCACAGACACAGGGTCTGAGGTCAGGATCAAACCGGGGATGCTGGAGCTGTGAGGCATCCATACTGACTGTGTCACAGTGCCGCCCGAAGGTGTACAGACAATTTGAGTGTTTTATTGGTGACATGTGGAGACCTGGCCTCTGTGTGGAGTTTTCATGTAGTACTTGTGTCTGGATGGTTTCCTTCAGGGACTATGGATTCATCCCACATAGTGTGTGTGTGTGTGTGTGTGTGTGTGTGCTCTGTGAAGGATGTACTACATTAGGGAATCAGCTGAATCTGAATTTTTCATTTGCTCTTGATAATGTTCAGTTTTAAATGGAATCTAAGTGGTTTGTAAGAGCTCACTTCACTTAACCCAGTTTAGAGTTACAATTGCGTTGTAGCATATAATGCAGAGCCCCTATTGTAAATTTTAGGATTTTTCTTCTTCTTCTTACTTTTCTTCTCACTCCATTAAGTGAATCGAGCGAACCAAACATAAAGCCTAGAGACACAAAACGGTCAACATGTAGTAGTCCCTCCTGTTACTCAGTTGGGCAAAATGAGCTCGATCAGACCCAATGGGGTGCTACAGTGAAGCAAAATATGTTGCAGTCAGTAACTTCTATTTAGTAAGACCTGGAGACAAAATTATTCTCATACCTTGGTTCAAGCCAAATACAAAATGTATATTAAACCACTAATCACTGCCCACTTATACGTTTTGCTAAACCTACTTTAGCGAACTACTTCCTGAGTTTTCACCCTAGCTGCACTTTGTACGCAAAATATTCACAAGAGTCTGAAACTCTCAGCAAAGTTGACATTTTCGAATAACATGGCTGTCATATGCCAATCAGGGCTGGAGCTGTATTTACTTACACAGCTGAACAGCTTCATTAGTTTTTATGAACTTTTAAATATTAATATTAATACCACTATGGAATTTGAGGTAGATGACATAATTGGGTGGGCTTTTGTTAGTAGGGGGTGCTGTAATTTGCATATACATGTAACTGTTTCTCAGCCATTGCTAATCCAATCCAGATTAAATTTCGCATACTGCTTCTGTGGGCAAGATGGCTGTAAAAACATCCTAAGGATAAATAAACAAACATGGTTGCCTTTCAGTTGGCAATTGCAAGGTTAACCACAATCAATCAACACAGAACTTGAATGATGAGTACATGGACAAACTTTCTATACGAATAGAAATTTCCATAAGGATTGGCCAATGTGGGCACTATTGCTGATTTAAACATGAAAAAATAGCACATCTCTTACACGTCATCATAGCGACAAGAAATTGGACATAAATCATGCATCCCTGAGAGACTGAAAATTCTGCATTTACAAATGTTTACACCTTATCAGTTTTCTTCTTTTGGTGATTGTTTGTAGCACATTCTTTTTGAACTAGTCCTAGGATTTTCATCCAAATGTCTCAACATTTGATTTCAAATACAGTGGGCCAAAAAAGTATTTGGTCAGCCACTGATTGTGCAAGTTCTCCTACTTAGAAATAGGGAGGTCTGTAATTTTTCATCATAGGTACACTTTCAACTATGCAAAACAAAATGAGAAAAAAAAAATCCAGAAATCACATTGTTGGATTTTTAAAGAATTTAATTGTAAATTGATGGTGGGAAAATAAGTATTTGGTCAATAAATTTGGTTCAACTCAATACTTGGGTAACATAACATTTGTTGGCGATGACAGAGGTCAAACATTTCCTGTCAGTCTTCACCAGGTTTGCACACACACTGTATCAACATTAACTTTATTGTCAAAAACTACAATATGTGCAAGACATAAAAAGAGTATTGAAATTCTGGTTACTCTCAGACCCATGGTGCAAACCGATGAACATTAAACATTTAGATAAAAACACCAAAGTCTCCAATGGCTGAAATACAACAACAATAGTATATAAATTATAACTACAGTACTATGCATTTAGAGATAAAACGTCTCTGACATTGGGATCTGAAGTAGTGATTGAGTGTATGTATAAAATCCCTGATGTTGAAGTAAAGTGACATAATGCAGTGGGTTAAGGCTAGTGCAAATAATAAGTACTGCAAAATGAATGAGCACATAGATTTTGTAAACTGATGAGTGCATAAGCAGTACGTAGTGATGGCAGAGTCCGGTATTGAGTTCAGTATGAGTTTGTGTGTTTATGGGGATGTGTGATTGAGATTGTTTATTAAGCGGTAAAAGATGTATGAGAGGCAGAGCAGGGAGAGAAGTTGAGAGTCCTGACTGCCTGATGACAGGGGGCTGTCCCTCAGTCTGCTGGTTCTAGCTAGCCCGGAGACTCTGCAGTCTCCTCCCCTCCCTGATGGAAGCAGTCTGAAGTAGCCATGTAGTGGGTGTCTAGGATCAGCCGCCATGCAGAGAGGGCTTTCCGAGTGAGACGGGCACTGTGTAGGTCATGGAGCGAGAGGAAAGTCGTGCCGATGATCTTCTCACTGCTCTCACGATGCGCTGGAGGGTCCTTGCGGCAGAACATTCCTGTTAAGTCTTCACCAAGGTTTGCACACACTGTAGCTGGTATTTTTGGCCCATTCCTCCATGCAGATCTCCTCTCTAGAGCAGTGATGTTTTGGGGCAATGTGGACTTTCAACTCCCTCCACAACGTTTTCTATGGGGGGTTGAGCTCTGGAGACTGGCTAATGCCACTCCAGGACCTTGAAATGCTTTTTTTAAACGGAGCCACTCCTCCGTTGCCCGAGCGGGTGCGTTTTGGGATCATTGTCATGCTGAAAGACCCCGCTACGTTCCATCTTCAATGCTCTCACTGATGGGAAGGAGGTTTTTGGCTTAAAATCTCACGATACATGGCCCCGTTCATTCTTCCCTTAACACGGATCAGTCGGCCTGTCCCCTTTTGCAGAAAAACAGAAACATCCCCAAAGCATGTTGTTTCCACCCCCATGCTTCACAGTAGGTAGGGCGCAACTCAGAATTCTTCTTCCTCCAAACACGGCGAGATGGGTTTTTTATACCAAAAGTTCTATTTTAGTTTCATCTGACCACATGCCCATTCTCCCAATCATCTTCTGGATCATCCATATGCTCTCTGGCAAACTTCAGATGGGCCTGGATATGTAGCTTGGCTTAAGCAGGGGGACACACGCCCTGGCACTGCAGGATCTGAATCCCTCTTGGCGTAGTGTGTTTCCTGATGGCAGCCTTTGGTACTTTGGTCCCAGCTCTCTGCAAGTCATTCATCAGGTCCCTCCGTGTAGTTCTGAGATTTTTGCTCACCGTTCTCATGATCATTTTGACCCCACGGGATGAGATCTTGCATGGGTCCAGCCCCGGAGATTATCAATGGTCTTCTATGTCTTACAATTGCTCCCACAGTTGATTTTTATTCACACCAACCTGCTTGCCTATTGTAGATTCACTCTTCCCAGCCTGCTGCAGGTCTACAATTTTCTTCCTGGTGTCCTTCGACAGCTCTTTGTCTTGGCCATAGTTGAGTTTGGAGTCTGACTGTTTGAGGCTGTGGACAGGTGTCATTTATACAAATAACGAGGTCAAACAGGTGCCATTAATAAGGTAACGAGTGGAGGACAGAAAGAGCTTCTTAAAGAAGAAGTTACAGGTTCTGTGCAAGCCAGAAATCTTGCGGTGACCAAATACTTTATTTTCCACCATGATTTACAATTAAATGCTTTAAAAATACTACAATGTGATTTCCTGGATTTTTTTTCTCATTTTGTCTCTCATAGCTGAAGTGTAGCTATGATGAAAATTACAGACCTCTCTCATCTTTCTAAGTCAGAGAACGTACCCAATCAGCGGCTGACTAAATACTTTTTTGCCCCACTGTAATTGTCAAAAGTCTGTATGTCTAAAAAAGTTGACTTTTTAAAAAATATGATTTTAAAAATCATAGTTAAATTATGTAGGTAGAGGTTTTCCAGGTTAGGTTAGTTAAAACTTAAAAATGTGTAGTCTGGTTATGACCCCATTTGACACAACTTTACTCCATTAAGTTCTGAAGAAAACTGTTTGCAATTTTTCAAGAGCTCTCTCACATTTACTTAATTCTGTTTATGGTCACAGGGAGCCAGGGCCTAACCAGAAGCACAGAGTGCAAGATGCGAATCACCGTTTCACAGGATGCCACTCCATCACAGACAACATGCATGAACACACACATATTACTGGTCTGTAGTAACTCTTAGGAAAACCATGTTTTAATTTTGAAAAGTCGTGTTAATTCGAAATAAGTTTTGGTGCTTGCAGTAGCTTTATTTGTTCATGACTTGAAGTCACAGCATGTTACTGCACTATTACGTTTCTAAATAAATTGGAATTGGAAGTGTGTGTGGGTTACAGATGATGGATAAAGATCAATCTTGAGGTATACTCTGTAAAGAACCAGTGATCTAATCGAATGCTTAATGTATTTATGTTTCTGCTTCCTTTGAAAAGTAATGAGAATTTAATATACACTTGGTTGTTTTTTGTTATATTTTGGATAGTTGGACAAACTTAGTTTTAGGAAAACTCACTGGGCCTCATTCACGAAACGCAAGCACAACAAATTTTGCATGTAAATAATTCATAAAACACTTGTTTTCATAATTGACCGCATTCATGAAAATGTTTGTAGTACCAAAATACTAGTAAATACGAACCAAATTTACACCTGCTCCTGACCATGCATAAAGTGTGTAATGTCAATTTATTTATTTATTTCGACACACACTCAATCACACTCAGTCAATGAATTACGAATTAAGCACATTTTAAAGGAAAATAAAAGGACATCAATCCCTGAACTGAATCTCAAGAGAATGGTCATGCAATAAGACAGCAACGGTTCACATACTTTTGCCACAAATATATGATCTTGAAATATTTTTCTTTAATAAATAAATTACCAGGTATAATATTTCTATCTCATTTGCTTAATTGTTTTCTCTTTATCTACTTATAGAACTGAATCAGATAATGTTTTAGGGTATTTATATATTTAACAGTTCACAAACGGTCAAGCACCACTTCCAGTATTCATAACAAATGCGGCAGTGGGATAATTTTAGCTGTGTGCTGAAGTACCCTGCATTACAGTACAATTGTGAGTTAGCAGTAAGCAAAGTCATAAAATGTAATAATAGGATATAACTTGTCATTCTGATATGTTAAGTTGATTTTGATATGTAAACTGGAATCAAATATACTGTATATGTGTAGGTTTTCTGCAACCAAGGTAATGGGCAAACTTGGGGATATGTTAATTTGGGCCCTGTTTTTTCTCCTTTTATACGTCTGTGATTCCATTCTCTCAGTGCAAAACTCAGTAGAATGCTCTGAAAGCCATTTGGCGTTGGAAGCTTCCAAGGTTATAGCACTAAGAATTTAGATCTCACAGTCTTTCAGATACTTGAAATGGTGAAGAGGATTTGAAGCTTCATTCCCTTTGAAAGAATGTTCTTCATTTTCTTTAAAAAATTAATTACAGTTAAACTTGTTAAAGTCCAACATTCCAATCATGGATTTCTCCTATTTGAAATGATCAAATTCAACTAGCAGTAGTAACCTGTGGTAACCTGTGGGGTTAGTTCCAACTGAAGGATGAGAATAATTATTAATAATATTAATAATAATAATTATTATTATTAATAATTTATTTGGACTGGACAAGAAGCATTGGTCTAATTACGAAGCTTACCATCCTCACGGGACTTCTGGATGAAGGCATCCACTCCACTTTCTCCATAATTTCCCTCTGAGGCTACAGTGGAGACATAGTTCCAGCCCATGTGCCGAACAATGTCCACCATGGCTTGGGCCTGGTAGGTGTCTGGAGGAACCACTCGAGAGAAGAAGTCGTAGCGTGTGTTGTCGCTCAGCTCTGGTGCTGTGGAAGTCCGTACTCACTCTGGGGAATCTGTTCAGGGGTAGAGATGAAAAAACCACACTCAGTAATCATAAGTATACTTTTCCTACAAACCACTGAGGAGGCCCAGCTTACCTCCGACACGTCAAAACAAATACCTCCTACAGGCAAAGAGATTTTATATATTCTCTCTCTCTCTCTCTCTCCCTCTCTCCTCCATCTCTCTCTCTCTCTCTCTCTCTCTCTCTCTCTCACCTCTCACTCTCTGTCCTGTCTATCTATATATAACACACACACACACACACAGCACACATAGATATATATATATATATATAATATATATTATATATATATATATCTTCTATATATATATATATACATACAGTTGGGGGCAAAAAAGTATTTAGTCAGCCACCGATTGTGCAAGTTTCCTACTTAATTTTTCATCATAGGTACACTTCAATTATGAGACAAAATGACGAAAAAAAATCGTGGACAAACATATTGTAGGATTTTAAATTAAGATTGGAATTGTACAGCATGGTGAAAATAACTATTTGGGTCAATAAACTAAATAAACAACATTTCTGGGGGCTCTCACAGACCTGTAACTTCTTTAAAGAAGCTCTTCTGTCCTCCACTCGTTAACCTGTATTAGTGGCACCTGTTTCCACCTCATTCTCTGTATAAAGACACCTGTCCACAGCCTCAACGTCAAACTCCAAACTCGACCATGGCCAGAACCAAGAGCTGTCGAAGGACACCAGGAAAAAATTGTAGACCTGCACCAGGATGGGAAGAGTGAATCTACAATAGGCAAGCAGGTTGGTGGTGAATAAATCAACTGTGTGAGCAATTGTAAGAAAATGGAAGACATACAAGGCCATTGAATGATCTCCCTCAATCTGGAGATCATCCAAGCACGCAAGATCTCATCCGGTGGGGGTCAAAAATGATTATGAGAACGGTGAGCAAAAAATTCCAGAACTACACGGAGGGACCTGATTGAATGATCTGCAGAGAGCTGGGAACCAAAGTAACAAGGCTGCCATCAGTAACACACTACGCCGAAAGGGGACTCAGATCCTGCAGTGGCCAAGTGTGTCCCCCTGCTTAAGCCAGTACATGTCCAGGCCCTCTGGAATTTGTCAGATAGCCTATGGACGATCCAGATAGAGATTGGGGAATATCATGTAGACATATGAAACCAAATAGAACTTTTTGGTAAAAACTCAACTCATCGTGTTTTGGAGATAAGAAGAATTCTGATTGAACCATACCTACTGTAAGCATGGGGGTGGAAACATCATGTTATGGGGCTGTTTTTTCTGCAAAGGGGACAGAACAACTGATCTGTATTAAGGGTAAATATGAACGGGGCATGTATCATGAGATTTTAAAGCCAAAACCTCCTTCATCAGTGAGAGCATTGAAGATGGAATGTTGGCTGGGGTCTTTCCAGCATGACAATGATCCCAAACACACTGCTCGGACAACGAAGGAATGGCTCCATAAAAAGCATTTCAAGGTCCTGGAGTGGTTTAGTCAATTTCCCAGACTTCAACCCCATAGACAGTGTGTGGAGAAATGGGCCCAAAATACCAGCTACAGTGTGTGCCAAACTGGTGAAGACTTACAGGAAACGTTTGACCTCTGTCATTGCCAACAAAGGTTATGTTACAAAGTATTGAGTTGAACTAAATTTATTGACCAAATACTTATTTTCCACCATAATTTAGAATTCAATTCTTTAAAAATCTTTTTCTAATTTTGTCCCTCATAGTTGAAGTGTACCTAAGATGAAAATTACAGACCTCTCTCATTTTTCTAAGTAGGAGAACTTGCACAATCAGTGGCTGACTAAATTTTTTTCCCCACTGTATATATGAACACAGTATATATGTATGCATATACATATATATATATTTTATATAGTTACTGATGATCTGGTCAAGTAGGATTTTCTGGCTCTATTTCCATTGTAATACATGTTACACTATTTTTGGGACTAAAATAACACTTTTGGTTCTAAAAGGATGTGCTGGCATTTCTGGAGGTTGGTCTTAAGCCTTCTACCTTTAAGACCAGCATCCAGAAAAGGTTACACTTGCCTGTCATATATCACACCAGTATTTAAGCAGCAGATCCAAAATGGGAACATTATTTCACACTGCTGTGACATCAACAGTCTCACCACAAAGGCCTAAAGGATGTGCTAGGGATAACAGATGTCTGCACAGCTTTAGAGATAGAATCACCTTCAGTATACTCTGGCAAATTCTGTCTAGGCCGATACAATTTTGCATTACTCACTCAATAGAAAAGGAACTCTTGGGATACTAAATCAGACAACTGTGGACAGAAGTGTTGCACAATGAGTGAAAGAGCCATGGTCCAGGTACCTTTGTTAATACATTAGCTGAATATAAACAACAGCAATATTACATTTCATATTATTACATTAAGTTTACATATTACATAATTTCACACATAAGCTAAACATTAATGGAATATTTGTAAGGAGCCACACTATTCCAGTTCCTAAGTATTGCTTAGCCATGCAGTTAAAGATGTAGTCTACAGCTGAATAAGATCTCTTTGAAAGTTCTAGTTGAAAGCTTTGTAGTAATCATCACATCACTACTGAAATAGCACCTGTTACATATAAATAGATCATGTTAAAAACAATACTTCTCTCCTTGTACTACTGTTCACTACTAATTAATGTCATCAAAGTATTTCAAAATATTTGACCTTATCATAAGGTTAAGGTTTAAATTGGGTTGGGCTGTACAACACTTCTGTGTATTAATCATTTGCAGCTGGGGATGGTGGCTGCTTGCAGGCATGGAGATATTCGTGGATAAACTAATTTGAGAGAAAAAAAATATCTCATCCATATCTAACACTGCTTCTTGACTCTTATCAGATGTTGTTTACTCTGATAGGAGATGCTATTTTCACATCTGTTACTGTCAAGCTAAGTGGAGCAGCAAATGGCTGAGCTGCAAGAATAGAATGGAAAAACCACGGTGTAATTATCGTAAAAACAGATCGGTCCTGTGCTAGGAACAGACAAATGTTGTAGCAGAGGACTGCCCATATGCATTTGCAAAAGCCCAGACCAAATTTCAATTCATGTTAATAAATAACTAGCCAAACTGGATTGAGAAGTACAATCACACTTCTATATTTAGACTCAAATGTATTCAGTGCAGATTCACAGCTTCAGGTTTGTTGGTGGTGAAACAACTTCAGTGTTTGGTGATGCTGTTAGCTTTTGTCTGCTAACTTTAAGTAACTACTGTGAGTCGTCGTTTGAACTTTGGGCCATAACTAATTAAACCAAAAAAGGAGTCTGATCACAGTTCTGACAACCCCCCTCCACCATACAAAGAGGGATTGGGCATTCAGCATTAGTCTGACTTCAAGCTGCGTAGCATTGAAATTGAAATGTCAGTCTAATGGGTGGGCTGCACTGGGATACACACTGAGTGACTGTCAGCAGCTGACATATCTGTAGAGACTGTCATTTATGTCAAGAGTGGAAGGAAACATTCAGGTTTAGATGCTAAAGCAAGGTTAATCTCACTGCCAAAAGTAACTTTTACCAGATTTATTTTTAAGTTGCTCTGTTTAGGTCAAGTATTAATATGGAGAAGATATGAGTTGATATTATAACCTATATATGGGGTGTCTGAACATAACACGGCATGGTGTTGCTTTGTATTTAAAGTTGTGGCTGCAAATGGCACAAACAGTGTTTCACAATGCACAATAGACACCCTTTAATATTTCAGTCATTTATTCTCGACCACTGACGA
Organism: Ancistrus triradiatus; assembly: GCA_025084515.1. Taxonomy (NCBI): domain Eukaryota; kingdom Metazoa; phylum Chordata; class Actinopteri; order Siluriformes; family Loricariidae; genus Ancistrus; species Ancistrus triradiatus. The sequence goes on along the minus strand of JAJAGP010000810.1, from coordinate 181,945 downwards.
TTTAGCAGTCCATTGCTCCTGCCTGGAAATTGCATCTAGCAATGCTCATCTCATTCACTATCCTACATCTCCAGGAAGAACCATCATCATCCTTATAGCCTTTCCATCTTGCCTGAATTGAGTGCATTACAGAACCTGAAGACCTGGTCTGGTGAATTAAATTAGTATTTGATTCATATTCAAGCCTCTCCCTGCTTGGCTAAACAGAATTTTACTGTTATGTACTATAGTGTCTAGTATAGTGTCTAGTGTTATGTCCAGTTTTAAGTCATGAAAACTATAGGACCCCATGCTTTGATGAATCTCTAAGGTGACAGTGAGCAAAAGTAATAAGTAAGGGTTACAGAGGGTAGAGGATGAGTATAAGTCTTTGTCAGTTCATTATCATCTTTGAGCAGCATGGTTCCTGATGGAGCTGAGAAGCAGGAGAGGAGCTTATAGAGTGTCAGAGTCAAAGAGCACTTTGAATATAATCACCAGAGTGCTCTCCATCCAAGCAAGCAGGCATGACAAAGTCAGCTCTGGGTATTGATTTATTTGTCAAAGTCCTGTGTAAGGCAGCTAAAATCGTTATTTGGCAGAGATCGGGCTTTATATTATTGTCTATGTTTGCTGTGGTCCTGGAATAAAATAGATAAATTAATTATTCCTCAACAATACACATGAAATGCTTTCTTGTCCTTTTTTTATCAGTAAAATATTTTAGTAATAGCAAGTTAACTTTCTACTAATTCTCCAACTCAAATAGCAGTCTTTTTTTCCCTCTCAATCTGACCTTGCATATTCCTGGTCAGGGATATGGAGGCCCTCGTGTCTATCTCTGGAGAACACAGGGATCAGGCGTAGTGGACACTGTCGTAATACCGGTGTATTATCACCCATCCGGCCTCAACTCCCTCACATAGCCAATCGTGCTGGGCTAGCATATTAGACCACCAACTGAGCACCCACATACAGCAGTAGTAGTAGGACCCATGGGAACTTATTTGCTCTAAGAGTACTGTGCTGCGGAAATCTGCACTAAGCGAGCACATGGACGTGTGCTGAGTGCCAAACAAACGATGAGTGCTGAGACAAGTTTTTCGCTTCAAAATGCATCGAGACTGAAATTTGAGAGTTGCAAAATATTTTTGAGACTGAACAATTACAGAAGGTTTAAATTAGAGATTGAGCAGCAGCCCGATTTTCTGGCCGAGTCCTATTGCTGATTTTTTTGTTTTTAATATGATCAGCCAATTCCGATTTTGGCTGATTTTCTTTCTGTTTAAAAATGATAAATTACTTTTGTTTTAATGGAAACATTTTCATTGCTAAAGAAAGATAGCACTGCACAAGTGTAAATGTGACTGGAACAGAATCGGTTATGAGACTGATCGGCCAATCACCGGTTCCGATTATCGGTTACGGCCTCATCCTAAAAACCAGCCAATTTTGGTCACCAGGCGAGCAAAAAAAAGTAGAATGATTTGCATTCACCATTCTAAAACACAACATAAAATGTCAGCATGACAAAAAATACAAGGCAGACTGCAACAGGTGAAGCAGAAATTATAGATTTTATTGGTGCTTATGGCATATATTCAGTAATTTACTAAATATATTTCAGTCATTTTTTAAAAAGATCAATTGCTTCAATAAATAATGTTGCCCTAGCTACAGTCGTATGAAAATGTTTGGGCACCCCTGATAATTTTCATGATTTTAGTTTATAAATCATTGGTTGTTCAGATCAGCAGCTTGAGTTAAATATATCATATAGCAGATGAACACAGTGATATTTGAGAAGTGAAATGAAGTTTATAGGATTTAGAGAAAGTGTGCAGTAATTATTCAAACAAAATTAGGCAGGTGCATAAATTTGGGCACCCCAACAGAAAAATTACATCAATTACATACACATCCTTTTGTAGAAATAACAGCCGCTAAACGCTTCCTACAGCTTCCAGTCTGGATTCTGGTTGAAGGTGCTTTGGACCATTCTTCTTTAGAAACATCTCCAGTTCAGTCAGGTTTGATGGTTTCTGAGCATGGACAGCCCACATTTTCCAAAATTCTTGAACATTGTTTGAACATTTTGAAACATTGTTGTAAGATAAGTGTTTGTCTTGGATGCGGTGCTTCTTTTTCTGCTCCTTGTTATGCTCCAAATACCTCAATGTGTTAGTTTCACATCAGTACACAAGCACTTTTATTCCAAAATGAAGCCTGGATTGTCCAAATGTGCTGTAGCACACCTCAAGTGTTTGTGGCGTGTCCTGCAGAAAATGCTTCTTCTGCATTACTCTCCCATAACAAGCCTCTCTTTTGCAAAGTTCGCTGTAAATATTGAACGATGAACAGTGACTCCCATCTGCGCAAGAATGAGGTTTATGGTCTTTGGAGGTGGTCTGTGGCTTGACTATGACTGTTCTCCACCATCCTTCGCCTCTGCCTATCTGAGATTTTTTTCTGGTCTGCCACTTAACTAGACTGTGCCTGTGGTCTTCCATTGCCTCATATGTTCCCTCACATGTGGACTGAACAGCTTGCCTCTCTGAGAGAGCTTGTCTTCGCCTTTCCCTGAACCATGCTGTGAAACAACCTCTGTTTTCAGGCCATTTGAGATTTGGTTTTGAAGTCCCATGTTGCCACTCTTCAGGAGAAGATGCAAGAGGAGAAAAACTTTTCCAATGGCCACCTTAACACTTTTCTCATAGTGGTTCACTTTTGTGTATGTAATCAAGGGTCAATGAGCTTATTACAAACAATTTTTGTGTTTCCATAATTAGTGCTAAAGGTATTCCAAATGACCAAGGTGGGCCCAATTTATTATGCACCTGCCTAATTTTTGTTTTTGAATAATTACTGCACACTTTCTGTAAAACCTTATAAACTTAATTTTCACTTCTCAAATTCCACGGTGTTTCATCTGCTATAGGATATATTTAACCCTGAAATTGCTGAGGCTGACACCAATGATTTATAACTAAAAAATCAGAAAATTATCAGGGGTGGCCCAAACCTTTTTCATACGACTGTATAAATGTGCTACTGACACAAAGCACAATATGCATTTTTTCATTTTGTCATGTGCTAGTAATAACTATTGCATGTTCTAATTCTTCATCTTGAAATATACTGTACTACAGAGTTAAACACTTCACTGTTCATGCAAATATAAATTATTACTAGGAAAAATCTGACAAAACATAAAACAATATTGAGTGAATACTGCCTGTAAACGAAATAAAAGTCAAAGTAATTTAATAATACACTTCATCTTTTTATTTGAAATTTACCTACTGTCCCTTACTGCTGATTTGTTGGGGGTGTATTTCAATGGCTAGGCTTACATCGTTGCAAGCTACTGGGATCTTTGCAATCAGATTACAGAATCAGACTTTGCATTGTCCCTTTTTGCCATATTACTGCAAGTGACCCATGATTAGGAATTTGTGTTCTTCTTAGTAGACATGACCATCATGTAGGGCAACAGCTTATAGGTAAAACTATCTAACAAAAACTCGAGTATAGGAAACAAAATAAAACATTAAGTATTTAGTCAGCCACTGATTGGTGCAAGGTTTTTGTTTCATCCTACTTAGAAAGATGAAGAGGTCTGTAATTTTCATCATAGGTACCTTCAACTATGAGGAGACAAAATAGAAAAAAAATCGAGGAAACACATTTTTCTGAATAGAGAAAATTTGGTTTAACTTTATTCTCTTTTATTCTTGTTTAAATGTTTTTATATCAATATTTTAGTCTAAAATTTAAATACAGAGAACCCAGTTAAACAAATGAGACAAAATATAAACTTGGTCATTTATTTATTGAAGAAAATTTATTCAATATTATATATTATGAGTGGCAAAAGTATGTGAACCTTGCTTTCAGTATCTGGTGTGACCTCCCTGTGCAGCAATTATTGCAACTAAACGTTTTCTGTTTTAGTACTGTTGATCAGTCCCAGTACAATTTTAGCCCATTCCTCCGTACAGAACAGCTTCAGCTCTGGGATGTTGGTGGGTTTCCTCACATTAACTGCTCGCTTCAGGTCCTTCCACAACATTTCTTTTGAATTAAGGTCAGGACTTTGACTTGGTCATTCCAAAACATTAACTTTATTCTTCTGTAACCATGGTTTGGTAGAACGACTTGTGTGCTTAGGGTCGTTGTCTTGCTGCATGACCCACCTTCTCTTGAGCTTCAGTTCATGGACATGGACAGATGTCCTGACATATTCCTTTAGAATTCTCTGATATAACTTCGGAATTCATTGTTCCATCAATGATGGCAAGCCGTCCTGGCCCAGATGCAGCAAAATAGGCCCAAACCATGATACTACCACCATCTTTCACAGATGGGATAAGGTTCTTATGCTAGAATGCAGTGTTTTCCTTTCTCCAAACATAATGCTTTCTTTTAAACCAGAAAGTTCTATTTTGGTCTCATCCGTCCAGTAGCCTTCTGGCTTGTCCACGTGATCTTTAGCAAACTGCAGACGAGCAGCAAAGTTCTTGTTGGAGAGCAGTGGCTTTCTCCTTGCAACCCTGCCATACACACCATTGTTGTTCAGTGTTCTTCTGATGGTGGACTCATGAACATTAATGTTAGCCAATGTGAGAGAGGCCTTCAGTTGCTTAGAAGTTACCCTGGGGTCCTTTGTGACCTCGTCAGCTATTACACGCCTTGCTCTTGGAGTGATCTTAGTTTGTCGACCACTCCTGGGGAGGGTAACAATGGTCTTAAATTTCCTCCATTTGTTCACAGTCTGTCTGACTGTGGATTGGTGGAGTCCAAACTCTTTAGAGATGATTTTGTAACCTTTTCCAGCCTGATAAGCATCAAAAACTCTTTTTCTGAGGCCCTCAGAAATCTCCTTTGTTCGTGCCATGATACACTACAACAAACATCTGTTGTAAAGAGCAGACTTTGATAGATCCCTGTTCTTTACATAAAACAGGGTGCCCACTCACACCTGATTGTCATCCCATTGATTGAAAACACCTGACTGTAATTTCACCTTCAAATTAACTGCTAATCCTAGAGGTTCACATACTTTTGCCACTCACTAATATGTGATATTGGATGATTTTCCTCAATAAATAAATGAGCTTTGAAAGTACAGTAAAATATTTTTGTCTCGTTTGTTTAACTGGGTTCTCTTTATATACTTTTAGGACTTGTGTGAAAATCTGATGCTGTTTTAGATCATATTTATGCAGACATAGAAAATTCTAAAGGGTTCACAAACTTTCAAGCACCACTGTATGTTCTTTACTTTAAACTGTTTTACTGAAAGAGTAAAGATATGATTTAAACAATATCCTAATAAATGTTAAACATGATGGATGTCCTATGTTAAAGTGTAAACGTAAATATCTGTGTCAGGTGAAAACCTGAGTAATTAAAAATGTAAAAACATAAAAAGTTAATTGGGAGAAAATAAACATATTCCATGGAGACCTGAGGTAACAGAAATTTGTACAAGAAGTTAAAGCATCGTTGGTTTGACACATTGAGTAATGTTTTAAAAAAATTACCTGTCAAACCTTTTACCTTTTTGTTGCTTTTTCTCTTTTTAGATACCTCATTAAAACAAGACCCATATGCTAATCAGCACAAAATAGGTAGTCCATCATCTACAAATTTAGCATTGTGAGCCTGGTGAGAAAGCAAATGCTGCAAAATCAGATTTGTGGCCAGCTTTAATGGGAGACTACTGGAATATGGAACAAGGCCCTAAGGATTCCATACTACGGTGGAGACACAAACTTTTTGGTGCGTGTGAGTGTGGATTGTAATGGTTTTTTTAAACCTGAATTGCCATTGCGGAGATGGTATATATATCCCCAGTAAAAGCATATCTAGCTACAAGCATCTGCAGCTACAGGCTTTGGCACTGACAGCAGCCATGTGAAGCTGGAGTACAAAATACTAGTCACTTCATCCCAACTCTGCCACTTATATGCTGTTCATGATAGACTGAGAACTAAATGCTGCACTAACACCTCCCTTGTTGCTTCTTCAGACGGTTAATGGAGAAAGGCCTCAATTATGGATGTTTGTGAGGAACATTAATTATTCAGTGTAGCTTCAGTGGCATAGACCTCTCAATGACTGTGGCTGAAATATTGGCAAGGGAAAATACCACCTGTTTAATTATGGTGATTAGCTCAGGGGGCCAGCTACAATCCAACCCTATTTGTATATTTCACCGTTAATCATGTTTATGCACATAAGGAAATCATGGGACAATGCTTGTGGGTCTACTGCTTGACTTAATAACTTGGCAAATAATTCTTCTTGGATTCTGCATGTGAGCAATAAGCTTTCATCCATGTATCAAATGTCTAATTGCACAATTCTTTTAATTTAGGTTGTTCAGTAGGCCTCTGTGTTGTAGGTGTAATGTAAAACACTGGGAGATAAACACTTTATTATTAGTGTCAGGAGATCATGTTTGTTTGTTTATTTGATGTTGCTTTTAGCATCAATGGCCATTCTAGTGACAGACACAAAGTCACATCAATACACAAGGTCACACTGAAACCAGTCATACACACTCTCAGATATGGCCAATTTAGCCTAATCAATTAACCTAATGTATGTCTTTGGACCCAGAGTAAACCCACATGGACATGGGGAGGGCATGCAGACTCCATACAGAAAGAACCCAGGCTGCTTCACCTGGAATCAAATCAGTCCCAAAGTTATATGAAGAATATTATATTAATATGAAGAATAGAGCTGCTGAGGCCTTTAACTGACAGTAGCAATTACTAGTGATGAATGACAGAGCAAAATAAGTGGCATAGTGACACAGACAATATTGCGAATGATTATGGAGCGACAGGTTGAGCCAAAAAAAAAAAAAAGTGCTTCATCAATTAAATTAACATCATTTGTCCCCACACATAGATCTTATCAACATGATGCCACATAATGATTGTGGTTTATCTAAAATGAGATCTTAAATAACTCAAATTGAACTATTATCTGTATTTCTAAAAGACTGAGTGGAATTTTCTACTTTAGAGCTTCTACTTTATAAACCCATTTCAAGTGCAGATGTTTTTATTAACTAAATGATTTATACATTAATGAATTAATAAATGTTTTATCTCTTTATCACTCTCTGTCAGAACTTTTCTCTGTTTTGGTCTTCTTTTTTCCTCAAACTTCATTCAGTCAAGTCACACACACAGACAAACAATTACCGTTACAGGTGACTTTTGAAAAGACATTACAACATACACCACAGATGAGGCATGAAATAGTGTCTTTCCACTTTCAATTCATCACAAACATGGCATTAAACACAACAATAACAATTCAAAAACAATAATCATAGTCATCCAAGGTCATACAACACCCGATTTCTAATTATGTTCAATGACAAGGAGTTAAACATTATGACCCTTTAATATTAAGTAATAAATAATTGCCAGAATTATATATCATTAGAGAAGTTAATCATTCATATATCATAAAACATCAACCAGAAACAAGCACAAAGCATCCAATCATTGTACTTCATTATCAGGTTACAAGTAAAGAATCCATTCTGAAGTCATTCAAGTGTACGCTTGTTTATGTGTGTATGTGTATGTGAGAGTCAGTGACAATGGTCCATCAAAAAAGAGAGCTGAAAAAAAAGACTCCAGTCAGAAAGCACACGATAGCAAAAACGCTGAGATCAGGATCCCCAATATTTAAAAGTAAACGGAAACATTTAAGCATCAATTTGCCCATTAGAGGACACAGTTATGTATCTACTTAACTTAATTTCCATACAGCAGGCATTCAAGTGTGTATCATAATGTCAAATATTCAGCTTCAAGGTACACATCAACTAATGGTTACGAAACCTATTCTGCTTCAAGCAAAAGACATAGCATAGTAATAGTCCTTTCCAATTCATTGTGTTTGTGTCTTAACACGTACTCCATGCACAAGCTCTTTAGAATTTTTCTATAATTTGCCCCATAGTCCATGAATTCCTGGGGGCAGAGTCAACAATGATAAGGACTAGACCCCCACTAAGATGTTTGAGTGGGACTCAATTCACTTTTGAAACTGTTGCCATATGAAGAGGTTTTCTTTCACCTGTCTTTTCCAAAATAAATTATTAATATATTGTACGTGTTTACAGTGCCCTTTTCCATAAGTCTCACACCTTTAAACAGTGTCATGGAAACACAGACCAATGACAACAGACATGGAGTAACAAGACTGCAACTTCAGGTATGAAGTGTCATCAAAGTACTGAATATGTACACCTGAAGATGATTCTAAGCACCTATAAAGAGACCCAGCCCCTGATCAACCATCGCAAAGTATTCAGCTCGTGATCTCATATACCGTGTCTGTTATTCTATTGTGCCTGCTGGATATCAACCATTGTTCTCTGTTTACTGTTTATGCCTTTGCCTCTGCCTGTGATATTACGTTTGCACCTTGCCTGATCCCTTGCTTGCTATTTGACTATGCCTTTGGATTGTGTTAGCCTAGTGCAAGCACCAATTGGTGTGAAGCCACCATTCTTAAGGTAAGATGGTAAGACTATTTCCATGTATCCTTCAGTTTTGGAATATTACATGCCATGGCAACATGTAAAACAGTCAGTTTGAAGAATGTGCCTGTGATATTACATTTGCACCTTGCCTGAACCTTTGCTCACTATTCAACTATGCCTTTGGATTGTGTTTTGGATTTGTATGCCTGCCACTTTACCTGCCAGTAAAGGATTTCAACTGCACTTGCTTATGTTTCATCCTCATGAGTTCCTGACAATCAGATGTAGTGGTAGAGTGGAATTCCCTTTTAACAGTAGATTGATTGTTTGGGTCATCACTGGATAGTGTTGTTCGTCCATCAATCAAAATAACCATAACATCATTAAATATGGTATTGATGGATTCATTATCAGTCATTTATTGTTTGGTGACAGAGCAGAGGATCCTTTTAGTTTGCCATACAAGTTGCTCTCTGACACCAGCATTGTGATCTCAATGGTGTGGGTTAAAGGTCCATTTTATCCCATCATTGGTGAATGTGCTGGGTATTTTGTTTTGATTCAAATTTTGTAGTGCCAGTTTTAATTCACAGTGTGTTCTGTTATCTGCCCTTTGACAGACAAGTAATTGTGGTGATCCAGGAATCTGTGTTAAGTGCAAGATTCACTTCAAGATGGACAGCTCAGCATGTTAGCATGTGAATATGATACAATACCTTTAAACAGTTTTCCTCCTCTTTTTACCTCAGTAGGTCCAAAGTAATCCATTTTGACCAGAGTGAATGGAGGAAGGTCAGCTGAACACCTGTCAGATGGGAGGTCGGACATTTTTTGTTTTCCAGCTCTTTGACAGTGTCGGTAGAATGTCATGCATTCTCCGATGACCTTTCTAGCAAGAGAGTTGGCTTGAGGAATCCAAAACTGTCACCGGAGAGTGGAAAGCATATGATTCCTCCCACTATGGCCACTATGGCCAACCTTTTCATCCACACAGAGGAGAATAGGCTCTGAGATGTTAATACTCTTTGGCAGGATGGCAGAATGCTCAACTAACCGCCTACTCTTAGGACGAACTCAACCATCACAGGATCCAGTTTATGCAGATGACTCAATTTATTTCTGGTCTTTCCTTTGCTGAAAATTAGAGATTTAAAACATGCTGCTTTATCAGCTTTATCAAGAACCTACAGTGAATGTTTCTGAGTAAGTTCTTTTTTGGACTTTGGGTTTCACAATATGCTGTTATTGTCAGAATTTCCTGTATTATTTGTCAATTTCCTTTCATCACACTGCTTCTTAAGTGTGTCTTTGAACCTGTGAACACTACTGCCATGACACTGTTTCAGGTCTGTCTACCTGTGGTAGCCTAGTGGTTAAGATACTGGCCTCTGGACCCGAAGGTCCAGGGTTCAAATCCCACCTCTGCCAAGGCTGCCACTGTTGGGTCCTTGAGCAAGACCCTTAACCTGCAATTGCTTGGAGTGTAAGACTACATCAATTGTAAGTCGCTCTGGATAAGGGTGTCGGCTAAATTCTGTAAAAACTGTTCCACTGACTGAAGAGATGTTTCATGAACAGCAGCTTCCTGCTTTGTTCATCGAATATGACATCCCTGTCTCCACGTGCTCCTGGTCACTGTGAACGGTTGTGAAGGAACTCTGGCCCATTTGCACTAAAAGAATTCTTTGACTGATAAGCCATGTGAAGCCTAATCAGCTGGGTTTTCCTTAGAAGAGATGTGCCCCCATTTGTCTAACTTTGACAAAGAGAATAACAGATTCAGTTTGCAACGTACATCTTAAATCTTTTGTTTATGCTAGCAATATATTCCAGAACTGTCATGCTGTCAGATCAGTAGTTGGAATCTGATAATGAGAACTGCAACTCTGTTTTCAGCATGTGATCCAGACTTACAGCTAAGACTGCTGCTGCTAACTCACTTCTGTGGAAGAGGGTTCACTCAACAGATGCAACTTCTCTTTTCCTGAAGCAAATAACACACAAACTTCAAACTGACCATTTTTGAGCTGAAGGTAGGACACAGCACCATCATCTTCCTCACCAGCATCACAAAACTGTTGCAGATGTGAAGTCACCAAATCCTCTATATTTCTACAGGAAGTGTCCTGCAGATGGAGCGAGCCAAGCCATTTTCAATGACTGTCTGGACTCTGTCTCCGCAGATTCCTTCGCAGGTTTACCTGGTCACGTGCTCGCGGTCTCCTCGCTGCCCCTCAGTGGCTTTCGGCTCCCCCCGTTGCGGTGTTGAGCCCCCCATGTTTTCCCTGACCGGTCCAGTCCTTTCCAGGGAATCCCTGGAAGCTTATGTCACTGCACGTTCGCTCTCAGGGCTGCACTCTGCGCATGCACAGTTTTAGAGCAAGTGTCCGCTCTGTTTTTAAAAGGAGCGTCTTTTTATTTCTTTCCCTTGTTCTTCCTGCAAAGTCTCAGAGCGTTATTGCGAGGCTTTGCTTTTTACCCATTTAAAATACCCAATTATTAAGAGTCTTGCTTAAGTTTGAGTCCGTTCCTCAATGGCTCTTACTTCTGCTGTTCTTCTGCCCTTCCTTCTCGTGTCTCTGTGTCAGGGGGTGTGCATCCTGATTACATTCGCCCCTGACCCTAGAGATCGAGCGTTCGAGGCTCGGGTCCCGCATCGATCGCGAACTCGTGTCTTCGTTTTGGTAATTATTTATATCTTTTTGGTTCACAATTTCCATCTGGAGCTAACTGCATTTGGGTCCTAAAACCCGTTATATTTTTAGGCGAACCGTGAAAATAAAAATATAACGGGTTTTAGGACCGATAGAAGGATACGACCAGTAATTGGACCCAGCGTTTGCTCCTGGATCTCCAATATGGAGGTCCCTACTTTTTGTAAGCGGCGTTCTCCCATTTAGCTCTTGGGGGTCCGTCCAGTTGCCTTGGTTCAGGCGTGGCCCCGCTTTGGCAACCTGACCCTGCAGAGCTGCCCAGTCCCCACCGTAGAAAGGGTCGGTGCCTCGCTCAGTCTAAGCGTGTACTGCTGGTTCTAACTGTTTTCCAGGAACTGGGTTTTGACCCAGGTTGGAGAATCCTCCCAGGTTGGAGGATCCACTCCACGCCAGGCCTCGACGACCTTGGCCACTTCATGTGTTTAATTTTAGACAGGGTAGCCGGTCCATGGCAGAGTACGTGGAGGAGTTCTGCATTTCAGCCACAGAGAGCGGTTTTGATGACTTGCTGCTCATGGCCATGTTTGAGAAAAGACTTGACGATTGGCTGAAGAACGAGCTTGTGCCATTCCTACCCGCCTCCTCTCTGGCTGCTCAGTGCTATCTGGCCATTCACACAGATGTGTAGTTTTGATCCAGAGCCAGGAAGTCGGAGGAGTGGTCGTTCTTCCAGCCATCACCCTCGTTCACAAGCCCTCCCAGCTCCGTATCTAAGCTCGCCGCTCCCATTAGCTCTGTACCTGAGCAGCTAGCACCACCCAGCTCTGTCCCTGAGCTCGCCGTGCCCATTAGCTCCGTACCTGAGCAGCTAGCACCGCCCAGCTCAGTCTGGTCTAGTCCCACTGACTTAATATGGCAGACCATAACACAAACACCACACTCAGGTTCCTTTTGCGTGGGTCATATATATATATACACACACATACAGTGGGGCAAAAAAGTATTTAGTCAACCACTGATTGTGCAAGTTCTCCTACTTAGAAAGATGAGAGAGGTCTGTAATTTTCATCATAGGTACACTTCAACTATCAGAGACAAAATGAGAAAAAAATCCAGGAAATCACAATTGTAGGATTTTAAAGAATTTAATTGTAAATCATGGTGGAAAATAAGTATTTGGTCCCCACAAACAAGCAAGATTTTTGGCTCTCACAGACCTGTAACAACTTCTGTAAGAAGCTCCTCTGCCCTCCACTCGTTACCTGTGTTAATGGGACCTGTTTGCCCTCATTATCTGTATAAAAGACACCTGTCCACAGCCTCAAACAGTCAGACTCCAAACTCAACCATGGCCAAGACCAAAGAGCTATTGAAGGACACCAGGAAGAAAATTGTAGACCTGCACCAGGCTGGGAAGAGTGAATCTACAATAGGTTGGTGCGAATAAATCAACTGTGGGAGCAACTGTAAGACATACAAGACCATTGATAAGTTTCCCTCGATCTGGGGCCGGATCCACGAAAGATCTCATCCTGTGGGTCAAATTGATCATGAGAACAGTGAGCAAGAACCCAGAACTCCACGGAGGGACCTGATTGAATGACCTGCAGAGAGCGGTGACCAAAGTAAATGGCTACCATCAGTAACACACTACGCCGAGAGGGGACTCAGATCCTGCAGTGCCAGGCGTGTCCTCTGCTTAAGCCAGTACATGTCCACGTGCGTCTCTGAAGTTTGCCAGAGAGTATATGGATGATCCAGCAGAGAACTGGGAGAATATTATGTGGTCAGAATGAAACCTAAAATATAACTTTTGGGAAAAGGAAAAAACTCAATTCGCCATGTTTAGAGGAAGAAGAATTTCTGAGTTGCGCCATACCTAATGTGAAGCATGAGGGTGGAAACATTCATGCTTTGGGGCTGTTTTTCTGCAAAGAGCACAAGACGACTGATCCGTGTTAAGGGAAGAATGACGGGGCCATGTATTCCCGTGAGATTTTAAGCCAAAAAAACCTCCTTCCGTCAGTGAGAGCATGGAAGATGGCTGGGGTCTTCCAGCATGACACAATGATCCCAAAAAACACACCGCTCAGGCAAATGAAGGAGTGGGCTTGGCGTAAAAAGCATTTCAAGTTCCTGGAGTGGCCTAGCCAGTCTTCCAGAGCTCAGCCCCATAGAGAATTTGTGGAGGGAGTTTAAAGTCCGTGTCCGTGCCGTGAACCAAATTATTGACCAAATACTTATTTGTCACCATAATTACAATTTTAAAAATTCTTGAAAAATCCTACAATGTGATTTCCTGGATTTTTTTCTTCTCATTTTGTCTGTCATAGTTGAAGTGTACCTATGATGAAAATTACAGACCTCTCTCATCTTTCTAAGTAGGAGAACTTGCACAATCAGTGGCTGACTAAATACTTTTTTGCCCCACTGTATACCATATACACAGCCAACACCAGTCTTGTGGCCTTTTCACACTGAGTACAATTTTTCCACAAAAAAGGATGTGATTTTTAATGTAGTGGAACATTCACACCAAATCTGATGCATTTTTTTCTCTAAACACACTTTTCCCTGTCCACTTTTGCTTTCTTTAATGTCTCTTCTTTTAATGTTGACATTAATCTCAGTGAGATTTCAAAGTGTCTTTTTCACATCATCAATAAAAAAAATAAAATAAAATTCACAAGCAAAGGTTAGTGCAGGAAGCTATAGTTTGTGTTTTTGTGGGCATGAACAGATTAGAATGCGATAAGATAAACAAGAAAAATGGTTACCTACTGTCACTGTGAGGTTTTCACCATTGTTCCTTTCAGCTATATTCCGCCAGATATTTTATTTAATATCCATGTTTTTGTTGTCAGTGTGTTGCTTGTCATATAAGCTCTTGTTCTCTGCTGCTAGCAGGATAAGCTGTTCTGCCTGACAATAGAATTCTGATTTGTCAGCCTGATTTTAACACATCTGAACAACGCAGAAATTAGAACAGGCTCCGATTAAAAATTTACGCAGCGTCACAGTTCATCAGTTTCAGATTTGTTGTGAAGTACCGCATTAAAATACGTCTGTTCTTTTTCAAAACTTGACATGCATTTTTTCGTCCGTAAAAACCTGGTGTGAAATGACCTTTGGGCTGTAACTTGCGGGACTGTGGTAACCTGGCAGTTAAGGTACTGGACTATGGACCAAAAGATCCAATGTTAAAATCCCACTTCTGCCAAGTTGCCACTGTTGGATCCTTGAGCAAGGCCCTTAACCCCACAATTGCTTGGATTGTAAGACTGTATCAATTGTAAGTCGCTCTGGATAAGGGCGTCTGCTAAATGCTGTAAATGTAAATGTAACTAATTCTGAGCTATGATACTAGCATATCCCTTGGTCATCACATTATTCCTTTATATTCCTATAGCCTTATAACCTTCTTTATAGACTTTATATTCATTATAGAACACTGGATGCTTCTCAAACATTTTCAAGAGCTGTTGAGAACGTTGATGGGCTATTTGCCTGTTGTTGGGTTACACATTGGTGTTACGAGAGAAGTTTCAAGTGATCATGCCTAACTTTAAGTTTTGCTGAATCAGACACTATTCTCAAAAACTGCTGATCTTCCTGTGACAATTCATTCATGAGTATAATGTTTTATTAGCAGGTTTTCCCAGTTGGGTAAGCGATGTCCTACTGACCTTTTCCTATTCCATCCCAACACCAGTGGGCCATTTAATAATCCAGTTCGAAGGGTTTAACAGCATGAGGTCCATCTATCTACACTATTTATTGCTTATCCAGGACTCTAGAGCTTTTGGAGAATCAACTCCTGTCAGTTAGCCAAATTGCTAGGCACCAAACTTGTTGAATGTCCACCATCTTTAATTTAAGAGTATTCCTTGTATCCTTCAGTTTTTTGGAATATTATATGTCTTAGGAACTGATTTTTGTGTAAACACAACATCAATTTGAGAATGTGCACTGGACTAATGCAAAGCTAATTCTATGGCAGATGTTTTATAAATGTTTATTGTTTTTTTCTTGACTGCATTGTTTTCAAAAATTTCTTGTTTTTCTTGCCCAAGGGCATGAACATTGCATGGACAGCTCCTCAGTACAAAATGTTTTCTAAGCCCTCGCCAGATGTAAGAAAGCATATGTTTGTTTGCATTTCATTCCAAGCTCCAATTTCACTTTGACAGGAAAGATTGGAAATTACTCTTGTGTTCCTACCAGTATGGTAGCAGATGCCAGAGAGAGACAACAGAATCAGAGTCAATGGATTACTTGATGTTCTTCTAAGGCTTTCTTTCCTTGTCCTTTGTTTGTACAGGCATGATTATTAGTGCCTTTTTATTTATACTTCTGACAACTTCTGATTTTGTTTTTGTAGAAACACGCAGGGCTTTGTGAATGCACTGAACTACAGATTTCAGATGAGGTTTTTGTATTAATGATGTGGACTGATGTATTATGTGACTGAAACTTTGCTTATTCAGATGACATTTGTGAAAAAACAGCTGTAGCAAAACTGTTCCCCCTTCTATTCAGGGCTTTGAACAAGCTTTTTGATTCTGAGGTTTTATTCAATGGGCTATGAATTTTCCCAAAAATTAGACCTAGAACTGTTCAAGATTGTTTATCAAGAAAGTAAAACTCTAAATGTGGCTTCCGGTTTGTGTTTGTCATAGATGTTACAGACAACTGCTCTCCATTTGTGATGAAGATTTACTTTTCCTCATGAGGCAATGAAGATTGAACCATCACATATAAATCCACAAACTCAGTGAAGTATTTATTAAGGACATCAACCTGTTGTTTTAGTTCTTTGTTTTGTGTCACAAGCCTCAACATTTATTACATTATGCTTTAACATGAAGGACATGCTGTAACGATTTAAATATTTAAAACTGCGTGTTTAGGAATGCTCAAGTCTTAAGCCAGTAGAAAAACTATGGCATGACTGAAATTGTTATAAACCCAATTCTCGTCCTTTTGTTCAGTCGGATCAGCAGCTACTTCTATCTATACCTTACTCTTCCTATTGTTAGATAGCATCAACTTTTGTTTTAATCAGTATTTAATTATAAGGTAAAGCTATAGAACAAACTTGCCCTGAGACAGCAGACAAAGTTGTTTCTCTATTTATTTTAAGACATATAATAATAATAATAATAATAATAATAATAATAATAATAATAAGTTTAATTTGTATAGCGCCTTTCACAGTACCCAAGGACGCTTAACAATTTCAAGATAGACAATACACAAACAACAATTCAATACAAGCAAACACATCAAACATTAGATGATGACGAAAACAGAAACGTTTTCAGAAGAGATTTAAATTGCGGAAGGGTAGAAGCAGACCGAACAGATGCTGGAAGAGAGTTCCAAAGGGTAGGAGCTGTCACAGCAAAGGATCTTCCACCCATGGAGGAAGGCCTAAATCTAGGGACAGAGGGGAGGTTGGAGTGGAACAGTGGAACGCAGCGACCTGGTAGGAGTGTACTGATGGACTAATTTGCGAAGATACAGTGGAGCAAGACCATGGAGGGATTTAAATGTCAATATTAGAATTTTGTATTGGATGCGTTTGTGAACCGGGAGCCAGTGCGGTTGGGCTAAAACAGTAGTGATGTGATCAAATTTTTTGGTTTGTGTAAGAATCCTGGCAGTGGAGTTCTGGATGTACTGCAGAATTCGAATGGATTTAGAGGGAAGACCGTAAAGAAGAGAGTTTCAGTAATCAAGGCGAGAGGAAACAGAAGCATGCACCAGGATCTCTGCAGCAGCGGGAGAAAGGAAAGAGCGCACCCGAGCAATGTTTCGGAGATGGAAGAAAGCAGACTTAGAAACAGATTTAATGTGGGGACAGAGATGAGTCAAAAAGAACACCAAGATTACGAACCGTAGAGGACGAGTGAACAGACACACCCGCGATGGTTAAGGAGGAGGTAGAAATGGAGGAAAGCACAGATTTAGTGCCAACAAACAAAAACTCAGTCTTCTGGGAATTGAGCTTAAGAAAGTTGACACAGAGCCAGGAATTCAGATGAGAAATACAATCAGTGAGAGCGGAAAAAGAAAATGATGAAGATGGTTTGAAGCTAAGATAAAGTTGAGTGTCGTCAACATAGCAGTGAAAGGAAAGGCCGTATGTACCTATAATAGAGCCGATGGGAGGCATGTAAACTGTAAATAAAATAGGACCAAGAACGGAGCCCTGTGGGGCCCCCCCGTTCCACAGTAACAGTTTCAGAGACAGTATTCCCTAGGCGAATGAAAAAGCGCTTGTTAGTCAGATATGATTTAAACCAGGTTAATACTGTGTCTGAAAGTCCTATATCCGAGAGGCGTGAAACTACAATATTGTAATCAACAGTATCAAAAGCAGACGCGAGATCAAGAAGAACCAAAACAGTAAGTCAAACTTGAAGCAATAAACATTTGCTAGACAGCAACCTGAACAGAGACCCACAAGGAATGCATGCGCGCGCGCACACACACACACACACACACACACACACAAGAAGATAATCTAAAACTGTAAAGTTGCTTTGAGAAAATGCTCCATTATAAAAGGCACTATATAAATAAATCTGACTTGCCTTGACTTTACACACACACACACACAGAGACACACGAGGAATGCACTACAGAGGTGATGCATTGGTCAATACAAAGAAAACATTCAGGAGAGCCAGTAAAGTCCACAAATGCTGACATCATTGAAATAGGAGGGCTATGCAGAAAAAAGGAAAGAGTTTCCAGTAGAAAATAATGGAAATAGACTCCAGGTTTCTGAACATTTACTATCCAAACCATGTTCTGGAAGGAGATGCATTCATGGGTTCAATTGTATGTTTTCTAAATTGGGAGGTGAATTACCAATGTGTTCAGTAAAAAAAAGAAATTGCTTGTGTTATACGATTATTTGTGTAATAAATGTATAATATTATGATCTGAAAACAATTTGACCACATGAGTAATGTATGCATAATTAAGGGGTTCAAGCTTTTTTTCACAGTATTATAGTACATTTGATATGTTTGTCTTTACCACATATATTTTAAACATCTGCAGTTATCTAATCTGTAACGCTGTTCATAGCCAATTTCATACAGAAGCAGTAAACATTGTATACGTTTTGTGTTTTACAGCCAGCTGTCAGCAGCATGAGCACATATCATTTTCTGCATAGAGAGAATTCAGCATGAGAACTAGCAAGCCATTGAATTCCCCTGCAGAACACAGTGTCCATATTTTCACTAGATTTGTTTTGTAGCTCCTCACCCCGGCAAACCTCAGGACAAGTAATTAAATCTGGTGCCACCACAGACGCAATACACATTTCCTTTCCTGTGACACTTGGACCGCAGACATCATCATTCATTCACACACTCAAACCTCTCCTGACATTTACCAAACAAAGAAGGGAAGGCTGACTAGCATTCACAATTTGTCATAGCATTTACTGTAGTCTTTCTAATGGTTTTACGTTGAACAACAGCTTCACAGCCAGATCCCTAGTATTAAATTATTAGCTGCATTATTGAGTGTTATTGTTTATCCAGATGGATTACTATAAACACTGGGGTTGGTGCTGTTCTGGCTGCCTTGCAGCGGTTTCTCTCAAAAGGTCTGTCAGCTGATGGTCGTCCATTGAGATATCACCCATCGGTACACAAAAGCAGAATTAAAATGGCATAAACTCATATTGGACTATGGGAAAGTCAGGAAATGCAACATGTTACAGGTATGGCGTTAGCCTGAGGCATGTCCAACGGCAGACTTTGTTTGCATAGGTTTTATTATTTGTGAGGAGAAGGATAAAATGTGTCAAATGTGTGGGTTTGATTAAATGTGTGGATTTATGGACATATGTGCACCTACATGCACCCACACACAGATTTTGATGAGTTTTGACTGGCTGAATTGCTGAAAAGCTGTATCTGCTCATGAGGTAGGCAAAATATTGTGTGAATGTGTATGTGTTTGTAAGAAATAACGGAAATTATTGTTAGAGCTGGGAAATGATGTTAGTAATGACATATTTTATGATCTTCATCTTCACATATCCTTATACAAACTAATAGTGATGGTTATAATAATAACAACAACAAGAATAATGCTAATATGTTTTACAATAAATGTTACATTTAGGGGTTCAGTAAGCTCTTTAAGTAATAAATGCATGCCCAGGAGACTTATGAAACTATTCCATTCATTATGTTCAGTTCATTCCTATTACAAAGACGTGTAGCTTCATCATTTTATTTCAAATCATCATGCTGAGAATGTTCTGGATGCTGTGGGAATTAAAAGTAGCTTCTTCCCTGAATTTTGGATTTCCTTAAGCTCATTATGGCCGTGCTCTTGCAATGGATCACCTCTGTTTAGGTAAGTCATTATTATGCCAAAACAGGGCTATGCCATTTAAAAGGAATATGTTAATTAATAATGCTTTTGTGTGGAAACTCATTCAAATTCGCGCAGCATGAGAACTAAATTCTGGTTATATGCATAATGAAATGGGAAACAAGCCTGATAATTACAGGCAAAGCCTTTTCTTCTCAGCATAAAAAAGATTTAATCCTCACTCCGTCTGCTGTTCTCCTTAAGGGTCTCGTTAGCTTAACTGACCCTTAACTGATGGGAGGAACAGACAGCAAATATATTTTACTGTAGTACTGTTTTAAATCTGCCACAATACATTTTTTGCCCCAACATTCACTCAGTTTGCAGATTATTACTTGCATCTACTTTATACTTACCGTCAAAGGGTATTTTATTAGATTCATCTACAATAATGGTGTAATTTAGTGATGTGCAGCAACTGTGTCGTCATGCACACCTGTCTGTCTCCCTTTCGCCATCAGTCAATAGAAAGAGACCATCACGGGGTCACCAGTAACCATGTACTGATTGGGAAATAGACCATTCCTAGCATAGCAGTGACAGTAATGTAGTAAATGGGTGATAGTACAAGGTGCAGCAGCAGTACTGGGTTTTTAAACAAAGTGTACCCTTACTGGTTACTATTATTATTATTATTATTATTATTATTATTAGAAGTACCTACAATGTAATTAAATTTATAGGCATACAGTAAAAAAGCAGGGCATTTCATTGTTTTAAGCAAATACCGTATTTTTCGGACCATAAGGCACACTTAAAATCCTTTAATTTTCTCAAAAATCGACAGTGTGCCTTTAAATGCGGTGCGTCTGATGTATGAATTAATTCTGGTTGTGCTTTCTGACCTACAACGATTGTAGATGGTACACGGCGCTCATAAATCTGTCAAAATGTTTTAGCACGATCTTGGTAGGTGACAAAGCTTACGGCCACCGTAGTGCGCAGCATAGCGGAGTAATACGGTATGTGCTTCAGCATTACGGTGTGTGCATTCATTCATTTATTTTCGAAGCAGATTTCAAACTCAACGCTATCAGTCACGCAGTACAACATGGAAATAGAGCAGCTGTGAGGAGAATTCACATTAACGACAATCAATGGTACGGAAGTGGAGGTAGGGAAGCAAGAAGACGCCCGGCGCAGGTAAAGACCAAACTGACGCTTCCAACGCGACTTAAGAGTTTTGTTTCAGGTTTCCATGGGTCTTATAACCCGAGTGCGCTTTATATGAAAAATTATACCCGTTACAGTCCCGATCACTGATTATCGCGCCTTGATATACCCGGTGCGCTTTATAGCCCGGAAAATACGGTATATTGGTCTTCTCTTGATCTTTATCAACCTTCATCAGTTTCAAATACTGGCTTGATAAGTGAAATGGACTGAGCGCAGTATCTAATTTATTGGCCATTAAGTACCTTTATTAAGCAGGGTCTATGGTTTGGTTTTCATTTTTGGTCTGGATAAGAATTTGAGTAGCCAAATCTTGGAGAATTTCCGCATTAAGAGAGTGCACTATACGTAGCTGTTGTCATGACATTGACGGTGAGCTTTGAAGTTTCCTGGTTTTTACAAACATGCAAATTTGGAGGGCTTCAAGACGCAAATGGAGGGAGCTGGTGGGACAGTAATTGTGCTTTACAAGAACAGGCGCTTTATACGTTTTCAAAGAAAACTCGTCAATAAAATTTTATGAAATGAGGCTTTTTACTGGTCAACATATAGTAATCATAGAATTTATGTTGTATTAAAGAGGCACTTACTATTGGTTAGACACAAGCTGATTCTAGCTGAGACTACAGGTAATTATATATTACAGTACAGTAATATGCACTGTATTCAGTTTGTATAGAGGAGGGGCGAGGTTTGAATGGCGATGGGATATTTAAAACAAGTATTTATATGGCCAATTTAATATTAATAATTTAAACATAAACCAACAAAAACATACAACACTACTCTCTACCAAAGAGGTTGCTGTGCATGCGTTCAGATTCTGTACCGATATTTTCATTGACACATGACAAACAGTTCATATAAACATCACTTAAAGCAGTGTTTGTTCACCCCCCCATATAAAATCACTTAAAGGCTTATTAAAATGTCTATTACGCGCTAACATACATTATAGTAGTAATATTCATAACAACATGTATAACAATTAATCAATTTACATTCTTCGTAAAATCACTGACATGAGCCAGACAGTTTTATTCGCTAATTAGCTCTAAATTAAATATTCATTCATCCAATCAATTAGAGACACCCAAGTATGATATCTAAATATATATTATTTGTATAACTCATATTGCCCTTGAATAACGAATTGGTATTTTGGAAAATAACCATATAAAAAATGTGGGATAATCTTATATCTAAGACCTAGATTTAGTCAATACAATTATAGGATTTTTACTAAGCCGGTCCCGTGCAATTTTATCATTATTACCCCCCTGTCCCGTTCCCTACTCTCCCTCTAGCTCTCTCCGCCCCATCGGTGCCACAGCCTCCTCCCCTTGGTTTTCTTTATGTCCCCTTCTTAGTTCTTGTCCACCCGTGCCCTTTCCGGCTCTACAAAGTGTGCCACGGAATTCCTAGACTCCCTGTCCCAAGACTGTCAGGACGTCCGTGTCCCCCCCACCCTCCTCGCTAGCATTCTTCTTCCTTATATCTTAATCACCTTCCCTCAGTCTCGTCGAAGCACTCTCCCTTACTCACTTCTCCTTCTCCGGTTCATCTCTTCCCTTCTTACCCCTATTAACTGTTTCCCTCTTTCATGCTTTCCTCCCCTCTTCTTTTACCCTCATTCTTCCCTTTGTTCCCCCCGCTCGTGTTACTACCGGCCCTCGCTTCCCCACTCCATATACCGTTTGCTTTCTTTCTCTTGTTTTGGTCTCCGCCTTTCTCCCAACCAATCACTTATCCCCACTTCGCTCTTCGCTCCTTCTTCTTCTACCTCCTCCTTTTAGTATTCCCACATCCAACGGATAAAAAGAGAAACTAAAGGGCGGACACCTCCAGACTTTCCTTTTCTTGTCGTCCTATACTCGCCTCGCCATATGGACCCTGAGTCTGCCCCATAGAATGTAGACATTCCACCCCATGTTACCCGTCAACCCTTCGAGGAAAAGAACAAGTAGATCTAAGGAGCGAGATTTTTATGCCAAGTCCCATTATGTACTAACAGACAGGAGACAGAACACTGTGCAGTTAGTTGAATTAATTTTATAGCAATTTAGCCAATATTTGAACAACTAGCTTTAAAAACATGATGGCCACAGACACTTCCCCCACCCAGAGAGCACTGAGGCTTTGACACCTGCACCTGAATGGTTGCATCTCATGCTAGAGCCTCTCTGCTCCATCCCTACCTCTGAGAGCCCGAGAAAAGAGCGTGGGGTTGTCTGGCCAACCTTTTGGAAGGAATAAATTAATACATATACTGTATAATTATATTAATTAAATGTCATCATAACCAACTTTAAAATGCAATCAATGAACACAGTTTGATTTAAAACCAAGATTTCATTTTGAATATGAAGTATTTATCTTAAGAAAGTGTTTTAATAAGATGATTTTTCCAGCTAATTATGATTAGTGAGATGACCAAGATTAAACATCACCAAAGTTCCCTCATGCACTATCAGGAAAACACAAAGTTCACAGAATTCATTAATACAACAAATTGTTCTCAATTCTAGATTTTTAAAAACGATTGTATTAAACATTAGTTAGATTGCATATAATGAATATTGTCATTCATAAACATGGTACATTATATGTTCAAAATGTATAATCTTAATAACTGAAATTTTGCAACTAATATAAAATAAACATAATGTTCATGTTACACCAGGGCCGGATTTCAAGGTCATATAACTTTACTTACACTCTGAGTCACGATGAATAGCTTCAGTCTACTCAACAGCCATATTGTTACAGAAATGCCGATCTAATTATAAGGAGCAGCGTGAACACTGGCTCCTGCCCAGGGGAATGAGGTCGTCCTTCTCCGGGGGGTTAGTATCACAATGCCGAGCCACCTTCTGCCACTGCAGATGCAGGGCTATACCCATTGACTTTGTTTCTCCTGGGCTTAGACAGCCCATGGGTAGGAAGCCCACACTGAGCTCGGCTTAGAAGTCAACTCAGAAGTGCCACTGAGGACTCTGTCTTCACTCTGTCTTCATCTTTCAAACTTGGCAGCTGCTTCCTGAACTGGCGACTTCTGCGATACAATTATTTTGTTTGTCCCACTAATGGTTTAATCATCCTCCTTTCTTTTGTTTGCTTTTTCTAAACTAACTGAAGACACTTGTTTTGGGGGTTAGTATTTTATTAATTTTTGTCTTGTATGTGGTAGTGCATCTGAGTCATTATGCATGTTTTTGCGTGGTGGTCTCGGTAGCCTCGGAGTTGTCATCTTACACCCCGTGCACTTGTTTTCAAGTCTAGCCACTCTCTCACAAGTGTGTGTGTGTGTGTGTGTGTGTGTGTGTGTGTGTGTGTGTGTGTGTGTGTGTGTGTGTGTGTGTGTGTGTGTGTGTGTGTTGCTCCCTCACGCCTGCATAACAACACGCCTAATTACCAGATGGGTTAACCGGTATACATAATGGCAGGCTACTTAATCAAGCATGCAGCATTGATTGTGCTGCTTTTTGTCTGTGAGGCTGCATTTGTTGCATGTGTGGTTTGGTTTATGTTTATATCTACAGCATTGTTTTTTTTTTGTTTCAAGGAAGCAATTTCAGCTCCAACTTTACAATAACATAGTATGAGTGGCTTAAAATGACGAAGAATTAAGACATTAATACTTATCTTAGTATTAATATAAATATTAACACAATCAATTTGGGTATTACATGACAACGAATCTGCTGTAGAAATTTCATGCTTGTGTAACCCATCATATTCTGCATTCATTAGTAATAGTACTGGATAGTTCTGTATGTTATGTATGTTCATGGCTGAAGTACTCTTTTTAAACCAGAACATTATTGTGAGATTATTTTCTAGTCAGAACTAGTCCAATGTAGTGCCTTCTGGGTGAGAGAGGAAAATGCCTCAAAAGAGATGATGCCACCACCATTGGGAAATGGGACTAATTTACTCTGAAACTCTTTGCCAGTTCACACATTCACCAGCCACTTTATTAGGTACATCATGCTCGTAGGAGTGGTACATGGTGTGGCCTTCTACTTCAACGTTTGACATGTTGCACATTCAGAGACGATCTTCTACAAACCTCGGTTGTAACGAGAGGTCATTTGTGCTCAGAGAACTGTCACTCACTGGACAGTTTCTAATTGTTGAACAGGTCTCTGTAAGGCTTAGAATGGGTTGTGTGTGAAAATCCCAGCAGACCAGCCTGTCTAGCACCAACAAACATGCCACATTCAAAGTCACTTAAATCCCCTTTCCTCCCCATTCTGAAGCTCAGTTTGAACTTCAGCATGTCCACTTGACCAAGTCTATATGGTTAAATGTACTCATTTGCTGCATGTGATTTGCTTTCTAGATATTTGCATTAACAAGCAGTTAAACATGTATTCCTAACAAAGTGTCAAGTGAGTGTATTGTTGCCATTTTAAATAATATATTATGTGTTTGAATTACAGCAATAGAATTGGTGTATTTCATTGGTGTGATCTACCATATAGGAGAATGCTAATCTAAACAGGGCTCTCCCTCCCCTGAGCTTCCTCAGTCCAGTCTAGGTACTGTTTACAGCTCTTATAAAAACTATTTCTTGTGCCTTTAGGTCATTCTTAAATAAATGCTTTATTGTGAGCAGTATTACTGGTGTCAATCCTTCTTTGCTGGCACTACAGTGGTGTCAGAGGTGGGATGACACATCACAGAAGAAAAGGAATCTGGAGGACCTCTTTGAATGAGAATGACTGAGACATAGTGGAAGAAGAAAAACAATGCCACTGGGACTGCTGAAGCAACAGTGGCAGAGATGCTCACTGGAATGTGGGTACCAAGTTTCAGGGAGTCAGGCATGCCTGCCCTGCTCCTCCAGTTGGATCGGCCGATCCCTGTTGGCAACAGGAGCACGAAGGTGGCCAACATTAGATGATGGTGAGGCACAACAGTGGTATGATGGTGGCATGAGCAGCGGCTGGCTGACCGATTTCATTGATGGCCCGGTGATTCAGATGGCAGGCAGTAGCAATAAGATGTCCAGCATCAGTGCAATAACAGTACTTGCAGATGACATTGTGTCTAGCAATCTACAGTGGTGACTTCACATAGCTTATCAGCAGCTCTTTAGTGATGGGGGCCCTTTCACCTTACCTGCTATGATAGCACCAGTCCAAGGGAGTGCTGCAAGATGCTCCAAGGAAAAGTACTCCTAGCTCTTCTGGATTTACCAACACCAGAACCTGGTGATCTCCAAACACTGTGAGCAGCTCTTTGCCCACATTTCAGGCAGATGCCTGCTACAATCATCCAACAGCATGATGACAGAGTACTTACAATGGCATATTAGACTGGTCCCACCAGTCAGGTTGGAGCAGACGTTCAAGCAGGCAGCGAGAGCAAAGTTCATCCTATGCCTCGATATAATCCACCACACCGCTACTCTGCCAGTGCTGAGTCTGACAAGGAGGAGACTACATGGTAAGCTGAACCCATAAAGCCAATGTGGTCAGGAGTTATGTGCTGGCAGTGCAGAAATTGATCTATAAAGCATAGCATTGTAGAGAACTGGAGTTGATGGGAAATAAGCTGGGAACTAGCCTATGAGGGCTCAGTGACCTTCCAAGTCCCTAACTGAATCCATAGTCAAGTGAATTGGACAGCGGCATGGACTCTGGCTTGAGAGTGACGTTAAGAGAATATCTCTGATGGCATTAGTGGCCACTGGGTCACAGTGCTTTAGCTTGCTGGATCTCCCCAGCAGTCACACTTGCTGATGATACCCACAAGAAGACAGTGTTTTCAATTGGTGATGGAGCATGTGTTACGTTACGTCATGGTCTGTCGCCTGTCTGTTTGTTGGCATCTTGGGTTCCATCGCTAATCTAGTTCGGGATCCTTGATCCCACCATAACAGCATGGCAGTTCATCGTCATGCCGTTCTGACTTGGTAATGCACTGATCACATTTGAGCAGCTTATGGAGTGAGTTTTCATGGATATTCCTAAAGATGCCTTTGTTGTGTACATGGCTGAGGTGCTTGTGCATGCACTTGAATTCGAAGAAGCTCTTCTCTGCTTGGGTCGAATGTTCGCCGCCATTTAAGCTGCCCAAACTCAAACAGCACCTTAAAAAGTGCCATCTTTTCCAGCAAAAAGATGAGTTGTGTTCCTCGGACACATTGTCAGCGGTGAGGGAGTGGCAACGGACATGGCTCAGATCAAAGCAGCTTTGATCTTCTAAGGATTGGCCTCCTACTACTTCTGGTTCCTCTACACTCCCTTCTTTACACCTAATCATCACCAAATACACATGCTTTATATGGTCTGACAAGGCAAAGCAGGCATTTCACTGCCAATTTGCCCACTTACCTGCGTATATACTCTCTGTGCTGGGCATTCCAGTTATTGCTGACACCAATGTCAGTTACATGGGCATTGGGGCAGTCTTGTTGCAGTAACTGTATATTACAGTAGGTGCTTATCCAAACCAGAGCACAACTATTGTGTCAGACAGCACAAGTTGCTGGCTGTCAATAGGGTACACAGACATTTGAAGATTATCTGCATGGTACCTTTAGTATGCTTTGCACTGACCATGCTTTGTTTGTGAACCAGAGGGCCAGGTTGCAAGGTGGACTGCAGTACTGCAGTTACCAGTTCTCTATTCAGCACAGAACTAGTAAACTGCATGCAAACTCTGTCATAGTGTGGTGCTCTGTCAGCAGTGGCTTTGCTGTTGGGGCAACATGCAGCTCTTTACCCCATGCTCTGACACATGCACAGCTTGGGAGGGACGGTTTGTTCTTGTGCATCACTGCATACCCTTCAGTCCAGCAGGCCCATGTAGTGTGTTGCAGTGTTAGGTCCATTTAAAGAGTCTGACTGGGGGAAACCGGTAAGGACTACTTTACTACATGGCCAGAAGCATAGGTTCTCCCTGATTAAGGTGCTGCGACAACACCAGAGCATCTCCTGGTTGTTCTTCTGCCGAGTTGGGATACCGAAGGCGCAATTTTGGGATGCAGATCATGATGAAGGTGTGTGGTGTGTAGCAGGTTTGTTGTTTAACCAAACTCTCTCCACACAACTCACAACTGTAAAAAACTGTCAACAACATGACTGGGATAAGCACCTGTCTCTGGTGATGATGGCTTGTTGGTGATCTGTAAAGAATCCACAAGCTGCAAACACATGTAGAACTGGCTTTTGACCAGCTATGTCACAGAGCATGTGAGAGACCTAAGACTGACTGCATTTCGGCATGCTAAAGGCCATAGTGTGAAGGAAGTAGCTGAATTTGCAGGTATATCTATCAGGGGTCACGCTTTGGCCGCTAGTGGCCAGCGTTGATCCCACATGGCGGCATGAGCCCCTGCAGCGCGATCGCCCCCACTGTCGCCCCCCATTCCTTATTTCCCCTGCGATCCTGCTTTGAAGAGAACGCAGAGCTATCTAGCCTCCTCCTCTTCGCTCCCTGCATGCGCGTTGCCACACTTATCGGGGCGTATTGTTTATTATTGGTGTGGACATGCTCGCGGGGAAACATTTCTACTTTAAAGAAAATGTTTTCAAACAAAAATGTTGCTCTAGGATTCTGTTTTTTATGTTTAATGTGATTTTGTGGCTCATTTATTGGGGCATAACAGCTTGCCACACAATGTAGATCGCTACAACAGTTAAAAAAGGAATTAAAACCATATTAAAATATTTAACTGTCTAAAAATGAATGCATAGTCCTCTACATATGACCATTATTTCGTATTACACTTTCAAACTCAAAACCTTTGAATGGAGCACACAACATCAATAATATGACAAGGAAAGGAACAATAAATAAAGCAGAGTGATAGCAGAATGTAACTAAATCTGATAATAAGCACCAACACTGTGTGGTCAGTACTTCCTGTCATGCCTTTACACATTTGATTTGACTATCAGGTTGCCTTTTCAATTCGATCCTGTACAGGGGTCTCACGTGCCTCTCTGCCTAATATTATATGTGGACCCAGGCAGAAAATTACATTGATTATGATTTTGGGGAAATCCAGGGGTACAAACTAATGGTAGCTAGCTTTCATCTGACTTACCAGCGGTAGTGGCCTAGAGGTTAGAAAGAGTATTGAACAGTTTTTTTTTCCTAGAGTTCAAAATCTGTATTTAAGAAATGACAATATTACATCCAATAGTCCTCTAATTTTGACTGTATTGCTATGTTAGCGCTAAACATTTTATGTTTTGGGAAATATGCAATAAGAACAAGCTAAGATGGTGAAAGATTTAAATGTTTTGATATACAATCTTAAACACATCCTGGTCTTCAAAATCTAAAAAAAAAACATTTTATATATATAAAAAAAATAAATAAATGGAACACTCAAATAACACATCTAGTTCTGAATGAAATGAAGTTCCTCCATTGAATACTTTGTTCTGTTTACAGAGTTGAATGTGCTGACAAACAAAATACACAAAAATCATCAAGAGAATCAAATTTATTAACCAATGGAGGCCTGGATTGAGTCACACCACAAAATTAAAGTGAAAAAAACACACTACAGGCTGATCCAACTTTGATGTAAGTCCTTAAAACAAGTCAAAATGAGGCCAGTTAAATGTGTGTGGCCTCCACGTGCTGTATGACACTCCCTCAATGCCTGGGCATGTTCATGATTGAGTGGCGGATGGTCTCCTGAGGGATCTCCCCAGACTGGATTTAAGCATCCACCATCCATTGACAGTCTTGGTGCAACGTGATGTTGGTGGAGTGGAGGAGGGGGACATGGCGGTCCCGAGTGCTATATCGGATTCGGTCTGGGGAACGGGCGGGGCCAGCCATAGCGTCAATGCCTTCATCTTGCAGGAACTGCTAAACACACTACAGCCCATGAGGTCTAGCATTTGTCCGCATTAGGAGGAACCCAGGCCAGCCACAACCAGCAATATGGTCTCACAATGGGTCTGAAGATCTCATCTCGGTACATAATGGCAGTCAGGCTACTCAGGCGAGAACATGACAGCTGTGGCAGCCCTCCAAAGAAAGCCACCCCACCCCATTACTGACCCATTGCCAAACCGGTCCTGCTGAAGGATGTTGCAGGAAGCAGATCGCTCTCCACGGCGGTTCTCCGACTCTGTCACATGGGCTTAGTGTGAACCTGCTTTCATCTGTGAAGAGCACAGGGCGCCAGTGGCAAATTTGCCAATCCTGGTGTTCTCTGGCAAATGCCAACCGTCCTGCACGGTGTTGGGCTGTGAGCACATCCCCCATCTGTGGACGTCGGGCCCTCATAACATACTCATGGAGTCGGTTTCTAACCTTTTGTGCAGACACATTCACATTTGTGGCCTGCTGGAGGTCATTTTGCAGGGCTCTGGCAGTGCTCCTCCTGTTCCTCCTTGCACAAAGGCGGAGGTAGCTGTCCTGCTGCTGAGTTGTTGCCCTCCTACGGCTTCCTCCACGTCTCCTAGTGTACTGGCCTGTCTCCTGGTAGCGCCTCCAGCCTCTGGACACTACGCTGGTAGACACAGCAAACCTTCTTGCCACAGCTCGCACTGATGTGCCCTCATGGATGAGCTGCACTACCTGAGCCACTTGTGTGGGTTGTAGAGTCCGTCTCATGCTATGAGTGTGAAAACACCACCAACATTCAGAAGTGACCAAAACATCAGCCAGAAAGCATAGGTACTGAGAAGTGGTTTGTGGTCCCCACCTGCAGAACCACTCCTTTATTGAGTGTGTCTTGCTAATTGCCAATAATTTCCAACTGTTGTATATTCCATTTTTCTTAAAATATTTTATTTTACAGAATATTGACTTTCACATTAAACACAAACTAACTGGGAAACATTTTTCAACTGCTCATCACCTGTTTAAAGCCATTACCACTGAATGGAACAACATTCATTCATTCATTCATTCATTCACTTTCTTATCTGCTTAATCCTGGACAGGGTCGAAGGAGAACCGGTGCCCAGCCAGCGGAATAGTGCGCAAGGCAGGAACATCCCTGAAAGGGTGCCAATCCATTGTAGGGCGCACACACACGCACACACACACACACACACACACACACACACACACACACACATACACACACACACGGCAATTTAGCATTATCAATTAACCTAAAGCATGTCTTTGGACTGGGGAAGGAAAAAGGAGCACCCAAGTAAATCCACACGGACATGGAGAGGACAGGGCCCAGGGCCTTCTCGCTGTGAGGCAACACTGTTACCCACCAAGCCACCGTGCCGCCCTGGAAGATCATTAATTTTGTAATTTTGTGTTTGAAGACTATATAAATGAATTTCCCTTTTCCCAGCTCTCCCCCTCAACGGTTCACAACAGTATTGAGCAAACGGTGATACTAGTCTCGGTAGTGCATTTTCTTACTTCTTGCTAATTTTTGCTTTTTTGTTAAGACCATTAAAAGCTTAATATTGTACAGTTTTATGTTTGCCTCTTTTTCCCCCAGGAGTGTCAAGGGAGTAGGGAGTAGTCTATTTCATAGTCTAAAATGTATAGAGTAAGATCCAGAGTTTTTAATATAATAGAAGGAGGATAAAAGAGGGCATAAGAATGCAGGTATTTGCCTTTACAGTGGTGCTTGAAAGTTTGTGAACCTTTTAGTATTTTCTATATTTCTGCATAAATATGACCTAAAACATCATCAGATTTTCACACAAGTCTTAAAAGTACATAGAACCCAGTTAAACAAATGAGACAAAAATATTATACTTGATCATTTATTTATTGAGGAAAATGATCCAATATTGCACATTAGTGAGTGGCAAAAGTATGTGAACCTCTAGGATTAGCAGTTAATTTGAAGGTGAAATTAGAGTCAGGTGTTTTCAATCAATGCTATGACAATCAGGTGTGAGTTTTATTTAAAGAACAGGGATCTATCAAAGTCTGCTCTTCACAACACACGGTTGTGGAAGTGTATCATGGAATGGACATAGGAGATTTCTGAGGACCTCAGAAAAAGAGTTGTTGATGCTCACCTGGCTGAAAAAGGTTACAAAACCAGCTCTAAAGAGTTTGGACTCCACCAATCCACATTCAGACAAATTGTGTACAAATTGAGGAAAATCACGATCATTGTTACCCACCTCAGGAGTGGTTGACCAACAAAGATCACTCCAAGAGCAAGGCGTATAATAGCTGGCAAGGTCACAAAGGGCCCCAGGGTAACTCCTAAGCAACTGAAGGTCTATCTCACATTGGCTAATGTTAAAGTTCATGAGCCACCATCAGAAGAACACTGAACAACAACGGTGTTGGAAGGAGAAAGCCACTACTCTCCAAGAAGATAATTTCTGCTCATCTGCAGTTTGCTAAAGGTCATGTGGACAAGCCAGAAGGCTATTAGAAGAATGTTTTGTGGACAAATGAGACCAAAATAGAACTTTTTGGTTTAAAAGAAAAGCGTTATGTTTGGAGAAAGGAAAACACTGCATTCCAGCATAAGAACCTTATCCCATCTGTGAAACACTGTGGTGGTAGTATCATGGTTTGGGTCTGTTTTACTGCATCTGGGCCAGGACGGCTTGCCATCATTGATGAAACAATGAATTCTGAATTATATCACAGAATTCTAAAGGACAATGTCAGGACTGTTATGCGACGTAGCCAGTATTGGGATTTTACGGCTGTGGGCGATTGGGACTACATCGCCCACAGTACCCTCCAGCAACAACATGACTGCGGACTCAGCAGCTAACCATTCTCAGCTGTTGGGAACTCTTTTTAAGCACGGCTCGCCCAAACGCAGTTGCGGGAGCATTGACTCTGTATTTCTCTGTTGAGTTCTTGTCTGGGTATTTTTGCTGTTTCGCTCGTTGGATTACCTTTTGTGTTTTTTCGCCTTCTGGACTGCTTGCTGCGGCTTTGCCTGCCTGCCATGCTCGTGGTTCCAGTTTTATAAGGTACTCGCTTTCCCGCTGGTGATACGGTAGCTCTAGCTTTAGTAACCGGTCTCGGTTCCTCCAGCTGCATTAGCTTTTGCTTTTCATTCGCTGTGCTTTTTCTCGGTTTCTGCTTTTGTTCGGCTCTCATTGCCGGTTTTCGGGCCAGAAAGGGGGCCGGAGGGACGCGGGGGGGAAAGGCCGGAACGTAGGAGGCCATGGAGGAAGGTGGACCAACCTCCAGGGGGTAGGGGAGGGAAAGGGAAAAAGGAAGAGCGGAGGGAAAGCGAGACACAGAGACCCTGAGAACAATGAATACGGATTTTCACCCCTCACACAGATACAAACAAGAACAGAGGGAAAGGAACCCTAGGAAGCGAAAGACCGACTACAGGGGGGGGAATGAAAGCAAAAGGAAAAAGGGAAAAGAAGCACAAAAAGTAGATTCTACCAAAGATGGTTAAAGAAGAATAAAGTAATGTTTTGGAATAGCCAAGTTAAGCTCAGAGATAGGTGCAGCAGGTAAGCAAAATTCACTGAAATAGTCAAAGCAGGGCGGGGGGCACATGGCCAAGGTAAAAGGTAGAGTCACAATTCCGCCGTTGATGTGCCAGGGGAGCGGTCCACTTCCCTTTCTAGCGTAAAAATAAAAAAAATCTACTACACGAAAGACGGGGAGAATGCCGGGAGGGCAGATGCGCGCAATTCCCCGGACTCAAGGGCCTGAATCGAAAAAGGGAAGAAATAAGATCAGGGGCGCTTGACAGGGAATCCCACTACCTCTACTTTATCTATTTTTCACCCTCGCTCCAGGCTTTAGAAATAAGGATCGAATCAAGGTACAAAGGGGAAGTGAGGATTTACAGGCGCAGTGGACAGGGATAAACACTGCTACGTTCGTCGGGTAATAAAAAGAAAGAAAGGCCACAAGGAAACTATCATCCGAGGGAAAAAACGAGGGAAATAGTAAAGGGCGGGAGAACTACTGAGCGAAACGAGGGAAATGACGGGAGAAGGCTGTGGAATGACACAGAAAGTAGACACCACGGAAAAAACGGGTGAAGGAGGGGGGGAGTAACGGGGGTGAATCAGGGGGGAGAGGGAGGGGCGAAGGGGAAGAAGGGGGGGCAAAAAGAGGACGGACCGGGTTGGTTGAGGGAATATTATGCAGAAAATCTACAGAAAATTCTAAAAAATCCATCCTAGGGGAACACAAAATTACTACATTCCGCGTCAAATACAATAACGTGGAAAACTGGGAAGGAGTACGACAGTAGAACCTACACCGGGAGCGGGACAAATATACGCGCGGATAAGAAAAAATTATTAGGAGCGAGGAGGACGTTGAAGAAAAGAAGGGGGAGGAGTGGAGTGGGGGAGGATAGGAGGGCACCAAAGGCCGGGAGGATAGCGGTGCGCATCCAAAGAATGGAAAGGAGGGGAACTAAGGGGCGAGAGGACAGGAGAAAAAAAGGAAAAGTAAGGACAAGAAGAAGCAAAGGACCACGAAAAGCAGAGAACAAAGGGAAAGGGTGGAGGGACGAGGCGAAGAGAGGAAGAAAGAGAAAAAAAGGAGAAGATAAAAGGAAAGCGAGAGTGGAAAAAGGAGGGGCTGATACAACTGTGGATTTTAAAAAAAAATGGTTATGTAGACACAAAAGTGTCAAAAATTGTGTTCAGTGCTAGTTTTTCGTGTAGTTTCAGTGCTAAAATTCCTCCAAGCCGGTGTGCAGGACTGATCAACAGTTACAGGAAACGTTTAGTTGCAGTTATTGCTGCACAGGGGGGCCAGACCAGATACTGAAAGCAAAGGTTCACAAAGGTTCACATACTTTTGCTCAGTAATATGTAATATTGGATCATTTTCCTCAATAAATAAAATGACCAAGTGTAATATTTTTGTCTCATTTGTTTAACTGGGTTCTCTTTATCTACTTTTAAGACTTGTGTGAAAATCTGATGATGTTTTAGGTCATATTTATGCAGAAATACAGAAAATTCTAAAAAGTTTCACAAACATTCACACACCACTGTAATTCAGAGCCATCTAAGTGATGGACAGGTGAAAGAAACAATGATTATTATTATTATAACCTCATTGTCTTAGTGCTTTTTTAGTCCTTATTTACATTTTATTGCAGGGGTAACTCATTCAATGAGTTTCAAAGGGTAGCTGAATGGACAAAAGACAAGAATCAAGAAGACTCAAGACCACTAAAATCGATACCAAATGTAACTTGTGATTTAGATGTAATAGCTGAAGACATCTACCAAAAGTATACTCTAACTTCAAGTAGCTTTAACCTTAGTGGGTTCTAAATGTGGATTTTAAAAAACCTTGGTTATGTAGACAAAAGTGTCAAAAAGTGTTCAGTGCTAGTTTTTCAGTGCTAGTTTTTCAGTGCTAGTTTTGCCACCCTTTCAATCACAACAACTTCAATATATTTTTTTAAACTCTGGATCCACAACAGAACCAACTAGTGATGAAAGATTAAGGAATTTCATTAAAATAAAAAGGTCAAATCTTTTAATTTAGATGAATTTGTGATAGACTGCACTGCACTGTAGCCTTTAATGAATTAAAATAGATTGTGATTCTGTGACCACTGGAATAACAAAAAAGTAAAAACCTGTTATTTTCTGTGTTTCTAATGTAATCAGTTGTATGAAAGGGGCAAATGAATAGCTTGTTTAATTATCTGGGAAAATCTTTGTGTATTGTACGACATCTTGTGAGTGAGACTGCTCTGGCAAAAAAATTACATTTAACCAAAATAACATCTCGGCATTTGTGTAACTTATAATTCTGATTAAATGAATCTCTTTTGGAGCTTGAAACGTTCAAGCTTT
This sequence comes from Ancistrus triradiatus, assembly GCA_025084515.1. Classification (NCBI taxonomy): domain Eukaryota; kingdom Metazoa; phylum Chordata; class Actinopteri; order Siluriformes; family Loricariidae; genus Ancistrus; species Ancistrus triradiatus. Next base: position 146,474 of record JAJAGP010000810.1, on the reverse strand, counting down.
TCATGCATACAATAATGTTGGCTGAATGTGGAAAATAATTGTAATAAATATGGTTCAGTTATCAAGTATTAGCTGTTTTACAAGGGATGGGGATCGCTAGGCACCTCACGATTCGGAGGGCTGCGATTTGAATATTAATAAATTAATCGATTATTGATGTATCTTGATGCATCTTTTTTCTAAACAGTGATTCCATGACTTTGGATTTGGCCTCATTGTAGATTTATGGGGATTGCTATATCAGTAATGCTAACCTTACACCAAATGACTTTTCAGTTGTCGCAGACAAATTTCCAGTGTCGGAATAAAACCATGAGTCTTGCTAGATTTGAGTCGTGCTCATGTCATCTAGATCATTTGGTGTAAGGAGGTCAGGATTAGTTTTCTTAAGTATTTTACTCATCTTGATGTCTAAAGTCGAGTGACACGAACACAGTGACATGAACGTTATTAGTGCTAGAGAGAGTGAGCACCAAATGGGATCAAATAATGGAAACACCTCATTTTACTGTGCTACATTTATTTCTAGATGTATTCAGGCTATTTACAATTATTTACAATTTATGTTTTGTATATTTGTCAGAATTCTATGCAAATTACTTCACTCCAAAATAAAAATAAAATAATGATTACAATTGTTTTCAATTGATCATAAGACACCATTACAATACTTAAGAAGCTGCAGCCTGTGTGGCCTGCTAGGCTGTTTTTAATTTACTACTACTACTACTACTACTAATTAGTAGTAGTAGTAGTAGTAGTAATATTATTTTAGGTGTATGATTTCAAAAGTTCAAAATAAACGTAGTGGGAGTCTTGCAAATAGTGGCTATACAAGATCACCAGTCTTTCCAAAATCATAGTCTGTGACTAAAATCTCTGTGACTTGTCTTTAGATGTGAGAGGGTGTCAGAAAAAGTCTTTTCAGAGTCTTCTAGCATATGGTTAGCATGAAATAACGTCAAGAAGGGACACTGTGTCGAGGCTCCAATGTGCGCAACATAGCTTGAAAGCCCTGATTCTCACATAAAAGTTGCGATAGAGTTTTTCATTTACTTCGCTGTTTCTGTGTTAGGTGGAAGCTTTGACATCGTTTGTTTGTGAGTCTGTTATGTGCATGCCACACACTGTCCAGACAGCGCTGCACTTCCGCATTTCCGAGTTCCACCTTTTGCATTTGTTCGTCAACACTAGGCTATCAATTAACACTTAAATAATGTTTGACTTTTGGCAATCAATGCCAAATCATCCACGTCCGAATCGCGATGCAATTAAGAATCAAATTTTACCACAACCCTATGTTTTACACTGCTCAAGTTGTCACCTGCCTTAGTCTGAGTCACTGAAAATACTAAAAAACTAATCTCTAGAAATCCTGCCAATGATTCTTGCTCATATAGTATGTATGGTTTATGACTTTTGCAGTAGTCATATAAACAGCAGAGCACATGTCAAGGAGCTCTGTATAATATATCAAAAATGGAGTAAGAATCACTAAAAGTGTTATAGTTTCAAGTTTAGCGCAAAAGAAAAGCTGAGCGCTTAATCATCATTTACAATACTGTATTTTAGAGACAACAGTGGGTAAATAGGTTATTTAGTTATATGGTTAAACGAATAAATGCACTGTTACACTGAGATTTCAAATATTGATCAAATATCTATTTTTTTATTTTATTTTAAATGTTTACAGGGACTGGTTCCAACTCTCCATGTGGATACCAAAAGCCCTAGTCCCTTATATAAAATGGACTAATATTTGCACATAACTTTAAATCATCTCCAGATTACTTCAAATACTGCATACAAAGTAAATGGTATTTATATTTGTTATACCTTATTGTTTAGGTGAATAATGACAAGAGCAAATAGTCTTAACAAATTAGATACAATGTAAACAATGCTCAGAGAATGCATTCTGGAGAAAGACTGTAATCTGTGAAATTGTAAGAGGCTACATCAGGATATTCAGTGTAGTGTTTCGCAAATGCAGGTTTTGCGTTTTTCTTCTTTTTTGGGGTATTTTTGGTCCACGGTTGGTTGGCTCAATGCATTGATGCCAGTGCAGGGCCCACAATTATAGAGCCCAACTGTATTTCCTTATACATCTGCTTTCATTTGGTGTGCCGGAACTGTGTTGCTATGTGGTGTGCTATTTTTGTCTTGACACATAAGCTATTCATGTGTTGTGACATCACACTGACACGTCCTAGACTTTAGTGAAGCACTGTTCATGCCTTCAATCCAGAGTGTTCTGCTGAATAGAATTTTTATTCAGACTGATCATCTGCTGTATTTTTCACTGTGTAGTGTGTTGTTTTGTATGAGCGACATATAAAATAATAAAGTCAGTTTTAAAGTATAAGTCTGGCAAAAGTAAGTTTGCATAAACAGTGAATTTTTTCGATGACTTCTGCAGGTCATCACTGTTACATCAGTCATGCTGGTCCATAGATGGTTGATATATTCAAGATTATAGTATGAAAGGAATCAATGCAGGAGGCCTAAATACAGCAGATTAATCCTAGGCAACATCCCTGATTCCCCAACCATTTTCACACCAAAGTAAAACAAAATGCAGGCAATCACAGGCATGCTAACTGAATTTTGTTGCTGTAAGTCTGCAACTCAGTTGATTTCTTCTAAATGTTATAGCTGAGAATGACTCAAGTGTCTTTCTTTGATGGCAAAGAGAAGGACTGGATATATCACAGGGAACCCATGGAAACAAGCAAACCTTGAGTTTTGTGGTGTATGGGTAAATCACCACAGGGGACAATAAGCTTAGAGAGGGTCTCAGATCAATCAAAGTCTATTCACAAGACTCATACTGCCTTCTTACAGATAATGAGAGCTAGCTGTACCTACCATTCTTCCTGAAAACTAAAGTATACTTCAGTTATGCCAGATCTTGTCTCAATCAATTTCATGTTGCTTGATATATTCCTCAATTTTAACAAAAGCACAACTATGTATGATTCCATCTCAATTCAGTAGCCTCTGATGAAGGAAACAGCACTGTTGAGTTCAAGCACATGCTTAGCCATGCTGACTTCATGTATTTTTCATGCAGGAACACTCCTTCAAATATCCCACTAGCGCAATTGGTATCAGTCCTCCATACTTTCTTGTCTATGAAATGTGCTTCTCAGACCAGGAGAAATGGCAGAAATCTTTCTGATTAAATATATAAAATAATACATATATACACACACACATACAGGTACATATATATAAAATGCAGAATGATGGGGAATGGCACAGACACAACAAGCTGCTGGAAACATTCCTCACAGAGCATGCAGTTGCATGACTTTTTGGCTGCATATCCATAATGCGAATCTCCTGTTCCACCACATGCCAAAGCCCAAAAATGCTCTACTGGACTGAGATCTAGTGACAGTGGAGGCCATCTTTGTACAGTAAACTCACTGTCATGTTCAAGAAACCAGTTTGAGGTGATTTGAGCTTTGTGACATTTTGAACTGAAGGCGCACCGACCTACCTTCACATTGCCAATCCCACAAAGGCTTTGTGTACACCATCCAAAATGTAGCCTGCTTACTGTGAAGCATGGTGGTGGTAACAATGTTATGGGGCGTTTTCTTTCAGCAGGGATTGGGCAATTGGTCAGGATTGAAAAGAAAATCTATGCTGCCAATTATACCTAAGATCCTGTGCCATAAAGCTGAAGAGAGGCAGGTGGTTCACCTTCCAGAATGACAACGAGACTAAGCAACAATGTATGTACTTAAGGACAGGAAGGTCCTTGAGTGGCCAGGTCTGAGCCCTGATTTAAATCCAATCTGGACGAATTAAGAGAGAGCACTCCATTGCCACACACCATGCAATTTGACTGAACTTGATCCATTCTGCAAGGAGGCAAATATTACCCAAACTTGGTATGCAAAGATGGTAGAGACATCTTCAAACGGACTGATGGGTGTAATTAAAGCAAAAGGTGACTCTACAAAGTATTAAATCAGGGAGCTGATCATGCTTTTCCAACCCTTTTGTACTAGATTTTCTTTTGTTTTCAGAACTGTTGCATTTTTTTTCTCTTTACTTAAATACTTTAAGGCAAAATGTGTAAATAAATCTATGGCTGTAAGACAAAAGTGTCAAAAATTGAAATGGGTATTATGATTTCCTATAGGCTGTATATTTCTGTAAATGTCATCCCATCTGAGTAGTACTCAAACACTCAAGATGGATCCTATTAGGCATGTGGCATGCAAGCCTGTGTAAATGCTGTGTTTTGCTGGAGATATCGTGTTTATCATGTCTTACACATACAAGGTCTTATGAAATCAGGACCTACATGTTCCGATCACATGTAAATTCTGCAGTCAAAGGAACCAGGCAACAAAGGAACAATTAGTGACTTGCTAGTGACAGATACAATCACCTAAAAATGGGAAAATGACTCAAAGTGGTTTCATTTTGCAAAGCTAAAATACTGTAAGAATTGTAATGTATAAAAAGAGCACATATCTTTTCAATCTGAAACACAATAGCTCAATGCGAAGAACATCAAATGGGGGCTAATCTGCCAGATCTTTTGTTGGCACTCAAAAGCCTCAACAGACACTCATCAAAAACACAATCAAGTGCTTCAGTCCTCCTTTGACAGTTTGATTATCACCAGAGACACAATCATGATCACTCAACATTTTGTGTTATAAAAGGAAAAGCCTGACAGTGGAGAACAGTGATGGTGCACCACAACTCCCTCCGCAACAGCAACAGATGCTCATGCCAGTTTCACTTCACAAAGATCTAACTTCATAGACAAAAATCAGAACTCAAATTCAAGAATTTGAGTATTGTGGTTATACAGTAGATGAACAATGTATGCTGACATCTTTAACACAGTTAAAAATGTAAACATTGAATAAATTATCTTTGGGAATTAACCAGAGGTTTTCTTTTACTATGTATTATTCACATTAAAAAGCCTTCAATGATCTCTTTCTGACCACAGGGCCACACAGAGGTTTTTTTTTAATGCTGGCAACATTACTGTACTGCTGTTCTTGTTACCTCTGGAGATTTACAGAGACAGAGAACAAGATTATCCAATATAAGCAGTCATCTGTATATTCTGTTCGTTAAGTCTTGAGATATTCTAATCAGTATGCTGTGGATTAGCCCGGGGGTGAACAAAACACAGTTAGTAGTATACATAAAATCAGTTAAGTCAATACATTAATATAAATTCATACCTAACGCCACCAGAATAGAAATGTCAATTTCGAAGAGTTACCCAGGTTTGTTACTTTAGACTGAGTAGAGAAAGCACTTTGGGGATAGTCATTTATAACAAAGACATCAGAGGGACTGTGACCTAGTGTAACCTTGACAACACAAGCCCTACCATTATCTGAGGATATGCAATCACGAATTCCACTATTGCGCTTGTTACAAACAACAGAAGAAATAGACATTCAGGTCCTGTTTCTACAATAGTTAGCAGGAAATAACTTCCATATACTTGGTAAACACAGATATTCCCTGCAGACAAATAATGGTTTTACTTCTTTTATAGGACAACATTAAGAGCTATTGAGTAGAATGCGCCCCATTTTCTTTAAACATTGGTCTTTGCAAAAACATTTCTATAAAGACTTATTTATTGCAGGGATGCCAGGTTTAGGATTTTTACTGAAAGTGCAATGCACCAAACAATGCCGTATGTTGTTGAGACTCATATATATATATATATATATATATATATATATATATATATATATATATAATTTTACTTATTATATAGTGTACTGTATTATTTTCTATAATTTTATCTCTTATGTATTATATTCTCCATAACATTGTATGTTCTTTAATATATTATACTTTATTTTACACCTCTACTGACCTGTATAATTCTATTTAGCTTCTGAGTATTGAAACTATTATAAATTTACCATTTAAGTAATTTAGTTTATTTACTACATATAACATCTAGCTTGCATGAGGAGATTTGGTTTGTTGTTGAGCCTTGGTCCTCGCAAAGTTTTTCACATATAGTTAGCCTAGATAGCCTAGAAGCTTCTTTAAGACAATGCTCCATTTTTAAAAGCACTATATAAAATAAATTAGACTTCAAATTACATTTACATTTACAGCATTTAGCAGACGCCCTTATCCAGAGCGACTTACAACTGGTACAGTCTTACAATCCAAGCAATTGTAGGTTAAGGGCCTTGCTCAAGGACCCAACAGTGGCAGCTTGGCAGAGGTGGGATTTGAACCGTGGACCTTCTGGTCCATAGTCCAGTACCTTACCCGCTAGGCCACGACTGTCCTATTTGTCCACCAGGTGTCCAATCTGTTAATTTACAACCTTTTGGTAATACTATATTTAATCATATTTTATCTGCCCAACATTTGAGATATTCTATGAATAAAATTTAATTGGTGCCTGCATAAACATCAGTAATACTTTCTTCTACAACAGAAAGTGAAACTCTATACTTATACCCAGCACCAGGAACACAATGAACATCTGGCTGTAAAACCATGCAGGTATTATGAGCTGGAAAGAATGGTTTGCTCCTACTCATTTCAATATCATTTGCGCACTGGCAAAACAGAAAGTACAGCTCCTTGGAATCACCATCTACTGTTCATTGGGCTCGTACTTCCATTGAACATAACGATTTGAGTCACAAATGTTGTTTGACTAACCATGCTTGTATACTCCTTGGCTGATGGGGAAAATATGCTGCTTTTTAATACTGTACTTACATTCTCATAAGAAAGCACTATTGAAAAACTAATAATTTTAACAAAAAACATATACAGAATTTTATGTTGCTTGGAAAATGTTTGTCTCCTAAAAAATGCTACCTATGTTTAAACGTAAGTACAAGAAGAAACATGTTTTTTGTATTTTTACATACCGGTATATTGGATTTGACACATTTAGACCACTAAGGTTAATCAGGTACACATGACCAATCACAATATTGCCCCTGATTACAGTATTACAACTTTAGCAACAAGCATCAATTAGCTAACAAAAAAACCCCTCAAAATAAATACAATATTGTTGTTGCTATTGGAGCAGAAACTGTTTAAGTGCATAAGCTACATGTAGCTACAACAAAATTGCAGCTAAAAACAAACACTTTCATTTCGGTATCTCAAAATGAAAGCTTATGGTGCTAAAACGATTATTGTGTGGAGTTAAGACAAAGAAGCCCAGTCTTTTAAAAGAAAATAGCACACAGCTAAAATAATAAAATATGAAAACATCCCTCATAAGGGCAGTTAAAGAAATGTAAGGTCATGGTCTACTGTCAAGTCAAATCAGATCTATTTATATAGCACTTTTTACAATGGATCATTGTCTCAAAGCAACTTTACATTTACAGCATTTAGCAGACACCTTTATCCAGAGCGACTTACAATTGATACAATCTTACAATCCAAGCAATTGTGGGTTAAGGGCCTTGCTCAAGGACCCAACAGTGGCAGCTTGGCAGAGGTGGGATTTGAACCCTGGACCTTCTGGTCCAGAGTCCAGTACCTTACCCGCTAGGCTACCACAGTCCTACATTACTTTACAAACTGAACATTTTCTTAACTGTAACTACACATCCATGTTACGACAGAAAAACTAGAACTCTGGTTTCAAATGGATGGGTTGATGACCTGCATTTCAAGCAGTTTAAAATGAAGGAAAACTTCTGTCTTATTAGCCCAGAACACAGTTAAAGAGGTAGCAAAACTGTTTGTACCATCTGATGCTTATATAAACATAACGGAAATCCCTTTTGTCTTAACCTAGCTTAGATTAACTACGTGCTACCTTGGCTTACTGCACCTTTTTCATCTAGAGAGGCCAAAAGATGAAATTGTTTTGATTAGTGTGAAATAAAAAGTAGCAAAAAAATCACTTGCAATATTTGCTGACCATGGGACCCAAGTTACATCTATATTTAATGAGGGCAGCTACAGCTCAACCAGAGCACTACCACAAGTGAAAGTGCATGACCTGCTTCTTCTAACAAACAAGGTCACTCATTCATTTTCAGTAACCACTTTATCTTGATCAGGATCACAATGGGTTTGGAATCTATCCCAGGAACCCTGGAATCAGTGCAGGAATACACACTTGTACAGGGCGTCAATTGATCATGTGACATCACACGATGTAAATTTAGATTCTACAGGAACCAACGTTCTCTGAGGAAAGTATTGCTGTCATCATACATACTTGGACAACAGAATTAATTGCTTGTTACTAATTTCATATTTCTTTTACTTGGTATGTCATGTCTGCTCAGCTATAGTTCTCTAGTGCCAGAGTCAGTCTGGCTATTTCACTGTTCATAAATATATGATTCAACTCACTAGTTCATTTATAGGTTTAGTAGCTGTGTATCTACAGAACTGGAGTTGTGCTTCCCTGCACTACACCTACACTGCATAGTGAGTAACCTTGATTTATCCGGTGTGTAGAATGTCTTAGCAAAGTGCAGGGTTTGGAAGATCAACTTTTGGAATGAATTGGACACTTCAAATCATTCGATGTCCTCCATGCTGTGTTTTATTTCAGTAGGACCTAGCTTTAGGATAATTACATAACATTTGTCTGTGCTAAGCAGGAAAGCACACAAAACACAACTACAAAGCCATGTAGACAGCATGTCTCCTTGACTATATGTATACCTTCCATTTGCCTATATTTCCCGAGGGATGCAGTGCACTGGTTCAGAACCAGTTTTAGTTAATTAGTACTCCCTTTTTTGAAATCCTTTTCAGGGAATGGAAGTGTTGCACAGGCTGATAAAACAATGGTCAATGGGCATCTGGATCTATAAATTGAGTTGTGTTTTTAATTTTGTTAGATGCTATCACTATGCTTTCAAAGAGGCGAGAGTGAGAGACCTAGAGACTTAGACAGCAAAAGCAGACATCTGTCTTTGCCTTTTGAAGAGCATCTCCAAATGCAGGAGAAATAGGGTCCATTTTCCAATATGTCCAATCACAGGATAATGCACTGTAACCTGAGCTCAGGCCCTTCCAGCCCTATCCTCATCCATTTGGCTGGCCAGAGCACCTAGGCTTGTGTGACTTTAGACAATCGATATATTTCATATCTTGTTCCCTCTAAATGAGTGCTTTGCTAATGTACACCTTAATGTCTCAGAACAGTAGAGCTTTTAGTTTTTTTACTTTATAAAAACAAAACAACTTCAAAATAAATGACAAAACTAAATGTACCAGAAAGTGACAATTCATCCTGTCAGTAGGTTGGTAGCGTGCATATTATTTATTTACCTTTTGTAATCAGCTGTGATAACAGGTGAATAAAATCAAGCATACACCCACGGAACCCATACAAAAATCATATTGTGTCAGTTCTCTTGGGTGTACTGTGGTGTAGTTTTGAAAATCTGGTAGGTTTTTCTAAGCAGTCGTGAATATTATCACAGTTCCATTGTGTAACCTGTGTGTTATATTAGTTTTTGTTGTTATCTTCTAGATCATTCACCTAGATTGTCATCAAGTTTCTAGATAAACAAGGTGGTCAATTACTTTATTATGTCTGAATGCAAAGTGCTAATGCCGGCTCTTACATATGAAGTACAACTAATTATATCTTCAACATGCAATGACATTCAATGAGAATGGGCTTCCAAATTTGTGGCAAAATTTGGGATTGGTTCTTCCTTTGTTAAGTGAATTCTCCCATGCACACAACAACATTCATAAAAAGCTGGTTTACATATTTTGGTGTGGAGGAAATTGACTACCCTGAGTCACGGCCTCAACCCAGAGGTGGGTAGAGTAGCAAAAAATATGACTTAACTAAGTTATGTAATGTTACTTTAAAATATTGTACTTACCGTATTTTTCGGACCATAAAGCGCACCGGATTATAAGACGCAATATCAACGATCGGCTGCTAACGGGTATATTTTCATACATAAAGCGCACCGGGTTATAAGGTGCATGAAATGAAACAAAACTCTTAAGTTCCGTCTGAAACTCAGTTTGCTCTTCTTTACCTGGCGCAGGGCGTCTTCTTGCTTCCTCCACTTCCGTATCATTGATTCATTATGTTGAATTCTTTCGCAGCTGCTCTATTTCCATGTTGTACTGCGTGAATGCACACACCCTAATGCTGAAGCACATACCGTATTACTCCGCGATGCTGCGCACTACGGTTGCCGTAAGTTTCGTAACTTACCAAGGCCGTGCTAAAACATTTTGACAGATTTATGAGCGCCGTGTACCATCTACGATCGG
>JAJAGP010000810.1:68793-136111 GCA_025084515.1 Ancistrus triradiatus | reverse complement strand
ATTCATTCAGATCTAGGATGTGTTATTTGAGTGTTCCCTTAATTTATTTGAGCAGTGTATAATCAGCATAATAATCTGAGTGAAAACTTGAATCCTTGAAAACTGTGATAATTTTCCAAATGTATTAATATTTGGTGTTTCCCCTTTTAGAATAATGACCGCTCGAGCTGGAGAGGAGCATCTTGTGTTATTACTGAATGCTTCCCTTCTATGTTTAAAAAGTCTCCATAAATGCAGAAGGTTTAGGTCAAGTGACTGCGGAGGGAAGTCCTCCTTGGTCTTCAGGCTCTTGTTGAAATGTGCGTTTTGGGTCATATTGCTGCAGTATGACTCACCTCTACAAAGATCCAAACAAGCATTTTCACTAGATGTCTCAGACATTTGGCCCCACTATAGGTCAGAAGTAAACTTTTATAATGTTCTGGGATTTCTTGCATCACAATCCTTCTTCAGTTCATCCCACAATATCTAGATCTATTTATAAATACACATTTTTGGGTCACTGTCTTTTAAAGTCACACAATTATATTAAACTTCTGGTGAATTCTTTTCTCCTGTAAAAGTATTTTATGCAATTTTGAATTCATTGTTCCCCTCACTTTGTTCCCTGAAGTTGTCGGAGGAATTATTGCATACATTCCACAAAGGACTGTAAATATTTATTATAACTTGGATTAAGATGAATATTTAATACAGGAATACACCTCATTACAAAGGTCATGACAAAGGATTTACAAACCCTTTCTGCAACTGAATGTTACATAATGATTTTTGGCCATTTGTGAAAGGGAGGGATGCATTTCTGTCTCCCCTACAAATCAGAGTGACACTTGCCATCGATGTGCATGTGTGAAGAGGTACTGGCTACTGGGTGAGAATTTGGAGAGAAAAGGTTTGAAATAATGTTAATAACATCATTTTCTAGTGGAAAATGGCTAAATAAATATGTATTTTTCAGTAGTTACAACTACTACTGATGGCTTTGTTTCATTTTCTTTTACAAGTACTATGTACTGTGCTTATGCACTGTATTTGTGGTAGAACACAGTTAAGTAAATTAACATAAAAAAAAGGTAATTATTTTGTGAGCCAATGCCGGAGCCCATTTTTAACTCATGAAGCCATTACCAGTTTTTAATGAACACTAGTGCTTAGAAACAATAGAGCACATCTTCTATCAAGATCTGTTCAGTTAATGAATGCTTCTAACAGACTGAGCTCCTTTAAGAGCCTCTCTAAACAAGAGTGCAGCACACAGGGACCTTCCTCTAGTGCCATCTGCCTCAACAGACTGAAAGCAGTTAGACTCTTTTCAGTCAGGTAGTCTATAACAACCTATGTGAACACACTGCTGTATAATAAGCATTTCCTTATCACAAATGAGGACTCTTGGGAAAATGATGTGCTCAGTGTGACAACAAATTTGAGTTTCACTGCAATATACAGCGTAGAGCTATGCCAGAGCCATGCGTCTCTAGAGAGATCTGGGAGAGGAATTGATTGAATGTGACAGAGGAGGCCTTAAAAACACAAATTAAACTAAACAAAGGGATGGCACCTTCAGAGGACTGCTTGCTGACCCTCCAAGAAAACTCAGGGTGGTCAAAGATTCAGACAAAAAAGAAACAGAAAAACAAAGAGTGTGCTTTCAAGTTCTATTAAACTTCATTTTGACTATATTGAACTGTAAAAAAGAAATATCTGACTCGGTGACAGAAATTATAACCCATTTTTTCCACCATAACTTAATTTCTCTCTAAAAAACACACTATCACAAAGTTATTAACTACCATACAATATATCATAGAATGTGATTTATAATATTAGATACTGGCCATAGGAGTCACCAAAAGACAGTGGAACACAATACGTAGATTGTTCATCAATGCCACAGTGGAGACAGAATAAAAAGCTTTCATAAGACAGCAGATTGTTGTTGGTGTGTCTGACATCGAGCACACTTGGCAGTGTAGACAGATCTGTCGACCAGCTTGGCTATCACCTCTCACCTAATGGGATTGAAGAGAAATGGGTATACCATGCAGATATTGAGCAGGAGTGTTAATCTTGATTTGACTGTCATTTCCCCAACGAGGTGTTAAATCAATACAGATATGGTATTCCAGTCGTACACTTTACTTCTCAGGACCAGACAGCATAAGATAGCCTAGACATTAATGAGGATTATGTAAGCAATTTGCAGGGACACTTTGAGTGAAGACAAATTAATCAAGTCTTTTTCCCTCAACGAGCCCAATCACAGGAATTATCAGAGGAAAACGTCCTTCTCTACCACAGAAATAATGACGATCCATCCCCGTCTCCCTAACAGTCCCAACCATCTCAGGTTTATTGTTGCATATTCATATTAATTTGAAGAAAAAAACCTGTAAGTGGTAAAGATTTTTGGTGAATTTTCATAATTAATACATATTAAAACTCAACAGTGTTACATCTCCCTGAAATGTATTACATTTTGTATCCCAAACTCATCTATGCTGGTAGTACTCCATTATATGCTAGTGTTGACCATTAAATAAAAGGTTTAAGTACCCAGAATGTGATGCTTAGCCACCCAGAAGTTGACTGTTTTCTAATAACAGCATACTGTTGAATGTTTTAAAGCTCTCATACAATAGCAAATTGTGCACTTTAGTCATGTTCATATCATACTGATTTTATAGGTTTACGACTTTAGTCCACATCCACACAGTCTGCAAAACAGAGCTGTATGTATCAGCACATAAACGTGTGAATTTTGTCACTGATGCAACTACAATATAACATTGTCTGGCCATGGTAAAATGAGTAATATACAACAAATTATGTTTTTAGGCAGATGTGCTGGAACAGACTAGATTACAAGGATGTTATAGTGAACTATCTGTTATTATGAACATGATAAATAAGAAAAAAATATTCCTTCAAGTGAATTGATATAAAGTTTAGTTGCAGTCAGGAACATTTGAGAAGAGCCATGCCATTATAAAAAGTTAGTCAATTCTCCGACCAAGTGGAATCCAGGATTTAATAGTGCCAAAGTATAACTCAACAATTTATTAAGATTTATTACCAGACCCACCACTTTTTATGAGATATTTTTCCATGATTTTAACAGATACTATGGTGTAGTAGGTCTTCCACGTTCAGACTACTGAAGTTGTTAGTTGTCCTCTCTGGAGTCACTTTCATTTTCACTTCAAGTGAGTGACTCAACCAGCAAAGAGCAAGAATGAAATACATCAAAGTAAGGCAATAATAGAAACATGCTTTTGGTGTTGTTAATGACAATACAAATTTACACACTTAATATTTTTGTTGGTCTGTCTTACTAAGTCTAACCACACTTATCTCCCATTATCAAAATTCCAAATAAGGTATTTTAAACCAACTATATGAACCTCAAACCATGTATTACGAAAGCTGATTGGGAAAATAAGAGAAGTAAATTATATTTTGAATAGATTTTACTCCTATAAGCACCACATACTTATATTTTAATGGTTGTTTGTTTCATATTGGAGTATGTAGCATTAAAAGAAAGAGCAGTGAGTCGGTAGAGAACTGGTGGGCACACCCATATACACATGAAGTGGAACACGTGCTGAAGGAGAGTATGCTCATTAGAGAGGCAAAGCCCCATCCAATCTGCAGATAACAGGCAGGTAGAAGAACCACCAGCAAGTCCTCTGCACTACTATGTTACCTTGACATCATTAAAAGAGCGCAGAATCTTGAATGTAAGGGAACCTGGTAGGGAATTCCCATTAGGAAACAATGAAAACTCGTGCACCTGTTATTCAAATACTTATCCAAACCATTTTCAGAGGGTGAGATATATTCGGATAATGGGGTTTGACTATCATTCTATCAACCTGCAATACAAACACAAAGACCCTAAAGGACCTGTTCCTGCTCACAATAAATAGGTGTGAGTGAGTGAATAGGTGAGTGATGCCCTGGGGTTAGCTGGTATAATGTCCAGGGAATAATCCCACCTAGCACCCATAATTAATTGTCGAGACAGCATAACCTCTGCAAAACTTATTATCATTGTTGTAATCACTTTCTTATGGCACTTTTGGACTTTACACCATCAACTTGCCTGTATCAGTTGTTATGCTGTGTTCACATGCTAGACAGTGTCTCCTTTCAAGAAGTAAGGAACTCTATTAAGATTGCAAAGGGGGGAAATTGAATGCTAGACAAAGGTGCTGTGTAAGTCAGAAGTAATCTCAGTCTAAAGGGGCAGAGTCACTGGTAGGCTCAACAAATTCACTGGATCAAGGCAGAGAGCAGTAGAGAATTCTCCTGTGAGTAGGTTCTGGTTTCAGGAACTATTTCAACAAAAAATGTACATGTCAAGCTCTAAGCTTGTAGTGAAACTGATGCATTAGTCTGAAGCTGGTGCACTCTGTACAATCTATTTAAAGTATGAAATCAAAGTTTAAAAGTTTTGCTTGGCATGAAGAGACATTGTGTCTGCCACATAGAAATTTAACAGTGAACAGCAATAACCAATAACCAAAGTAGGGTTGGAATACCTTTACAGGTTTGGATCTGTGTTTTGTGAGTTCAGTTAACAAATTTGCTGGAGGTACATCACCATATAAAGCCAATAATGCTGCTGGCCAATTGGCTGACATACTGTATGTGAGAAGCTTTGCTACAATCTTTCAAATTTACGCACAAGCTATGGTGTATTTTGCTGCATTAAGCAATACACTCAGACTTCCACCAATAGCTGGAAGTGCACATTTCTTTCTGCCAAGTGTTAAAAGCCTCAACATCCACAAGGAGAAAATTAGAAAACTAAAGCAATTACCCCTTCCAATTAGCATTTGAAAGGTGATACTTGGGGAAATATTATTAAAATTATATTTCAGTTCACATTACTACCCCCACAGGACCACCACAGAGCGGGTTCTATTTGTACTATGATTTTCAGCACTGCAGTGACACCAATGTGGTGGTGGTGTGTTAGTGTGTGTTGTTCTGGTATGCATGGATCAGGGGCAACAGTGCTGCTGGAGTTTTTAAATACTGTGGTTACTCACTGTGCACAATATTAGATACATCTACCGTACTGCTCCACCTTGTAGATCAGTCAGAGACAGCAGCTCATCTGTTGCTGCACAGTTTGCATTAGTCATCCTCTAATCATTTATCAGTGCACACAGGACACTGCCTACAGGATGCTGGTGGGTGGAAACCTCCAGCAGCACTGCTGTGTTTGATTCACTCATACCAGAACAACACACACCACCACCACGTCAGGGTCACTGCAGTGCTGAGAATGATCCACCACCCAAATAGTACCTAATCATCCCATTCCATCTCAAACTCTGAGAAACAGTCTAAACAAAGTCCATGGTAAAAGTTAACATTGTATGCAGAAGTGTGACCAAATTCCAGCACAACAAAAAGGTAAAATTAAACTTTCTAATCAATATTTCCTCTGAAATTGAGGGCTGTCATATTTTATTTATGAACTTCAAGCCCAACACAGTTCTGTTATTTATCACTCTCTCTGTCTCTGGGAGGTATACATTATAGCGCAATTGATGACATGCCAAAGCATAAAAACATTACAGGCCGATGATGAGTGGTTTTGCTGCATGGTGCTACCAGAAGATGAGAAGCAAAAGCTGCATTTTAATTCCTATGTGAAGCATTCCACAATGCTGATTTCCTCTGTGAAGTGTAACATAAATTTAACTGGCAAGCTTGCATTTCAAGAACACATAAGAAGCAAGCTAGAGGAGGGCAAAGCAATAAACGTTATTAGTGCTTGAAGTTTGACAGAGGACCTCCGCCAAGCAAGATGAATAATAAAAGCAGTGCAGTGTGCCTCTTTCCTTAAACGTATTAGGCTTTCTCAGCAGCTGCACTCTGTGAATATGATGAGTTCAACACGTAGATGTTGAGTAGCTGGAGTGCAGAGGACCCAGTCAATCTTGTGCAATTCTAATGTGAAATATTAATCAAGAAAAGCGTTGGGTGCCTGTCCACACACAGCTTCTTGCTGAGCAGACAGCTTTTCTTGAACATCTTCAGCAGCATGTAGGTGACAGACCTCAATCTGTGTGTTTGTGTATGTGCATATTTATGAGTGTGACCAGCCCTTCTGCTGGCATGCATTAGTTTTCATTCTCAGAGAGATTTTCTGTATTTCCATGCAGCAAGAAGTATCTGATGAAGCTGTAATAAACTCACTCAGGCTGGCTGCAAGTGATGCACATTCTGCTGATCTGCAAATCCACCGTCTGTCCTCAACACCCAGAGTGTAGTTCGTTTAGTGCATGCAGGAAGATGCTAGCTCTTTTTTAAAATAGTTTTACTGTTTCATCCTTACACGATTTAGAACATTTAAGACAGACTTTTAGCCTGATGCTCTGTAGGCTGTTTCTAATCAGGTACACAATCCTAACCCCTTCTTGTAGGCTGATGTGTAATGGCTTGGTCAAGGTAGAAAGCATTTTTCTAAGTGAACTGTGAAAGTGATACAAGCGCTCTGGCTGTACACCCACTGTGCCATTTTAGGAATTATCTCTTGGAGAATTTATCAGATGAAACGGTTAATATATTTTCAATGGGAACGTAGCAACTGAAACACCGACCTGAATAAGGTTGCCAGTTTTAGAAAATGCCTACACTGTAGCTACAGCTCATCAGGCACACTAGATATACAGTTACTGCTGCTTTCCCTCTTACATTAGTTTAAACTGATGACCACACACCACATATTATTTACACGACGAACTATTTTAGCATTGAGACTGATGTGACAGTAGCATGTTAGAGAGTGTTGCATGTGTATAAGGTGCAGCTAGGGGTGCAAAGATTAGACGACGTAATCAACAACGTCAATTATATAAATTTGTTGACTCAATTTCAGTGTCAATGCACTGTTAATTTGTAACTGCGATGCACTACAGGAAGTGTTGGGGGGTAGCATTGCTTCCATTGTCTGTCATTACTGCATTCTGTACTAATGAAGAAGAACATATTGTTGTGGCTACCTGACCCATGCTGAGTGTCAGTCACAGCAGACAAAGCATGATGATGATGAGGCACAAGTATGGGAGCATTTCAAAAAACATAAAACATGGAAGCATAAAGTGATGCATAAATGTCTAAAATGCAAGCACCCCTTTATGTCTAATGTTAGTCTGTCTGCGTATGCTTTTGCCACCTCTTCGTGTTTTAACCAGCTACTATTAGTATTGTAATGTTTGTAAGTTTACCTATAGGAAAACAAGGTCTCATGGATGGTGCTCGCTAAGAGAACACTATTTCAGATACACTATATTGCCAAAAGTCTTTGCCCGTCCGCAATCACACACATATGAACTGGAGTGACATCCCATTTTTTTTATCCATAGGGTTTAATATGATGTTGGCCCACCCTTTGCAGCTATAACAGCTTCAACTCTTCTGGGAAGGCTTTCCACAAGGTTTAGGAGTGTGTGGAATTTTTGACTACTCTTCCAGAAGCACATTTGTGAGGTCAGACACTGACTTGGACAAGAAGGCCTGGCTCGCAGTACCCGCTCATCCAAATTCATCCCAAAAGTGTTCTATCGGGTTGAGGTCTGGAATCTGTGCAGGCCAGTCAAGTTCTTCCACACCAAACACGCTCATCCATGTCTTTATGGGCATTGCTTTGTGCACTGGTGTGCAGGAACAGGAAGGGGTCATCCCCAAGCTGTTCCCACAAAGTTGGGAGCATGAAATTATCCTAAATCTATTGTGAAGCATTAAGAGTTCCTTTCACTGAATCTAAGTGGCCAAGCCCAACTCATGAAAGATAACTCCACACCATAATCCCCCCTCCATCAAACTTTACACTGTGCATAATGCAGTCAGACCAGGACCATTCTTCTGGCAACCGCCAAACCCCGACTCATCCATCAGCTCGCCAGACAAAGAAGTGTGATTCATCACTCCAGAGAACACGTCTCCACTGCTTTACACCACTGCATCTGGCGCATTGCATTGTGCTTGGTGATGTAAGGTTTGGATACAGCTGCTTAGCCATGGCAACTCATTCCATGAAGTTCTCTATGCACTTTTCTTGAGCAAATCTGAAGGCCACATGAAGTTTGGAGGTCTGTAGTGATTGACTCTGCAGAAAGTTGGTGACATCTACGCACTATGTGACTCAGCATCTGCTGACCCCCCTCTGTCATTTTACGCGACCTGCCACTTCATGGCTGAGTTTCTGTCGCTTCCACTTTGTAATAATACCACTGACAGTTGACTGTGGAATATTTAGTAGCAAGGAAATTTCGGGTGGCATCCTATCAGAGTACTACACTGAGCTCTTGAGAGCTCCATTCTTTCACAAATGTTTGTAGAAGCAGTCTTCATGCCTAGGTGCTTGATTTTATAGTCCTGTGGCCATGGAAGTGATTGGAACACCTGAATTCAAGGATTTGGATGGGTGAGTGAATACTTTTGGCAATATAGTATAAGTTATCTAACGCATTAAGTGCAAAGCCTAACATTAGCCTGTTTCGTCTTCCCTATTTTTTCCTTGCATTGATACCAGCATTCATTCTAAATAGTAAACCTCCTCCACTTAAAGGCCGGAAGATAGTCTGTTTGTTTCAACAGATCAGTAATTCAGCTGTAAGATATTTATCTTTCTATGGTTTAATTGGAGTCTGCATGTCCTCGCCGAGTTCGTTTACTACGGGTACTCCGGTTTCCTCCCGCATTCCAAAGACTTGTGTTAGGTTAGCTGGTGTCTGTAAAGTGCCCTTAGTGTGAGTGTGTGTGTATGTGTGAGCGCATGTGGCTTATGATGGATTAGTGCCCTGTCTAGGCTTTGGAATTAATATGCTATGGGAACTTATGTTAAGGCAGAGACTGGCCAACAGGGTGACATTCACATTCACAGGTGTGCAGACTTAGGTAAAATAGGTAAAATATGCAATGGAACAAGAACAATGCCCACAGAAGCAGCGATGGAGGGCATGTTAAAAATAAGCATTGACTAATTGACTAATTGAAAAAACTATCAACAAACTAGTCAACTACCAAAATAATCATTAGTTGCAGCTCTAGGGGCAACTAGGATTTTTAAACACATTTGCCAATGTTAATGTTCATGAGTCCACCATCAGAAGAATGCTGAACAACAATGGTGTGCATGGCAGGGTTGCAAGGAGAAAGCCACTGCCCTCCAGAACATCGCTGCTCGTCTGGAGTTTGCTAAAGATCATGTGGACAAGCCAGAAGGCTATTGGAAGAATGTTTTGTGGATGAATGAGACTAAAAGAAAAGTGTTATGTTTGGAGAAAGGAAAACACTGCATTCCAGCATAAGAACCTTATCTCATCTGTGAAACATTGTTGTGGTAGTATCATGATCTATGCCTGTTTTGCTGCATCTGGGCCAGGATGGCTTGCCATCATTGATGAAACAATGAATTCTGAATTATATCAGACAATTCTAATTTGCTAATTGAAAAAATTATCAACAGATTAGACAACTACCAAAATAATCATTAGTTGCAGCTCTAGAGGCAACAAGGATTTTTAAACATCTCAGAGGACTGATTTGAGAATAACTTAACAGCCAAATAGCAGGGTTGTATTTAAAAACCTGACCTCTGTTAGACATACATGGTCCAACAAGGTAGAAGACACATTAAAAAAAAACCTTAGTAATGGTAGAGCTAAATGAAACATGAAGGTAAATCCCTTCCAGTCTTTCTTTGAGGAACATCATTTTTAATGCAGTATGGAAGATTTGTCTAATATACAGTGAATGAATAGTGTTTAAAAACACTGAGAATGAATGACCACCCAAATAGTTCCTGGTGTGATCTGTGGGGTCCTGACTACTAGATAACAGAGTAAAAGGGACAAAGTACGTAGAAAAACAGATGAACGACAGTCTGGAATTGTAGAATTACAAAGTGCTTCTATATTGTAAGTGGAACTGAAAAAATGGACAATGAGTGTAGAAACAAAGAGTTCTAACTCCTTACAATTGGTGAGCGCAGTTAAGGAGTTGAACACAATTTATCAATTTGATGATCATTCTCACTCCAAGTCCAGCTTGGTTTGGGAAATGATTTTGTGAAATATGTAATGCTTACTGGTTAACTCTGGGTCCAGATTTGTTCACATAACAGATTGATGTAATACTGTTTGTTATCTGACAAAATAAAAATAGAATATTTGACGTGTTCCTTCTTAGTTTGGCTTCAGAGTGGACACTGAAGAAATGCAGAACATTATTTGGTGAGTCAGCACAGGACGACTCAACCCGACACCTGCCAAAAGCCCAGATAATTCGTTACTGGCACAAGTCCAGGTTTCGGTTTCTTGGCACCAAAAGTTCAGGTTTGTACTTTGTATTTGTTTTCTGGATCTGTGTTTCTCAGATGTTCCACTCCTTCAGGGGCTCCCAAGTCACAGTGCTCCTCAGAGTGCGAACTGGTTTAGTAGCGTCACTTGACCAGGGATACCCCCACACAACAGCTATATTTTAAAATGTCATTACCCATTTAATCTACCTAGATAGCATAGAATGGCTCATGTAACATGTTGAACTAATATACAGTAAAATTCTTAGGTCAAAATTATTTCATATAAACCAAGGCTGGAAAGTTATGGAAATGTACTCTGTAGGACTTTGTTTACCACCGGTGATATTACTGGCTGGGATATGTCTGAGTTAAACCTCATCTCATAACAAGGTGATCAAAACCTAGATACTAAAATGCTAAGAGCACACAGACTGTAGGGATAAAGCAGATTAATGGGATTACATCTAATTCGATGCTGTTCCACATGAGATTTTCCTTAAGAATGTGACAGTATGCTGGAGGTCTGTCTGCCTCTGCAATCGTCTTAGTTTATCAGTAGCTTTGCTTCATTTATTGCTGCGTTTACAGGTATAAAAATGGTTTATATTTGAACCTATTTTGAAATTTTACAAAATGTTGTGTCATACATGTAGCATACATTTGGAAAAGTAATTAATTAAATGTACATTTCTGTATCAGAACATAGTGAAGAAGAACTCAAATGAAGCCAAATATGTTGCAGTTATCTGCTTACAAATGTACTTGCACTAATCATTGTAAAAGTTATTTCAGCATTTGTATAATGCTGTGTATCAGCATATACAGTGGTGCTTGAAAGCTTGTGAACACTGTCTACATAAATATGATCTAAAACATCATCAGATTTTCAAAGAGAAAGTAGACGTAGACAAAGAGAACACAGTTAAACAAATGAGACAAAAATATTATTTGTCATTTATTTGTTGTGGAAAATGATCCAATATTACATATTAGTGAGTGGCAAAAGTATGTGAACCTTTGCTTTCAGTATCTGGTGTGACCTCCTGTGCAGCAATAACTGCAACTAAACGTTTCCTATAACTATTGATCAGTCCTGATCCTTGGAGAAATTTTAGCCCATTCCTCCATACAGAACAGCTTCAACTCTGGGATGTTGGTGGGTTTCCTCACATTAACTGCTCACTTCAGGTCCTTCCACAACATTTCGATTGGATTAAGGTCAGGACTTTGACTTGGCCATTCCAAAACATTAACTTTATTTTTCTTTAACCATTCTTTGGTAGAACAACTTGTGTGCTTAGGGTCGTTATCTTGCTGCATGATTCACCTTCTCTTGAGATTCAGTTCATGGACAGATGTCCTGACATTTTCCTTTAGAATTCTCTGATATAATTTAGAATTAATTTCTCCATCAATGATGGCAAGCCGTCCTGGCCCAGATGCAACATGGAACAGGCACAAAACCATGATGCTACCAACCACCATGTGATGGATAAGGTTCTGAATGCTGGGAAATGCAGTGTTTCCTTTCTCCTTTCTTCTCTCCAAACTCAACGACCACCGGTTCTCTTTTAACATAAACCAAAGAAGTTTCTAATTTGGTTCTTCATGACACGTCCACAATTACACATTCTTCCAATAGCCTTCTGGCTTGTCCACGTGATCTTTAGCAAACTGCAGATGAGCAGCAATGTCCTTTTTGGAGAGCAGTGGCTTTCTCCTTGCAACCCTGGCATGCACACCTTTGTTGTTCAGTGTTTTTCTGATGGTGGACTCATGAACATTAACATTAGCCAATGTGAGAGAGGCCTTCAGTTGCTTAGAAGTTACCCTGGGGTCCTTTGTCACCTCGCGAACTATTATACTATTTAACTATAACAGTCCATGCTCGTGGAGTGATCTTTGTTGGTCGACCGACAAAGTGGAGGGTAACAATGATCTTGAATTTCCTTCATTTGTACACAATCTGCCTGACTGTGGATTGGTGGAGTCCAAACTCTTTAGAGATGTTTTTGTAACCTTTTCCAGCCTCATGAGCATCAACAACTTTTTCTGAGTTTCTCAGAAATCTTACAATAGATACACTTCCACAAACATGTGTTGTGAAGAGCAGACTTTGATAGATCCCTGTTCTTTAAATAAAACAGGGTGACCACTCACACCTGATTGTCATCCCATTGATTGACAATACCTGACTCTAATTTCACCTTCAAATTAACTGCTAATCCTAGAGGTTCACATACTTTTGCCACTCAATATTATATAATAAAATATTACTCAATATGTAATATTGGATCATTTTCCTCAATAAATAAATGACCTAGTATAATAATTTTGTCTCATTTGTATAACTGGGTTCTCATTATCTACTTTTAGAACACGTGTGATAATGTTCATCAGGTCATATTTATGCAGATATATAAAAAATTCTAAAGGGTTCACAAACTTTCATGCACAGCACGCTCATTGTTCATTTCATCATTTCCACTTGACATACAGTAGCACTTTGTAGTTCTACAATTACAGACTATAGTCCATCTGTTTCTCTACATACTTTGTTCATCCCCTTTACTCTGTTCTCTAATGGTCAGACCCCCACAGATCAGGTATTTGAGTAGTGGATTATTCTCAGAACTGCAGTAACACTGATGTCGTGGTGTTAGTGTGTGTTGTACTGGTATGGGTGGATCAGACACAGTGCTGCTGGTTTTTTTTAAACACCTCAGTGTCACTGCCAAACTGAAAATAGTCCACCAGCCAAAAATGTCCAGCAATTAGCATCCTGCAGGCTGTGTCCTGTGAGCACTGATGAGTGTGAGAATGACTAAAACAACAGATGAGCTACTCTCTCTGACTTTCTACAAAGTGGAGCAATAAGGCAGACATGCCTAACAGAGTAACAGAGTGGTCAATGTGTGTGGTGTGTGTGCGTGTGCGCGTGCGTGTGCGCGCGTGTGTGTGTGTGTGTGTGTGTGTGTGTGTGTGTCACGCCCCCTTCCAGCGCCGCTCCCGATACACGCGATCTGCCTCGCTCTTCCTCGCCAACCTACTAACCACCTACACCTGTTCCCTATCCTGTCTCACTCTCTCCCCTCCATTTAAGCACAGCTCAGTCACCACACCTTCGCTACACAACAAGGTATCTTACCTGGTTTACCTAGCTCAGTACAAGCATTCTGCAAGTACCTACAATTCAGCCTCACCTTGTTACTCCACTGCCTGCATTTGTCTCCCTCCTCGCATCGGCGATACAGTTTGTGTAGCCTGACATGGAGACAGCGGCTAGTGGTACCAACACTCCCTCAACCACAGCGGAGCAGCTCGCCGAACTCCGCTCGCAGCTCCAGGAAGTGGCTCAGGCGGTTTCTCTGTTGGCGGACAACCAACGCTCACTCAACGCGCTGGTTCCCTCTGTTAGCAAGCTCACTCTGCGTGTGTCGCAGCTAACACCGTCCGATGCCGCAGCGGTGCCTCCTGCCTCAGTTTCACTTCCACCCAGCCCACCGCGGCTGCAGCACTCTGCGTACAGAATCGCTCTGGCTGGGAAATACGACTGCGCCCCGGAACGTTGTGAGGGATTCCTCCTACAATGCGACTTGTACTTCGCTCACTCACCGCCAGAGTCCGACGCAGCCCGCATCGCCCTGGTAGTCTCCCTCCTTTCCGGTCGAGCCTTGGATTGGGCCACCGCCATCTGGACCCAACACGGTGAAGACGCAACCGATTACAGCTGTTTCCTGACCGCCTTCCGTGCTGTGTTTCAACACCCCCACGAAGGACGTTCCTCGGGTGACGTCTTGCTTACTCTACGCCAAGGCCGTCGCTCTGCCGCCGACTACGCCCTTCACTTTCGCACCCTGGCGGCCCAAAGTGGTTGGAACACCCCTGCTCTTCTCTCAACGTTCCATCAAGGTCTGCGTCCCGACCTCAGGAGAGAACTGGCCGGGCGGGCCTTCGACCTCTCCCTGGAAGAATTACTCACTCTCACCATTCGCCTGGACCAACTCCTCGTCCCCAGGCTGGCCGCTGCTCCTCGCCCTGCTCCTCGAGTCATCCCCGAACCCCACGACCCTTCGCCTCCGGCGGAACCTATGGAGATTGCACGCGCTCACCTCTCTTCCGAGGAACGCCGTCGCCGCTTTGAACGGGGCCTCTGCTGTTACTGCGGATCGGACCGTCATCTCCGTCCTGCCTGTGACCTCGCTCCATCTGCCAGATCAACCCAGACGCGTGCCAGAGATCCCGCACGTACATCCCGGGTGAGTCGACTCCCTCCTGATTCCTCCCTCACTCTACCTGTGCTCCTGCGACTCGCTCACGTTGATGTATCTCTCACAGCCCTGATCGACTCCGGCACCCAGGGGAACTTCATCGCCGAACGCTTCGTCACGGAATGGAAGATCCCCTGTTCTGCACTCCCGGCCGGATGCCCGATCACCGCGGCCGACGGACGTCCACTCGGCCCGGGACTGCTCACCTGAGTCACTGCTCCTCTCTGTCTGCTCGCCAGCGCCACTCACCAGGAGTCCATCACTCTGCTTCCCGTGAGCTCTCTCTCCTATCCCATCATCCTGGGCTTCCCTGGCTCGGCCGCCACGATCCTCTAATCTCCTGGTCCACCCGCGAGCTCGTCCGCTGGTCCCCATGGTGCCAGGACCACTGTCTGCTCCAACCTACTCTGCAGATCAACACACTCCCGCTCCCGAACTCTATTCCTCTCCCAGATAACATACTTGACCACTACAAGGGCCTGGCTTCGCTCTTCTCATCGGAATCACCTCCTCCTCTTCCTCCACATCGCTCCTACGACTGTGCTATCGACCTCATCCCAGGCGCGCCACTACCCAAGTCGCGTCTGTATCCTCTCTCCCCGGCCGAAGAACAGTCGATGTCGGAATACATCACGGAATACCTTGACCTGGGATTCATCCGTCCGTCTACCTCCCCCGTTTTAGTGGGATTTTTCTTCGTGCCCAAATGGGACGGCGGCCTCAGGCCTTGCATCGATTACAGGGAACTGAAACGCCGCATCACCCGCAGGTACGCCTATCCTCTTCCACTGGTGCCCTCAGCCCTCGAACAACTCCGCACAGCTCGCTGGTACACCAAGCTGGACCTCAGGAACGCATACAACCTGGTCCGTGTCCGGGAGGGCGACGAGTGGAAGACCGCCTTCAGTACCAGCTCAGGTCATTATGAATACCTGGTCATGCCCTTCGGCCTGGCGAATGCTCCTTCCTTCTTCCAGGCCTTCATTAATGACGTGCTCCGAGACATGCTGCGCCGTTTCGTAACCGTGTGTCTGGACGACATCCTGGTGTACTCACCGGACTTCACCACCCACATCTCCCACGTTCGCCAGGTACTCCAACGGCTTCGACTCCACCATCTCCGAGTGAAGGCAACAAAGTGTAAATTCCACACCCAGTCGGTATGTTACCTCGGTTACGTGATCCTCCACTCCGGGGTCGCCATGGGACGATTCAAAAACTCTCTGCCGCCTTCTCAACTAGGCCCACGCCGGGGTCCATTCAAACAGGCTTGCAGCGCTACTAGGCTTCGCCAATTTCTATCGCCGTTTCATCAGGAGCTTCAGCCGCACGGTGGCGCCCCTCACCGCGCTTTTGCAGGGTAAGCCTCACTCACTCCGCTGGTCCCCTGAATCCGAGCAGGCTTTCTGTGCGCTCAAGACCGCGTTCACCCGCGCTCCGGTCCTGGGCCATCCCGACCCGGAACGCTCCTTCGTTCTGGAGGTCGACGCGTCTTCTGTAGGAGTTGGAACCGTCCTCTCTCAGCATCTCGGCGAACTCCCCAAGCTGCGCCCGGTTGCTTTCTTTTCGCACAAGCTCACTCCCGCCGAGCATAACTATGACGTGGGAGACCGCGAACTATTGGTAATCAAACTGGCCATGGAGGAGTGGCGACACTGGCTCGAGGGCGCCAAACACCCTTTCACAGTCTACACCGATCACAAAAACCTGGAGTACCTCCGCTCAGCCAAGCGCCTCAATGCCCGCCAGGCTCGTTGGTCGCGTTTTTTCTCCCGCTTCTCGTTTTCGATCACCTACCGCCCGGGATCAAAGAACACTAAGGCGGACGCTCTGTCTCGCAGCTTCGAACCAGAACCATCCACTCAGGAAGAACCCGCACCCATTCTCCCGGCTTCCTGCGAGATCGGAGCGATTCAGTGGGACTTGGACCGAGAACTGGACGAAAGGCTCACCCAAACACGTGCTCCACCCAGTGACCTCCTGGCAACAAGTCGTGCCCTTTGGACTTTCCTACCGTCTCCCCTTGTGCCCTGGGCTCACAATTTTATCTTTTTTTTTTTTTTGGACGCTCTGTCTCGCAGCTTCGAACCAGAACCATCCACTCAGGAAGAACCCGCACCCATTCTCCCGGCTTCCTGCGAGATCGGAGCGATTCAGTGGGACTTGGACCGAGAACTGGACGAAAGGCTCACCCAAACACGTGCTCCACCCAAGTGACCTCCTGGCAACAAGTTCGTGCCCTTGGACTTTCGCGACCGTCTCCTTGCCTGGGCTCACTTGTCCCTGTGTTCTGGTCATCCTGGAGAGACCCGGACTCACCAGCTCTTGACATCACGCTACTGGTGGGAGAGTATGCGCAAAGACGTGCACCGCTTCGCGGCGTTTGCGCGCAAGCCAAGACCCCTCGCACGCTTCCATCTGGCCTGCTCCATCCACTATCCGTGCCGCAAAGGCCGTGGTCTCATGTCGCCCTCGACTTCGTCACGGACCTCCCGTCCTCACAAGGATTCACCACCATCCTGTCCGTGATCGACCGCTTCTCCCGTGCCGTCCGCTTCATCCCTCTTCCCAAACTCACCACCGCACTCCAGACGGCAGAGTGCCTGTTTGAACACGTTTTCCGCCACTTCGGCATCCCTGAAGACGTCCTTTCGGACCGAGGCCCCCAGTTCACGTCTGCGGTGTGGCGCGCTTTCATGAACAAGTTGGGATCATCAGTCAGCCTCTCCTCGGGCTACCACCCTCAGACTAACGGTCAATGCGAGCGCTCATATCAGGAACTCAAGAAATTCCTCCGGTGCTACTGCCTTCGCAACCCTCACGACTGGTCACAATTCCTTCCCTGGGCCGAGATAGCCCAGAACTCCCTTCGGCACTCCTCTACCGGTCTCACACCGTTCCAGTGCGTCCTGGGCTTCCAACCTCCTTTTGTGCCCTGGGACTCCACGCCCTCGGATGCCCCGACCGTCGACGACTGGTTTCGCCGCAGTGAGGATGTCTGGTGTCAGGTCCACCTCAAGATCGACAAAGCCATCCGTCGGTACAAAAGGCACGCTGACCGACGCCGTCGTTCCGCACCCACCTTCCAACCGGGAGACCGTGTCTGGCTGTCAACCCGGGGGCTGCGCAACACCCAGGGAAGCACTCTTTTTTCTCCGCGATTTCTGGGCCCCTACAACATAGTGTCTCGTGTCAACGACGTCACGTACCGGCTACAACTACCCGCTCATCTACGCATCTCTCCTTCATTCCACGTATCCTTCCTGAAACCCTGGGTCCCCGGCCCGCTGGCAGAGACTTCTCCTGCGGAGCGATCTCCGCCTACCGGCCCGCTGGAGGCTACCGCCTATACGGTCCATCGCCTCCTGAACTCCCGCCGGCGAGGTACGTGCATCCAGTACCTGGTGGAATGGGAGGGCTACGGCCCGGAGGAGAACAGCTGGGTGGATGCGAAAGACGTCCTGGACCCCCTCCTCATCCAGGATTTCCACGCCGCCCGTCCCGACCGACCGGCCCCCAGGCCTCGCGGCCGGCCGCGCAAGTCTTCCTCGCTCCTCCGGCCCTCCGGCTCACGCCGCATCCCTGCCGGCACGAACCCTTCAAGGGGGGGTACTGTCACGCCCCCTTCCAGCGCCACTCCCGATACACGCGATCTGCCTCGCTCTTCCTCGCCAATCTACTAACCACCTACACCTGTTCCCTATCCTGTCTCACTCTCTCCCCTCCATTTAAGCACAGCTCAGTCACCACACCTTCGCTACACAACAAGGTATCTTACCTGGTTTACCTAGCTCAGTACAAGCATTCTGCAAGTACCTACATAAGTACCTATATATATATATATATATATATATATATATATATATATATACACAGTGGGGCAAAAAAGTATTTAGTCAGCCAGTGATTGTGCAAGTTCTCCTACTTAGAAACATGAGAGGTCTTTTTTTTCTCATTTTGTCTCTCATAGTCTCATAATTTTCATCATAGGTACACTTCAACTATGAGAGACGAAATGAGAAAAAAAATCCAGAAAACCACATTGTAAGATTTTTAAAGAATTTAATTGTACATCATGGTGGAAAATAAGTATTTGGTCACCCACAAAAAAGCAAGACATCTGGCTCTCATAGACCTGTAACTTCTTCTTTAAGAAGCTCTTCTGTCCTCCACTCATTACCTGTATTAATGTCACCTCTTTGCCCTCATTATCTTTATAAAAGACACCTGTCCACAGCCTCAAACAGTCAGACTCCGAACTCAACCATGGCCAAGATCAAAGAGCTGTCGAAGGACACCAGGAAGAAAATTGTAGACCTGCACCAGGCTGGGAAGAGTGAATCTACAAGAGGAAAGCAGGTTGGTGTGAATTAATCAACTGTGGGAGCAATTGTAAGACATACAAGACCATTGATAATCTCCCCCGATCTGGGGCTCCACGCAGGATCTCAACCTGTGGGTCAAAATGATCATGAGAACAGTGAACAAAAATCCCAGAACTATACAGAGGGACCTGATGAATGACCTGCAGAGAGCTGGGACCAAAGTAACAAAGGCTACCATCAGTAACACACTACGTCGAGAGGGATTCAGATCCTGCAGTGCCAGGTGTGTCCCCCTGCTTAAGCCAGTACATATTCAGGCCCGTTTGAAGTTTGCCAGAGAGCATATGGATGATTTAGAAGAGGATTGGGAGAATATCATGTGGTCAGATGAAACTAAAATAGAACTTTTTTGGTAAAAAACTTCTAAAGGAAAATGTCAGGATATCTGTCCATGAACTGAACCTCAAGAGAAGGTGGGTCATGCAGCAAGACAATGACCCTAAGCACACAAGTCGTTCTACCAAAGAATGGTTAAAGAAGAATAAAGTTCATGTTTTGGAATGGCCAAGTCAAAGTCCTGACCTTAATCCAATCGAAATGTTGTTGGGGAAGGGACCTGAACAAGTGAGCAGTTAATGTGAGGAAAAAAAACCCACCAACCATATCCCAGAGCTGAGCTGTTCTGTATGGAGGAAAACTGGGCTTTAAAAACTATTAAAATTCCTCCAAAGCCGGTGTGCAGGGACTGATGTAGAGGACTGACTGGACTCTTACATGGGGCCTGGGGCCCCACATTATCTGAGTGAGTGACTCTCTTAGAGGTTTTAACAATCCAACTCGTTCTACTTCGTTCGCAGGGTGCAGGGACTTCATTTTAGTTCCTAGAATTAAAAAAGTTCACAGCAGGGGGAAAAAAGCTTTCTCATACATGGCCCCAACTATGGAATAAACTTCCCACTTTCGTTCCGAGATTTCAGACACCCTCCAAAGTTTTAAAGTCTTAGGCTAAAGAGACATACCTATTTTACTTACCAGGGCTTTTTGACTAGATTTAGACCAGGTTGCATGGTTTGGGTTGCTGGGGCCGGTGTCTGGAGTCCATGTCTGGCCTGCCTGCCTTGTCCGCTAGCCCGGGAGTGTCGAGTGGGCGAGGATTCTAATTGTTCTGGCGGGTTCTGGCTGAAAACTAGGCTTCGGTTTCCTCGTGATCTTGACTCATGCATCCTTGCCTTAGAAAAATACGGGCAAGAGCTGGAGTTCATAGTGTCAAAGAGTCTCTTATGGTTTGATCAGAGACGGTTGGGTTGCTGTCTTCTGTGCCGCTCGTGGGGTTGCCAATGTCTCATGTGATCCCTTCTTTGGCTGTTGTGTTTCCTACCAGTTTCTCCTCTTTCTAGCTTTCTAGCCTATGCTGCTTATAGCTAATGCTTGCCGGAGGGTCCTCATGCTACACTTGGGCATTGGCAGTGATTGGACATTGACATGGCATCAGTGATTGTTAATAAAAACAACTGTGCTCTTAATCAATAACTAATTTTACATTTTCTGTTTCTCTCCGAGCTGTGTTCCGGCATGTTCCGGCCCCCACACATGATGTACATTCTGATTGGGAGCTCCACCTGTGCAAAGTAATTCACAGTTATTCAACCATGACTCCATGACTTTTAGTTTCGCTCTCTTCGATTTATCATCATCATACCACCTGGCCCACTAATGTCGATGTGAAATTCTTCACATTTTATTTCGAACTTTGACTCCATGGCGACTGTAAGTCCGCTGCGTCTTAGATTTATCATCATACCCTAGGCAACTTGTACTTCTTTTTGCGCCTTTTAACTTAATGTCGATGTGCATTACTTCACATTCTATTTCAAAGAAACTTTGACTCCATGAAACTTTAGTTCGCTCTTAGATTTATCATCTACGCCGCCCAAGGGAGGTTGGGTCCCTTTTTGAGTCCTTGGTTCCTCCCAAGGTTTTCTTCCTAGAACTAGGGAGTTTTTTTTTTCCTTGCCACTGGTCGCCCATAGGCTTGCTCAATTTTGAGATTGGACGGTAGTTTATTAGGAGAGATAATCTAAAAACTTGTTGTAAAGTTGCTTTGAGACAAATGCTCCATTGTAAAAAAAAGCACTATATAAAATAAAATCTGACTTGACTTGACTTGATCAAACACTTACAGGAAATGTTTAGTTGCAGTTATTGCTGCAACCAAGGGTGGGTCACACCATAGATACTGAAAGCCCAAAGGTTCACATACTTTTTGCCACCTCACTA
This sequence comes from Ancistrus triradiatus, assembly GCA_025084515.1. NCBI lineage: Eukaryota > Metazoa > Chordata > Actinopteri > Siluriformes > Loricariidae > Ancistrus > Ancistrus triradiatus. The sequence goes on along the minus strand of JAJAGP010000810.1, from coordinate 114,914 downwards.
ATATGTAATATTGGGATTTTTCCTCCTCAATAAATAATTGACCAAGTTATAATATTTTTTGTCTCATTTTGTTTAAACTATGTTTCTCTTTTAGGACTTGTGTGTTGGAAAAATCTGATGATGTTTTAGGTTCATATTTATGCAGAAAAAATACAGAACATTCTAAAGGGTTCCACCACTTTCAAAGCACCGCTGTGTGTGTGTTGTATATATATAGATATATATTATATATATAATATATATATATATCTATATAATTATGTGGTGTGTTGTGTGTGTGTGTGTGTGTGTGTGTGTGTGTGTGTGTGTGTATGATAAGAACACCTAGGTCAAATAAAAATCGCAGAAAAAAGCTCTGATATTCCTTCAGTAATGTCAGTGTTGTGGCTGTGAAGGTTAAATTGCAGTGCTGCAAAACTAAAAGATTACTAACATCTGCAATCTCTCTCTGATCACACCTCTCCCTGATGAATGGCAATATGTAGTCCCTATTTTGCTCAATATACATCCATTTACTGCTGTGCAACTGACTGGTTAGCCCACGCTGTGGCATGGAGCATGGATCAAGACGATTGACTCTAGGCCAGCATGAAGTAATATTTATGTCTACAGAGAGTTCATCATTAATCATCCTGTAGACAGGTGCAATTATGATCACCAGATGAAAACCATATTTTTAACTAAACAGAGTTAGCTAGAAAAATGAGAAGCAGCACTGATTTTTGGTCATAGCTGGTTATGTTAGCTGGCAGGAGTTTTTCGACAATAAAAATACAGTTGAACTCCACCTTTCACGTGTACCTCTTTAAATAAAAAGGTTTGGATAATGGCTATTCAGAAAGTCGGAATTTCTGTTATCTCCATATTGGGTAGGACTTTTCTCTGCCTCATTCCTTGTTCCATTTACTGCCACGTGTGCATGTGTGTGGTCACACTCTCCATTCAGGTTACTGACTAGTAGTAGCACAATTTAGAGCTGTTTGTCTTATATCTTATTGAGTTGAAGGCAACAAAACCTCTTCTTGGTTCTTGAAGTCAACCACTCATCTGAAAGGATACGTCAGTTCTAGAAGCTGACCCAGCAACACCCTCAGGCAAAAACTGGTTCATCCCAATGACATAACATCCAAGCACAAACTGAGCAACGTTCTATATGCAGTGCATTGCAGTGAGGAGTGTTCGGATCTAAACACTGGAGAGACCAAACAACCACACCACAGGTGCATGGCACAACATAGAGGAGCCAGTTCATGAGGAAAGGACTCAGTGATAGATCTGCATTTAAAGGTCGAGGAAAATTATTTTTTAAGGATATCAACGTTCATACTTTGGACAGAGAAGACAGATGGTTTGAAAGGAGGTGGTTTACGAAACCAGCTATCAGCCACTTGTAAAGCAGACTTGATCTCCCTTCCTAGGATGTTTAACCCCCATTCACACCTCGACCCAATTGACTCTAATGACTCACATGATGGAAGGGTCGGGCAACAACTCATTAATGGGTCCCTGGGCTCCTAACAACTCATGAATTGACAGGGTAGGTCAAGGACTCTCAGGACCACCCCCAAGATGACAACCCCACTATGGGTTAACTGAAGAAGCCTTTCAGATGAGAGGTGAAACGACTTCATATACTAAGAAGAAGTCCAGTTGCCTTCAACTCAACAATCAAGTCTACCATGATCTGAATGACTGCGAACTTGCATAGACGTATCTTAGTACTGTTTGGAATCTCTCACACATTATAGGTACAGGGTTAAATAGCATAAGATTGTGGAATTGCTTCAAGTTATGGCAGTGGATGCAAACAAGTCTCCACAAATCTTGCTTTACCTGCTTTTTATCATCTTTAATAAATCTACAACACTCCCACACAACATCTTTAGACAAGCATATCCTTTCCTCTTGCCGTTATTTTTTTTCTGAACAAAAATTCCTCAGGCATCAACAACACCTCTTTATGAGGGAATCAATTAGCATACATAAAAAGGATTATGATTGTCTATTTGCTTAAATGAACAGAGAGCTCACGCATCATGAGTAACGGTATAAACTCCTTAAATTAGTCAACAATTGTTTCTTTTCTGGATTAATGATGAAATTTCAAACCTTTTCATTTTTTTATTTCCAATGAAATGGTGATTAACAATGCAGCATAACAATACTGATGGTCTGAACTCAACTTGAGTAATGCAGCATAGAGCAGTGAGACTATTATATGTGCAGAATGATAATGGAATACATGTGATAAACAATGGGAGGATCTACCCATACACACGTTTATTTCTACAAAGGCAGACAATTCCATGATAAGGGCACGGAACTATTATGTGTGATTGATAATCTTGGAGAGTTAAGCATAAGTAAGCATATATAGAATTGTTCTGTTGGAATTATTCATTGCCACCCTGCACACTGCAGTGTGTGCGAAAACAACAAATTGAGCTTTGCAGACTTGTTTTTAAAGTTATCCTGTTTTAGTGAACTTGTCTTTTTATACAAGTTTCAAAACAAACGAGAGTCAATGACATGCTTTTATTTCTTTATGTGCTTACAACTGGGAACTCTTATGTAGGTGAGACAGCGAGACGGTAGAATAGTTCAAAGCATTGTTTCTGAATATTATTTATATGAAATCAAGTGCAAAAGCAGTTTCTGAGAAGTGCAGCTCTATGAATGTTTTCTTCACTCCATTTTGTCAGTGGTGGATGTTTTTGTGTGTTGGCTGAACATACTGCCCATTTGCATATCCACTTTCCCCTCAAGTGTTCATGAGCAGTCTGCAGTTTGGCATTCATCAAACTGAAATATTATGCTTCATAACACAGTGCACATATGACAGGAAAATGCCGGATCTTAGAAAATGGAAACGCCAGTTGTTAGTTTAGGTGTGTGAGTGATGAATTATCAAAAAATGTTAAAATGTAAATTAATTTATCTTGATGGAAATGAAAAGGGTGAATGCAGAACTATAGTATACACAAATAAATTAAATTGCATAATTTTTTCACGTGAGTTGCTGTCCCATTGAGCTGTATGCCTATGCAGCTGACATGCATAAACTATGTATGAACATGCATGACATTCTGTAACATGCCTTAACTGGGCCAGTATTGACACATCCTGTTTCTGCAGGTCCAGAATCCAACACATTTTCCTCAAAGGCATCTGCTTTAATTTACCTGATACTTAACAATGTCTAGTAGGTGATCCAATGGAGGGAACTCACCAAACAGTGCTGGAGTCTGGGCTGCTAGGACTGGACTTGTACATCAATAATCAAGGCACCAACAATCCACAGTCAAAATCAACAGGTTAATTTGTATTTGTGCTTTTGTCATTTTAACGTATAATACACGTTACTATGTGCTGTTAATGTTCTGTTGATGCATTAATCACTTAACTACAAAGTTTTGAGAAACCTGTCCAAGTGGAAAAGACATTCATTGGAATACAATCAAAATAATTATATTTTGATGGTAATGCAGATCTAATTTTGCAGTTGCTACACCATCAGTTGGCCAAATTAGTTGAAGGTATACAGCTAGACCTGAACATGGTGCTTACCTTGAACAGGCGAAGGATGTTAGCCACCATGATGGAAACAGAACTGGAGGAAGCACCAATAACAGCCACAACTCTCTCGGGCTTGGTGATGATGGGTGAGCCGCCTCCCTGACACTTTACATCTGTTCCATCCTTCTCAATGAGTGCCTGGACGAAAGTGAGTGACTGTTCCAAAGCATGTGTGTCCCGTGAACAGGTGTCCAGAATACGGGCCCCCAGTGTGATATTGGGTAGAAGGTCATGGTCATTGTTGATGCGATCCAGAGCAAACAGCATGGCTTCCAGACGATGGATGCCCTTCTCCTTCTTTAGCTCCCCACAGGCTTTTCCATTGTGGCCTCGTGCATGAACTGGAAATAGGCCACCCAGGGAGATGTCTCCATCAATGCGGATCGAGTTTAGATGTGTATGGCCTGGGCCTTTGGGCTTTGCTGCTAATGTGAGCAGTGAGAGACTGAACAAAAACAAAACAAAACAGATGGTCTTCCCACCACCAGTGATTAAAAAAGGAGACATTTCAGCAACTCAGTATCCTTTAAATGGATTTTTTAATCAGAGATGCCAGTCACTTTATCGGAAACGTATCACTACAGGAGCATGTGAAGGTAACAACGTCTTGTGAGGTTCATTTTTATATTATTAGTAGTAGAAATGAAAAGTATCGTCACTTGTGTCCAACAAATCTCTTTTGACCCAATGATACGCTTCTAGTTGGGATAAAAGGCTAAATATAAATCATGGATCTTTGGGGATTTTTAATCTGATTTCCAAAGGAGATTTCACAGGTCTGTTACAGGGTTCCACAGAGCTGTCCACCAATGAGCCACTTCCTACAACAAAGGAAAGAGAAAGGTAGTGACAGCTGGTTTACAAGAAAGGAACACGTCAGATGTTCCAGCATTAGTACAGATACTGTAGCATCTCACTTTAGCATTCATTCACAGCTTGTCAGTGAAAACTAGTTTTTTTTCCTCTTTGTGTATCTTAAATTTAAAAGGTTGCTATGGATTCCAAGGTCTAAAAGAAATGAGTGTTGGCTCCAACATAATGTATCTTTTTTTTCAACATTCTGAAAGAAGGAGATGTACTCTTATGAATCACATAACTGCAATGCAACATAGTAGAATTTTATATACAGTGCATAATCATTATCTGCCTTTACTAAACAAAATATGAAATATCGAGTACTTTATTAGGAACACCTACTCATTCTTGCAAATATCTAATCTGCAATCTCCAATATATCCAATCATGTGGCAGATGTGCAGTACATACAATCACTGAGATACAGGCCAGAAGCTTCAGGTAATCATGACATCAACCATCACAATAAGGAAAAATGTGATATCAGTGATTTGGACCGTTTCATGATTGTTGGTGGTAGACTGGTTTGAGTATTTCTATAATGGCTGGTCAACAGAGACTCGTTAGACTGGGTCAAACTGACAGAAAGGCTACAGTGACTCAGATATTCAGTCTGTACAATTACGGTGAGCAGGAAAGCATCAGAATGAGCAACATGTCAAACCTTTAAGTGGATGTGCTACTGCAGGTAGGCCCTATCCAATATTAGTGTTAATTTATTTTCATACCCACTTAATCCAATCCAGGTTCAGGGGAAGCCGTGGCCTAACTGATAGCATTGGGTGAAATGCAGGAACAAACCCTAGGCAGAGTGCCATTCCATCGCAGTCACATGCATGCATGTGCATGTGTATTGTGCTTGGTAAGTGTATATAAATATTTGATTAAATGAAGCAATAAATGATGGCATGGTAGCTCAGCAATTAGCATTGCTGCCTCACAGCTCCAGAAATCCCTGGTTTGCTTATCATATACTCATCAGGATGAAGTAGATTTGGTGAGGGTGGAGAAGTGGAATTGCAGTTTCAGGCAATCTTCATTATATAGTGAGTCACATTTCAAAAGGGTGAAACTAATTTGTTCTACTGCTACTTTTTATGGCATTGGTTTTGGTGCCTATTTTGCAGGTAACCACTGTCAAGTCAAGTCAAGTCAGATCTATTTATATAGTGCTTTTTACAATGGAGCATTGTCTCAAAGCAACTTTACAAGTTTAGATTATCTCCTAATAACTACCAAATTGAGCAAGCCTAGGGTGACAGTGGCAAGGAAAAACTCCCTGAGTGTTATAGGAAGAAACCTTGGGAAAACCAAGACTCAAAAAAGGGATCCAACCTCCTTGGGCGGCACTGTTTGTTCAACATCTTCCTTGCGATACCAAAACCACTGCCAGATTTTGGGTCGAGTGCTGTTCCTTTCTGGAATCCACTCGTCCACCTCAATATGCTGTTACTGTTTCCAAATTCAACAAAAATATACTTGCTTTGGGGCTTCTATTCTTTCACTCTGTGCAGGTTCTTTAGCTGCTCCATCCAGATAAACACATCTCAATTAAATACGTCACACACACTCATCCAGGAGAGGGCCTGGATGGGCACGTGGGTGTATGATGTGTATATGTGAGTTTCTTTTTGTGTTTGTAAGAGTGAAAGAGCAAGAGAAGCAATTCACCAAAGCGATTCTCATGCCACAGAATTATGTGACAATTTGAACTCGCTCACGATTTAGTCATTTACTACCCACGTGGAACACAATACATAAATTATATTCAAAATATCACCCACCCCTAGGCACCACTGCCACATATTTAAAAAAAGAATTCTTCAACTTCAAACTTCAACTTGAATTTTTTTAAATAACTTTGTTACTTCAGTATTGTTAATTACATAATGAAAGCCTTTTATTTCTTTCACTGTGTAAGTTAAAAACCTGTTTACTTAAATCTACACATTTATGAATAAAATACAGTGAGGCAAAAAAGTATTTAATCACCCACTGACTGTGCAAGTTCTCCTACTTAGAAAGACGAGAGAGGTCTGTAATTTTCATCATAGGTACACTTCAACTATGAGGGACAAAATGAAAAAAAAAATCAAGGAAATCACATTGAAGGATTTTTTTAAGAATTTAATTGTAAACCATGGTGGAAAATATGTATTTGGCCAATAAATGTGGTTCAACTCAATACTTTGTAACATAACCTTTGTTGGCAATGACAGAGGTCAAACGTTCCCTGTAAGTCTTCACCAGGTTTGCACACACTGTAGCTGGTATTTTGGCCCATTCCTCCAAGCAGGTCTCCTCTAGAGCAGTGATGTTTTGGGGCAACATGGACTTTCAACTCCCTCCACATATTTTCTATGGGATTGAGGTCTGGAGACTGGCTAGGCCATTCCAGGACCTTAAAATGCTTTTTATGGAGCCACTCTTTTGTTGCCCGAGCAGTGTGTTTTGTTATCACTGTCATGCTGGAAGACCCAGCCACGTTCCATCTTCAATGCTCTCACTGATGGAAGGAGGTTTTGGCTTAAAATCTCACGATACATGGCCCCGTTCATTCTTCCCTTAACACGGATCAGTTGTCCTGTCCCCTTTGCAGAAAAACAGCCCCAAAGTATGATCCAAAGTATGATATTTCCACCCCCATTGGGGCTTCACAGTAAAGTATTGGACGGCAGCTCAGAATTCTTCGTCCTCCAAAAATACGGGAGAGTTGAGATCTTAGTTGAGATCTTAACTAAAAAAAAGTTCTATTTTAGTTTTCATTTCTGGACCACACGGATATATTCTCCCAATCTTCTTCTGGATAATCCTTTGCTCTCTGGCAAACTTCAGGGGGAAACGGCCTGAAATGTTACTGGCGTAAGGCAGGGGGACACGCCTGGCACTGCAGGGAAACGAGTCCCTCATCGGCGTAGTGTGTTTACTGAGGTAAGGGCCTTTGTTACTTTTGGGTTCCAGCTCTCTTCTGGTTCATTCATCAGGTCTTCTTCCGTTTAGTTCTGGGGATTTTGCTCACGTTCTAAGGATCATTTGACCCCCCACACGGGAGATGAGGATCCTGGCATGGGGGGGTTTCCAGATTCAAAGGAGATTATCAACGGTCTTGTATGTCTTTCCATTTTTCTTACAAGCTCCCAAATGTGATACTGTTATTTATTTATTCACACCAAAACCACCTTGCCTAATTGTTAGAGTCACTCTTTCCAGGGCCTGGTAACAGTCACAATTTTTATTTCATGGGTTGTTTCGACAGCTCGTTTGATCTTGGCACATGGTGAGTTTGGGAGTGTTCTGGAATGTTTGAAAGGCTGTGGACAGGTGTTCTTCTTTTATACAGGTAAACGAGTTCAAACAAAGTTGCCATTTAATACAGGTAACGAGTTGGAGGAACCAGAAAGAGCTTCTTAAAAGAAGACGTTTAACAGGTCTTGTGGAGAGCCAAGAAAATCTTGCTTTGTTTTGGTGGGTTGACCAAATACTTATTTTCCACCATGATTTACCAATTCAATTCTTTAAAAAAAATCCACAATGTGATTTTCCTGGGGATTTTTTTTTTTCTATTTTGTCTCTTCATAGTTTGAAGTGGAAACATATGATGAAAAATTACAGACATCTCTCATCTTTTTTACGTAGGAGAAAACTTGCCCACAATCAGTGGCTGAAATAAATACTTTTTTTGCCCCACTGTATACTGCTCTTCTTCTCACAATTTTATATCAGTTTTATATATTATATATATACAGTGGTGCTTGAAAAGTTGTGAACCCCTTTAGAAATTTCTACATTTCTGCATATTAAATAACCTAAAAACATCATCAGAATTTCACAACACGTCCTAAAAGTAGATACAAGAGGCGAAAAAACCTAGTTGAAAACAAATGAGGACAAAAAAATATTATACATGGGTCATTAATTTATTGAAAAGAAATGATTACAATATTAATAAATAGTGGAGGGGCAAAAGTAGGTGAACCTTTGATTCAGTATCTGCTGTGACCCCCCTGTGCAAGCAATAAACTGCCAAAACTAAACGTTTCCTCTAAACTGGTGATCAGGTCCTGCATTTTTAGCCCATTCCATCCATACAGAACAGCTTCAAAATCTGGCGATGTTGGTTGGGGTTTTTCCTCCACATTAAACTGTTCATTTTTCCAGGTCCTTCCACAACGTTTTTCAATTGGATTAAGGGGGTTCAGGGACTTGACTTGGCCATTCCAAAAACATTTAACTTTATTCCTTCTTTACCCATTCTTTGGTTAGAACAAAACTTTTGTCGGTGCTTCTAGGGTTCAATGTCTTGATGCATGAACCCACACCTTCTCTTAAGAGATTCAGTTCAGGAACAGATGTCCTGACATTTTCCTTTAGAATTTCACGGACACTATTTCAGAATATTCAATTGTTCAATCAATGATGGGGCCAAGGCCGTTTTCCCTGACCCAGATTGCCGGCAAAAAAAAAAACAGGGCCCAACCATTATATAACCACCACCATTGTTTCACAGGATGGGGAATAAGCTTCTTATTGCTGGAATGCAGTGTTTTCTTTTCTCCAAAAAAACATAAACGCTTTTCTTTTAAACTAAAAAGTTCTATTTTGGTCTCATCTGTCCACAAAACATTCTTCCAATAGCCTTCTGGCTTGTCCACGTGATCTTTAGCAAACTGCAGACGAGCAGCAATGTTCTTTTTGGAGAGCAGTGGCTTTCTCCTTCCAACCCTGTCATGCACACCATTGTTGTTCAGTGTTATTCTGATGGTGGACTCATGAACATTAACATTAGCCAATGTGAGAGAGGCCTTCAGTTGCTTAGAAGTTACCCTGGGGTCCTTTGTGACCTCGCCAACTATTACACACCTTGCTCTTGGAGTGATCTTTGTTAGTCGACCACTCCTGGGGAGGGTAACAATGGTCTTGAATTTTTTCCGTTTGTACACAATCTGTCTGACTGTGTATTGATGGAGTCCAAACTCTTTAAAGATAGTTTTGTAACATTTTCCAAGCTGATGAGCATCAGCAACTCTTTTTCTGAGGTCCTCAGAAATCTCCTTTGTTCATGCCATGATACACTTCCACAAACATGTGTTGTGAAGAGCACATCCTGTTGATTGAAAACACATGACTCTAATTTCACCTAAAAATTAGCTCCTAAGCCTAGAGGTTCAGATACTTTTGCAACTCACTAATATGTAATATTGGATCATTTTCCAAAATAAATAAATGACCAAGTATAATACTTTGTCTCATTTGTTTACCTGGGTTCTCTTCATATACTTTTAAGATTTGTGTGAAAATCTGATGATGTTTTAGGTCATATATTTGCAAAAACATAGAAAATTCTAAAGGGTTCACACACTTTCAAGCACCACTGTATATATACAACTTGGAATGAGAAAACAAAATGTGAGCCCCCCATGTAAAGTGAGAGTTAAATGTAGTATAAACTGATAAAGCACATTTTGACGAAAAGGCTAAAACTTGATAGACTTGTTGAGTTTTAAAGCTTTACAAGTATATACAGTTGTGAGAATATGAATTCAGGCAATCAAAGGTACAAAAGTGGGCTATCAGTACCAAATTGCTCACCGTTACATCAGCTGTGTGCATTTTTTTTTGGACACACCACCACTGGCATAAATCAAATTTCCAACACATTTCAAGGTCTGCTCGACAAAAATCATGAACATCAACCTTGGAGACATGCTCTTTTAAAAATATATTCAAATTAATTCTTATACTTTCTAAGACTAAGACTCTACATTCCTTATGACAATGTATATATGTATATGGTAATTGTGCAATAAAAGGTAGCCTTTGATGGATGCACAAATGGTTTAAATTCATATATTTTCATGCTCACAATTTCACTAATAACTTTCATGTAGTAATAATGTAATAATAATATAAAAATCTTCTTCTTCTTCCTCTTTCGGCTTCTCCCTTTAATAATTCTAATGAAATAAAAACAGAAATGGATGAAACAGTCCAAAAGTAGTTCTCCATATTTTTATGCAACATATTTGATTGTTTCCTTAAAGCATATTTGATGAGTTTGGACAGTTCATATACTGTATAAAGTCATTTATAAATCAAATGGCAGTCTCGTTATTTTTTTATCAAGTGTATGGACAATAAATAGAAGCTCTTAAAAAGAACTTGCGAACTTCACACTTAAGTCCCAAACAAGGTCTTTCTACTGTTTACATTTAAAAAACAGTTAATTTCGAATTAAAACAAATAATATAAAAAATAGTTAATTTCTCAAGAGAAAATCCAAAACCTAGGCTCCACTCTTTTTCCAATATAAATGTACATATAACAAAGTAACAAGTTGCCATAATAGTTGAAGAGTCTTTTAAACACATGCATATACAGCAGTGAACTTGCAGTACTGCCATTAAGAACCTACCAGGGTAAGAATGTTCACTGCCATAATGTTATCACAGTCATCTAGCAGTATTTAACAACTGAAAAAAAAGACTTATTTTATCAAGGTCTGATTCACATGCATTCTGGAAAATAGTATATTAGAAGTTGCCATCTTGGTAAAGTACACGCTCTAAGTAGCACTTTTTATGCCCTGCTCCAGAGACCATTTTACATGAAAGGTTATTTACAATGCATGCACATTCAGCATGCCCCCTGAGTGAAACAAACTACTTAAAGCTCACAAGTGAGTTAAAAACATATTTTAATAATGCACTGAAGTCAGTGGTAGGCAGTAGAAAATCTGTATTGCCAAACAGCTTTGCCTGTTTAGTTTTTAACATATTCACACCAGCGGGCCAACAGTTGGACATTTATAAAATTTGTAAAAATCGACATGACTAAACTGTTGTGCACTGTCAATTTTCCAAAACACATGAAGAAGGAGTTAAATAGTTTATCACTGTTTGCACCCAGCTGAGATATATGTTTAATTTATTCAAATTTTGGGACATTTTGGATGAAAACTTGCATTTGCTGAAGCATCCACAACAGAGCATTTGGCTCTGAGACTGTTAATGGCTGAGTTGGTAGGTGGTTGTTATTGTATTTCAAGTGGTCACTATTGCAGCAAGATGGTGGCTACATATACGGTCTTTGGTTGCTAAATCAGTGGTAGGGAGTTGCTATGGTATTTCAAGTCGTTATTGGGATATTACTAGGTGGTTGCTGTAGCATTCCAAATGGTTGCTAGGGTGTCGCCATGGCATACCAAGTGGTTGCTAAGGTGTCATGACAAGCCAATCCCTCCAACCACCTCACCTACTTTGGGACAATGCCCAAACACCCTGCAGGGGGTCTAGGGTGTTGCTGTGGTATTCCAGGCTGTTGGTAGGTGGTTGATAGGTGGCTGTTGGTAAGTGGTATCCCAGGTGGCTGCTAAGGTTTTGCCTACTTTGGCAGGAAGGGAACAAATTTGTTGGCCAGTGTCCCATAGGGTACAAAGTTTGGGGCCAATGTCTTGCAAGGGATCCTGGGATCTTAGTGATGACAGGCCACACTGCCAAACCCATTTTGCGCAGGAATGGGACCAGGGATAATGCCTCGCATGTGACCAAGTTTGGGGAACTCTTAGTCATAATCATGAGGCTGCCAATAAAACTCACCCTCTCACCCTAAATCATTTTAGTGTAAATATACAAATTGCAGAACAATTACTTTTCCCAGTAGTTTAATCGCTTTTAGTATGTCAGTTGGATAAACACAAATGAACTCACCAACTTCAGTCTTTGTGTAATATATTGATTGAATTATTTAATGTCACAAAAGCATCAATGGCTTTATTTGTGGCAGGAACAAGGTTACAGCTGTATTCATCTGTCACTCACACTGGGGCAATTTAGAGTGGAATCTGTCAGGAAACCAAATTACCAAGAGAAAACACACTTGGACACGGAAAAGACATGCAAACTCTACAGAGATTTAGTCTAGCGTTGTAATTGAACCAGGGATATCTGGAGCTGTATTGGCACAGCACTAACAAGTTATGCCACCGTGCCACCTGACTCTCTAATGTCTACTGTAATCATTATTTGTTTGTCACATACTAGGTTCTATAAGAAGGAAGTCTTGGTTTATACCCAGAGAACTTTGTTTGCAGTGGTGTAGCTGTTTATGTGGCATAACTTCACAATCTTTAAATTTGGAAACAGTAGTAAGAATCAAACTCTTACTAGCTTCATGAACAATCCTAGCATAAGTATGCTGCTGTGGGTCATTTAAAAAGAACTAAACAGATACAAATTCACAAATATAAAAATTGACATTGAGCCACCTTTTTTGCCAGTCCCTTTTATATCATTTCTAATCATTACAAGCAAAAGCACCAAGCATTACCAGCCACTACCGTCACTCAATAGAACATAAAAATAGCATGCCATTCTTTCTCACCTGTTTTTAGCTGTTAAAACAGGTTTATTTTTCACAAGTTAACACAGTTCTCTGAATGATTATTGAATTATTTTATTATTTTGACATGCTTTAGTCAAAATAACACAAGGATCACCAGAAAGAAGTACCAGAGCAATCTTCTGACACTGTCAAATCAGCCCTTTTCAGAACATCTGGTTTTTAGTTCCTGATCCTTTAAATCAGTGGTTCTCAAATTTTTGACTACGTACCACCCATCATCAAGCCAAAACCTCCAAGTAACACCTACAAGTCTACACAGTAGATATATTTAGCTGAGTCTACAGCTTTATCCTTCAAATGTGCATGTTTATTGCGCACATGCCTTCTTAGATGCGCTGATGCGCTTCACAATCTCATTGCTGAGTATTTCACAGCACACAACCCATTGTGGTCTTGATTCTTCCTGTGTTCCACTATAAACTCATCCTAAACTTAACCTTGCGTTATACCATCTTGTAGTGCTTTTTCGGAGCTTTTTCGCCAACAAGCTGTGCCTCCTATGTCTAAAATAGCATTAGCTGATGCAAGGTCCGGCGATTAATTAACTTTATCTTCAAGGCATTCAACAGGTGTGTGTTTGAGTTACCAGTTTGGGTTCACTGCTCCTGGCGTCTGCTACCTTCAGCCAAGATATTCAATTCACTCGAGGCATTCATTATTAACTATTGTTTTTAGACAAATACAAAAGGATTACTGATAACGTCTCATGAAATTCAAAATATGGGAAGCAGTTAAAATGATGTAGATGTAATGAAATACAGGAGTCTGCATAGCACACATGGTATTTTTAAAACACGAATTAATTTTATTTCAATAAAATTATGAAAAGTCTGAAACGTAATTTGCACATGAATTTTTATTTTTTAGATTTTTAATAAATAATTCCTTAATAATTAAATAAGTATATTTTTCAAGGTCATCTGCCGCACCACCTCGTGCTCCTTCAAGCACCACCAGTGGTACTCGTACCACAGTTTGAGAACCACTGCTTTAAAATAATAATGGGCCACTACTCATCCCACTAACCCAGTGATCCATGGCAAGTCATAAACCTCTTTTGAGTCTCTATAAAATCAGCAGCTGATTGTATGAAGAAACACGCTGGAGACACCTTACACTGATTCTCTCATTTTGTCAGATATTCAGCGAACTAACAGTGCTATTATGGATCCTGCAGCAAGTAACACCAATAACTTTCTAGAAAATTACATCTAATATATCACTTCAGCTACTAGCATTATTTAGTGTTAAACTGCCAAAAAAAGCACATACTATAATTATTTTAAAAATACTTACACTCCCTTGTCTTCAGTTTTTCCATGTGTAATTAATCCTTCTTTTAGGAAAAGTTTTATTGCCAGTTATGTGTTGTAATTCAGGTTGGAAAAGACTGCGATCAAAGAGTCAGGCCCAAATCATGACTGCATAAATATTACATGCTATACAGCAGTAGGTTAAACTGCATTATGTATTAAAGCTGCACCATAGCATATTACAAAATAGATTTACTGATACACTGTAAATAATACATCTCACAGTTCAGTTTCTCTTCTGTTTAAACCAGTGGTTCAACAATAGTTCAAATATGGTGGAAGTTTTGAGTAATATATTTTAACATACTACCAAGTAGAATGTAATATTCCCCAAATGAACTTCTCATGCCATGGGTCAAGACACTCAGATGTAGGCTGACATAATTGTAATAAGTCAACTTGTTGTAGGGATTCTGATCCAAATCTGAATGGCTTGTTGAATCCATTGTTGTCTGAATTACGTAGCTTGCTGTTCTGACTTCACAGTTAACCAGATATGCTCACCAGACAAAATATTAGTCACCTGTGACTGGAAACCACCTAATAGCATGTAATACTTCCTCAAGCATAGCTGTGTTCAATAACAGCTGTGATTCCATTTAGTATGGACTAGACAAGTTTCTGGATGTAGACTACATTAACATTCAGCCACTCTTGCATCAAATATTTGTGCAGTTGTAGATGCCTTCCCTGTCATCTTACTTGTTGTTTCAGGTAGTGTCACAGCTTTTCAAGAGGATTCACATCTGGGGATTTTGCCTACCAAATGTGTGACTGTGATTGAATGTTCTTCATGCCAATCAGTCACACTTGCAGCGCTGTGAACGCGAGAAATGTCATCTTGGAATTCAAGGATGGGAATGACCCTGAACCTAACCCTAACCCCAATAGTTTGACCCACACCCTGCACGCAGTCCTCACTGAAGACTTCCTGAGGTCTTTGATGAACTCGATGGCTAGCATCATTCACATACAGGCAGAAATGGGATTCATCTGACACATTTTCAGTCATAAACAGTCCAGTTTTTGTCTCTTTCTGCCCACTGTAATGGGGCAACTTTGTGAGCAAAAGTGAGCAAAGGTCTCTTGCATGCCACTCTGCTCCATATGTTCATGGTATGCAGTTCCCTGCAGACTTTCAGAAATTGTGTGTGAAGGACCAGCGTTGACTTCTAGAAGCAATTCTTGCCTGGAAGCAAAGCAATTTTTATTCCCAAGCCGTGAAACATGCAGGCAGTCCCTGTCCATTTGTTTCAACTTTCGGCCACAATTTTGATGAGGGCTTCCTGTAGATTGAAGTTTTGCCACTGCTGGTAGACCTGTATTTTCACAATTACTAACATTTGCTTTGCAACCAATCTTCCAAAAATCAAATGCACTCAACATTCACTGCACTGTACCACATTCTCTCTATGAATTCTGTCATACACCCCATAGGTATTTATAGCCTTATCATCCTTTTACTACGCCATCTGCAGCAGCCTGAAAGTACTACCACCTTAAATATGCAAAGTGTCTAATTTATTGGTCTGGAGAACTTAAATGTGCACAAATACTGGAAAAAGTGAGTTTTACATAGTAGGTCATTTTAATGAGGCAAACAGAGATAAGCAATACATTTCCTTACTTCCTTCCATACTTCAAACTGGCCCACTCAAACTGGCTCACCCTGTGCTTGTCTATAGCTCTGTTCTCCTCACCTTCTGTTATACAGTGGGTTAAAAAAGTATTTAGTCAGCCACTTATTGTTCTTTAAATTCTTTAAAAATTCTACAATGTGAATTCCTGGATTTTTTTCTCTCATTTTGTCTCTCATAGTTGAAGTGTAGCTATGATGAAAACCTCTCTCATCTTTCTAAGTAGGAGAACTTGCACAATCAGTGGCTGACTAAATACTTTTTGCCTCACTGTATTTATTACTGTAATGCATAGCATCAGTATACAGCTAACACTGGGCTACTCCAAATAATTGCCTGTTAATTGTTGTTCCAATACAAGCAAAACGAGCTTTGATATAAGATCTTTTCAAAGGGAATCTGTCTGCTAGTAATGAGCAGATCAAACGGAGGTTCTGAAAGGTTTGATCTACACACTTCTATCCAAAGCATAGCAAACTCATTTAACAACAAACTCATCTAACAAAAAAGCTGCCAATGGAATATGAGCTATAGATGACAGTATCGGTTATAGCACCCGGATGTACCTCATTCTGAATTTTTTTTTTCAATAGCTAATATTTGGATAGCAAGAACCTATTTCCATTATCTCCTGAGGGACAAATTTCTTCTCCAGCACATTCTAGCTACCTCATATTTCTTACTGGCACTCATATCTTTTATCTGCCCATTGGGGAGATGTCTCTCCATATTTGCCCTGCTTAGGTACCTGTGTTTATGTGTGTGCTCTGAAGCATGCATTCTCCATTTATAGGTTACTGCCTATGAATTTTTTCTTGCCATAAATGCAAGTCTGTAAAAATGCCTCTGCTCTCTCGCAAGTTTCTTCTACCATGTTACCTATTAGTTAACAACAGAATAAAAGTTTATGTTACTTACAGATAGAAGGAAATTGATGATGTGTATAGTGTAAAATTGCCCTTTGGAGCATCACTCACTACACTAACACACACTCACTCTGTGTAGACTTTGATTTCTTAGATTTCATAGATTTGGATCAGCATTCAGTTTAGTGAGTTAGTGCTTTTGATAGTGTGCTTTGAACAGCAGGAGGTCACATAGCAAAATTCTACTGTACTTAAATACTATTTAAAAAAAAATAGAAAAATAGATATATTATGTTTACAGTACTTTGTCATTTTACTGAGATTTATAAAAGCTGCAACTCTGGAAATACAAAAGTTTTAAAAAATGCATTTCTATGAGAAACCTACACAGATGATTCAAAACATTATCGTCACCTGCTGTTGCTAAACAGTTTCACCAAGGCATGGACACTAAAAGACCTCTAAAGATGTCCTTTGATATCTGCCTTCCTAGATGCTAGCAGTTCATTAAGTCCTGTAAGCTGTGAAGAGTATCCTACACTGATTGAATGTGTTGTGCCACCACATCACACACACACACTCAATTAGATAGAGATGTAGCGCATTTGGAAGCCAGAGCAACATCTTGAACTCTTTGTCATGTTCTTTAAACCATTCTCAAACAATTGCGCAGAGGTCACTGGCACTGAGGAATACCATTACTATAAAATGGTAAACCTAGACTACAGCAGTGGTAAGTGGAATGTAAGTCACCAAAATCAACAGAGTAATTTAAGAAATTAATGGAGAAAGATTTTTTTTGTGTGTAAAAAGTACTTAACACAAGGCAGGTCAGACAGTGAGATTTTAATATACCACACATTTTAATTTACACAGACACACACTGTGAACTTGTCATGCTTAGTGACTTTAAAGAATAAAATCTACATTTGTCTCACCCCCACTCGGGCAATTTGAGGTCTACTGAAGACTGGTGTTAAAAGCATTTTGCAGGTCATGCATGGTCTGGATAACAAAGGAAGTGCAAATGATTGTGTTATTAGCATAAAAGTGCAATCTGCAGCGAGGATCCAATTTCATTAATGTAGAGGGTGAACAATCCTGGACCCAATATGGAGCTCTGCAGGACTCCATTAGTGACCTCCAAGAACTTTCATTCTAAGACACCAGGCAATATACACAGATTTCTCCCTTGGATCCAGCTCTCTAAACAGTTATAACCCTTTTAGAATGATCTAATGTTTTAAATCCTTTTGAAAAAATGGTACACGAACCTGATCCAATGGCAAATAAGACATAATTTAGATTAAATAAACCGGAAAGGTGTTGCAGCTACTATAATATTACAAATTAACAACTGATCCTAGAAGTCTGTCTGTAAGATGGACAGTTATCTGGATAAGTGAGACCATCATGTGAGTAGTGCTGAATTGTGACATTAGTATTCAGGGGTTGGATAATCAAGGCCCAAAGGCATGGCCTCCTGAACTGATAATGGCTACAATAATACGCTTAGATGGATAATATGATCATTATTCATTCTGGTTTATGGCATACCCACATTCTTATTTTGGACTAATGAGAGTTCAGTGCATATTTTCATTGTCTCTATGGGTTGCTAAAGGGAACCCTGGCTTATAACAGGCTCATGAATCTTATCTAATATGAATATTATTGTCCTTCATATCTTATCATACGTCTTGTGTCTGGTCTGTGTTGAGGATGCACAACTGCTTAAGGGCCTTTTAGACAGGGCAAATATAAGCAGTGGTAATTAGATCATTATTTACTCTTCACAATGTCATTCACTGTAAATGTACAAATAAAGATTTGCCCATGTTTGTATATGCAGCATTTATATCTAAAACCAGCAAAATTAAGGGTAAAGTGCTGTCTGACAGAGAATGGTTTGTGGGAACAGATTTCCATTACAAAACAGTTATGAAGGAAATTTTACAGATATGCTGTCACATAAGTAACAGAACCATGCTCACGGTGTACCCACATCTATCAACACTGTGTGTCTTTTTTAAAGACATCACCTTTTCTTAGGTTCTTTGAGCATTTTGTGCTGACACCATTCAGTCAGTTTGAGCTGTAATTGATCTTCAAAGAACACTCTCCTCTGTATCTCTTAACAAACAGGAAATGGAGCCAGGGCCACAGTAGGAGTAGATGAAGTGATAGTGGAGCACACTGAAGCTGACATGCTTCTGTGAATTCACTCTACACTTCAAGTGGGGTTGTAATTTGGCCCCTTTCTTTCACTGCAAATTAGGTTCCATCAATGCTGAGCGAGTAAAGAGGTCATACCTGTTTTATGAATCTTGAGAGGGCATGAAATCTACACAGAACATACAATATGTGACCACAGATAAATACAAAATAACAGTTTATTTGCCCTTCTATATTTATATACATGTTTCACAGACACAGTTAACCAGAGTGACTTACAACTGACACAATCTTGGGTACAATCCAAGCAACTGAGGGATAATGGCCATGCTCATAGACCCAACAGTGGAAGCTTGGCAGTACTGACTTGAACCTCATCCTTCTGATCCATAGCTCACCATTAATAAGACTTACTTAATATTGCACTGTTCACTGCATGATTCTTATTGTAATGTAATATTATAAATAACATTGGCATGATATGATAATAGCACTCAGATGGTGCAGTGATCTAACGCACTTGGTAAGGCCCTTGGTTTGAGACCCAGTGGAACCTTCTGAGTGTACTGGCTTTCACATGACCATAGGACTGTATAGTAAACATACCTGAAGTACCTCAGAAAACAATATGTATATGATTTAAATGGTAACTCCTTTTGGATAGATTACTTGAATATAGAACTTACAGATATGGTTTGGGGTCAAACTAGTCATCACAGGCCAGTACATATCTGTATTTCTATAGAACACAAAACTGAGTACTTCCTGTTCAATTCTACATTGGTATATATAATATATTATAATATAATTCACGCAGAAGTTATAGTACTCTGCTTGGCATTACACAGTAAGGATGTGCTCAATCCCTCCATCTACGTTTAAGTCTTAAGATTTGATTGTAGTTGAAGTAGCACAGCATGCAGTATGGTGTGCTCTGTACTACTTGTATTGATTCTGCATGCTTTATGCAACTGATTGTCAGTGTGATGGCACAGCAACTAATCCAACAATCTCAAACTCTGAGAAAAAAAAGCCAATACCTGCCAGAAATATGAAATAATACAGTGCCAAAAAGAAGTCATGTTTATTCTTACTCCTTCACTAGTGCTAAAAGTAGAAATGCTGGTTTTGTGTAGTAACCTTTCTCCATACTCACTATTTCATCTTAAAACTGCTCAAAGATGCACAGAAAAAGGATGAGGACTGATGTTAGTTGGCTTAAGAACAAGGATAAGGAGATAGTCCACACATTTATCGTTTTGCTTTAATAAATTGGAACTTAATGTTGTAGTACTCGAGTCTCATCTTGGACTCAACTGCATTTGGACTCAATCTTGCCTCAGTCTTGGGTAAGGGAAACAGCGTCCCTGGTTCGATCCCAACCTCGGACTCTGCCTGCATAAAGTTTGCGTGGGTATACTCAGAGTACTCCAGTTTCCTCCCACATTCCAAAGACATGCATGTTAGGCTAACTGGTGTTTCAAAATTGCGCTTAGTGTGAGATTGTGTGTGTGTGTGCCGTACTACGGATTGATAGTCAGCCAAACATATTTTCAGCAACCTTCCAGATGCAGCACTAGTGTAGATGTCTGTTTAATTAGCAGTAAACCTTTTACCCCAATTACTAATACAGAACTATCTGCATCGACTTGTTTTTCGGGTTGGGCATGCTCAGTGCAATCGCGATTGATATCGATGATTGTGCGATTGACGACGTCTGCGGGTCAGAATATTTAAGCACATGCTCTAGCCCAGTCAGGTGTCGCATCCTCACTCCATCTCAGTGTTAGAGACCTCACTCGTCTTGCGTGCGTGCTGTTGTGGCTTTTGCCATTTTTGTTTCTTTGATAGGGAAAGCCGGTAGCTGGCAGTTTGTCGACCGCCAGTAATAGTACAGCTCGGAGGCCTGAGGTAACCGCCAAAGTGTAGTTAATAGCGTAGGGCAAGGATCCCGCTATTCTCCCCGTTTGGCGTCCTTGTGGTCCCACCGTCTCCTCGGCGGCTTTGGCTCACTTGCTGTGGTGACGTGCCCCCGCTTTGGGCTTTCCGAAAGAGGGAGAAAGAGAGAGAGAGAGAGAGAGAGAGAGAGAGCACTCGCTCCATTCTCCCTTCACACGGAGCGTTCATCCTTTTTTTGTTGCTCTGATTGATTACCGGAGCGCAGTCGAGCACTCGAGCGCCGTGGGATATCCTTTTTTTCTTTTCCCCATTTCATTCAATTTTACTCCGCTTTAAGTCCGTCTTTGCACGGCTCTTTTTTTTTCCCCTTAGCCTTTTAGTTTTGTTTTCAGTCTGGGTCTCATTAGCCCGTTTGTGGATTGTTGTTTGCGCTCCGGACCCTGATGTGAGCGAGCAGAGTTTGAATCCCCCCAGTGGTCGCTGCTGGGTGGTCTGACCCGAGACTACTTAATGTCTTGAAGCAGATCTCGGCCATCATCGCAGCCCTCAACGAGATACTTGCTATGTTGCCACCTAGCTCTGTACCTGAGCCCTCCGTGTTGTCTAGCTCCGTACCTGAGGTCATTGGCGCCGACCCCTGTGCCACAGTCGTTCACGCTAACGCCTGTACCATGGTTGTTCGTGCCGACCCCTGCGCTATGGTCACTACCGCCAACCCCCACGCCATGGTCACTTTTGTTGACCTCTGTGCTTAGCTCAGCAGGGCCTAGCTCCACCCCTGAGTCACCTATGCTGCACTCCGCCCCTGAGCCACTTGTGCCTAGTCGCAATCCCAAGCCTGGTAGAGTGCCTGGTCCATCTTTGCCCACCCTCCCACTTCATCCCTGTATTTTAGCATCTCTTGTCTACCAAGGTCTCCCTTTTTGCCCCTTGCTCAACACAGAGCATGTGAGGCAGTCTAGAGGAAGTTGTAATCGCTTTTGGGGGGGGGGGTTTGGTACTATCAGGAGCTACGCTCCTGATGCTAAGGGGTAGCATCGACTCGTTTTTCGGCTTGGGCATGCTCGGTGCGATAGCACATGCTCCAATGCTTGTTTAATGCTGATTGTGTGATTGATGTTAGCGATTGATTTCGTTTGTGTGCTGTCATGGCTTTTGCCATTTTTGTTTCTTTGATAGGGAAAGCAGGTGGTTTGTAGTCTGCCAGTAATAGTATGGCTTGGAGGCCCGAGGTAACCACCAGGGTGTAGTAAATAGCATAGGGCAAGGATGAAGCTATTCTCCCTGTTTGCCGTCCTCGTGGTCCCATTGTCTCCTCGGCGGCTTTGGCTCACTTGCTGTGGCGACATGTGGTAACCACAGCATCCTTTCAGAGCACGATCGTGTGGGTGCACTACTTCCCCCAATCGCGCTGTGAAAGGATGCTATGCTGCCGATTCAGCCTCGTCTTTTTACTTCCGCATCCGAGTCACTCTCCCCAGCCACAGCAGTATTGTGACTCGCCTTCGCGGTGCTTCGAGGATTTAAGGGGATCAGCTCAACTCCGCTCTCTCACAGAGTGTGCAGCTCCAAGAGAGAAAGAGAGAGAGAGAGAGAGAGATAGCGCTCGTGCCGTTCTCCCTTCTCACGGAGCGGTCATCCATTTTTTTGTTGTTCTGATTACTGCAGCACAGTCGAGCACTCGAGCTCTGTGGGATATTCTTTTTTCTTTTCCCCATTTTATTCAATGCATTACTCCCTTTTTTTTGAGTCCATCTTTGCCTGGCTCTTTTGTTTGCCCTTAGCCTTTTAGTTTCATTTTCAGCCTGCATCTCATCAGTCCATTTGTGGCTCGACGCTTGAGCTCCGGACCCTGATGTGAGCAAGCAGGGTTCGATCCCCAGATGCCGCCAATATAACAGCAGCTTTATTTTTTTTGTTTGTGCATGTCATTCCCCCCCCACACACACCTTGCACACACTTCCATCTGGAGCTAACTGCATTTGGGTCCTATTTTTTCCTTTTACGGTTCATCTGTTTTATAGAGCTGAACTGAACTGAAATTTCTCTCCAAAATCGTAGAAGAGGCTGTCTATTAGCACCTCCAATGTAATGGTATTTATGAAACATTTCAGTCAGGATTCAGGCCCCATCTTAGTACTGAAACAGCATTAATTAGGATACTAAATGATTTAGTAATGTCCTCGGATAATGGACATTTCTTTTCTTACTTTCCTTATAATCAGCAAAATTGATAACTGTGTAAAGGAAATAAAAGATTTGATGTCATTTAATTTTCTCTTACTTAACTCAGATAAAACTGAGGTTTTATTAGTGAGACCCAAGGCTGTGAGAGACAGGTTGACTACATCTATCCTAGATCTAGATGGCTGTTCAGTATTGTCCAGTCCAGCTGTAAAAACTTAGGTATCATAATGGATTCAGATCTCTCCTTTGATGTGCACATTAGCAACATCACTTGAATTGCTTTCTTTCAATTGCATAATATTCCTAAACTTAGAAATATCCTCTCTTTTAATGATGCAGAGAAACTAGTTCATGCGTTTATAACCTCAAGGTTGGATTACTGTAACGCTTTACTTACTGGTTGCTCTAGTAAATCTATAAATAAACTCCAATTAGTTTAGAATGCATCGGCTCGAGTGGTAATTTGAACTACAAAATTTGATCATGTCAGTCTTGTTCTATCATTACTAAACTGGTTACCAGTTAAATAGCGCATTTACTACAAAATGCTGTATGACCATTGTAGGGAGGTCATACAGGCACGTGGAGGCCACACACAATACCAAGCCTCATTTTGACTTGTTTTAAGGACATTTCATCAAAGTTGGATCAGCCTGTAGTGTGTTTTTCCACTTTAATTTTGTGTGTGACTCCAAATCCAGGCCTCCATTGGTTAATAAATTTGATTTCCATTGATGATTTTTGTGTCATTTTGTTGTCAGCACATTTAACTTTGTAAAGAACAAAGTATTCAATGAGAATATTTCATTCATTCAGATCTAATATGTGTTATTTGAGTGTTCCCTTTATTTTTTTGAGCAGTGTAAATAAATCTGACTTGACTTGCTGCCCTGTCTAGGGTTGTTCTTGGCTTGCACCCTGTGTTGCCTTGTACTTGCCTTGTATCCAGAGTAAACCCACGTTGACACGGGAAGTGCATGCAAACTCTAAACAAGCAAAGTTCAAGGTCAGGATTTTACTAGAGATCTCTAAGGTTAGTAATCATCCCATTGTGCCAAACTAAAATTTGTCATTTTCGCTCCCATATCTGCAACGTGACACCTACGGTTTGGAATGATACCATTTATGGTTACAGCCTGTACTGTGTCAAAACATGCGCTTTAGAAAAATTTTCAAAACTGGGTGCGACAGAGCTGTATTATTCAAACAGGGGAAAAAACTCTCCTACTGAGGGACTGGAGTCTGACATGGTGTAGAGAAAGGTCTGTGGTTGCTTTATTTTTATTTTGTTCTTATCAGAAAATGGTCTGCCACATATTTTTCATATAGCTTTACTACATGTAACATTAATAAACTAATATATGAACAAAAGGGAATGGCACAAGGTAAAGAAAAATAGCATGGTGATTTGCTTGATCTTGATGTGAACTGTATTTACCCATTTAATTTATTCAACCAGTCTGTTTGTGTTTCTGGCACCTAAAGAATAATTTGGTCAAGTAACCCCACTAGTTTCTCATTTTAGACTGCTAGAACAGGTCAAACTATTTTTACTGCTCCATGTTGGCATTTAACTGAATCATATTCACATGATAGAAGCCCTCTCTATGAGCTCAGACCAAAGATAATGCAATCCAAATCTTGCTCTTCTCTGCCAAGCTTCATCTCTCACACAGAAATACTGTTCTGCCCAGACAATATGAGATAAGCAGCACTGGCTTGTTATAGTTTACAGCACTGCATCAAATGATCTCGCTGTACCACAGCACAGGCACTGGAGGCAAATCTCAACCCATAAACACATTCCTACCCTCAGATGCTACATACTCTCTGTAACCATTTCAGGACAGCATACAAGAAGGTAGGTACTCAACTTGATTAGTGACATTCAAAAGGCTGCATCTCAAATAATAAAATATGTTCTACATAGTGTACCTGAATAGTAATGACATTTAAATGTACACCAATGTACAAGTATAACCTCGTTATCTCACCAACCTCATCTCTAGCCACCTTTGATGGCAGGGTGGATTTTCTTCCATGCATTTTACCTCGAAAAGCCACCAACCTCGCCTCTCACTAAAGCTTAAAATGTGACAAATGTACATACCAGTAATGATATTCTACCCCGCTAAATTACCATGTTTCAGATCATCAGTAGGTAGGTGGTTTAAATTGCAACGCCGGATGATGTACAGCCTGTCTGTTATATAAGGAGGAGACTGGTCACTGGTTGAAATATGAATGGGACTGTAGTACAGAAGCCCCATCCCATCATTAGAAAGAAAAAATCGGCATATCAGTAAATGTTTCGAGACGGGCTGCAGCAAGACTTGGCCCTTTTGTAGTGGCGGGGATGGGCATGCACAGTAGCCAGAATAACCTTACAAATCATATTTTTCTGTGTTATTTAAACCCAACACAGCAAGTACTTTAGTTTTTCTCAGATTATACCAGCGATTCTAAATGTTCCTTTTAAATTTTAATTTCTCTTTCAGTTTTGGATATATAGGTCTCTCCCCATTCAAAGAGATAGGAGTCTGGTCTTGTATGGCTGGAAATAACTGCGGTGGTATTACCAAGATGGCAGCAGAGTGAACAAACAAATCTTATAATGACTTTCTTGTTATTCATTGCAGACTGGACTTCATGCGCTTCACGATACAGAAACAATCGTCAATCACAGACTATTTCTCAGATTTGTGTAAATGAATAGAAACTGTACATGTTTATATACATTGTCAATGTGATTGTACAATCATACAGGCTTTAAAATACATTATGTCAGCATCAATTATGTCAATCTATATTTTTTGTAACCTTGTTAAGTTGCCAAACTCAAAATAGCCATGAAACAGATGCGGGTGAAATAACGATTTTAAACTACTTCTATCTGATTAGCCACTATTATTAAAAAAAATAAACCTGAGCAGATCCTGAAACTGAAAGCCCACTTGTGTCTACCTGCATCAAATAAGTGTTTGCAGATAGCTAGTTCACCTTCTGTTTTGGGATGACAGGAGGAAAATGGGTCATTTCTAAACAGTATAGTAATGAATATAAATAATGAAGATGCTCCAATGCCATAATAGTTGTTTATTAGACATTAAAGGAAAAATACACCACAAATGGTTGATCTGTATAGATTAGTTTAAAAGTGTAGAGCTTCAATAGATATTTAACAGATTTACATTCATCCACCCATTTATTTTCATATCCAATTAATCCAATTCAGTGTGTCAGAGCTGGCGCTTAACTGGCAGCACAGGGCAAAAGGATGGAATCAACCCTAGACATGGTGCAAATTCATGGCGGGGCACATGCATGGACACACACACACTCATTCACACTGGGACACTTTTAGAGACACCAACTGGCCTAACCTATGTCTTTGGAATGTGGGAGTAACCTGAGGTACCTAGACTAAATTCACAAAGGCACAGGGAGAACATGCAATATCCAGGCCAGAAATCAAACAGGGGACCTCTGGAGCTGTGAAGTGACAGCACTAACCACTGCACCACTATACTGACCTCCACTTTTACAGGCCTATTTATACAATAACAAAGTATAAAAGTAAAAATAAATGAATGTGCTATTTGGACAGTAAAGTTTAGATTATTTATGAATTAATCAAAAAGCATGCTGTACTTAGACAGTGTAAGCTACTTAATTGAATTGATATTGTATATTGGATTTCATTTAGGTTTACTACTTGCATACAAATTTTTGAAGCATGTTGTCATTGCATTATAAATGATTTTATGTAAAGGTACACGGCTGAATGAGCTAACTGGCTAAAAGACTAAAAGGATAATTCAAACTGGTCTCAGCAAAAAGTCCAAAAGCCAGGGTCTGGCATGGTTTGGGGTTGTGTCAGTGTCCTTTGCAAAAGTCATTTACATTTTTGTGATGCTAGCATTAATGCAGAAAAGTACATATGCTGCCTTCAAGATAACATCTTTTGCAGGGATGTCCATGCATTCTTCAGCAAGACAATGCAAAACCACACGCTGCACAAATTACAAAATTATGGCTATGAAAGAAGAGGATACAGGTACTGGACTGGCCTGTCTGTAGTCCTGACCTGCCCCCCAATAGAGAATGTGTTAAAAATTTTGAAACAAATAATGGACGCCGTACTGTTGCACATCTTAAGGATCGCTTGGTATCCTCGGTGCCAAAATGTCTTTTCAGTGTTGTAAGAAATGGCAACATTACAAAGTGGTAAATGCTTTACTGTCCCAACTTTTTTGGAATGGATGTTTATTAGCAAATATAATGTCCAGACAAAACACGAAATATCTTGCGTTCATTCTGTATGCAATGAAATAATAGTTTTCTGATTTGGGGTTGTAGAAAAGTTAATAAAAGCAAAAAATAGTTTACTTAAAACAAAAACACGGGTACTCTCCGATTTACAACAGAGATACGGTACGACAAACCATCGTAAGTTGAATTGATCATAAACTGAGGAGTTTAATATATAATGTATATATCATAGTGTAGTGTACATTATGCAATGGAGAGTGCTGGATAGTATGGTAGTGTGTAGCATACCTTAAACATGCTTGAAACACTTACATTAAACTATAGTTGCGCAAAATCATTAACATAAAACTTATTTTATAATAAAGTATTGTATATTGCATGTAATTTATTGAATAAAATATTGAAAGTGATACACATACTTGATTATTGTGTGACCACGGCTTTTACTCACTACATTCCCCAGTGTTCACTCCCGCCCCATGACTCCCTACGATTTCCTCATCACAGTGTGAGAGTGTATTGTACTGCGTATCACTTGTCCAGGAAATTTGAAATTCAAAATTCAGAGTACGATTTTTGCTGAATGTTTGTCTATGTTTATTATGGGATTCCGATCGAAAAAAAAATCAGGCCATCCTAAAATGGGGAGTGCCTGAAATAAATAATATAGCAAAAGAACGACACAGTGGCACGAGCGGTTAGCGCTGTCACCTCGCAGCTCCAGGGATCACTAGTTACATTCGCAGTCTGGACTCCTCTATGGAGTTTGCATGTCCTCACTGTGTCCGTGTGGGTATTATTCTCGGTACCTTTTCCTGCCACATTCTAAACACACGCATTACATCAACTGGTCTAAGTGTGTGTGCACACGCACATGTGTCTAGCGATGGAGTGGCACCATGCCTAGTGTTGGTTCCTACCTTGCAGGTAAGTCCCAGTTCCTTGCAACCCCCACTTGAATTAAGCTGCATTAAAATGAACGAATGAATAAAGCAGACTATCTTTTAGCAAAACTGGGCACTGTGTTTCCTGAAAAATGTTTCTACCCAACTCACAGTCAACAAAAGTAACTTCCACCTTCTATGTGCTGTTCCAATTGCTGCTTTGTGACATTTGCTTTGTTTTGTTTGACTTCAGTGTTGATAGACTTGGAACTGACTACTCCTTCATCCGTAAAGCTGGTGATTTTTCTCTTTCCTGACATTATTCTTATATTCTGTCTGATCTGATTTTGTCTGTTATGAAGGTGGTATGATAGGTTTTAATCTATACTGACAAAAATAACTCACCAAGAAGTAGATGTTAGAATAGAATTAAACTTCATATGGATGGATGTAATGATGATATATGTTAATGATTACAATATTAGAGTGAAAGGATAAGTTTATTGGGGAAAACTCTACTCTTGTTCCCGGTTAACCAACCTCTAGCCTTTATATAAGATGAGATATGGCTGGACATTGGAGGAAAACAGGTTCCGTTTGGTATCCTGTGGCACATTAGCCCAGAGATGTTGCAGCTGCGCCTGTAGGTCCTGCACACTCTTAGGCTGCCGACGCCGGCGTCCCAGCTGGTCCCATAAATGCTCAATTGGTCATAAATCTGGTGACTGGGCAGACCAAGGGAGTGTTGCAATCTGATGGAGACATTCCTGGGAAACCCTTGCTGTGTGTTAGTGAGTATTATCCTGCAGAAAAATACTAGTTGGAAGCCCTGCCATGGAGAGGAAACACATGTGGCCGCATTATTTCCTGAACATATGCCTGATCTGTTAGTGTTCCTCGTGACCGACTGTTGTATGCGATGGCTCCCCAGATCATCACACCAGCAGTTGGGGCAGTGTGTCACTCCACAGCACAGGAAGGATTGAAGCCCTCACCACAATACTCGAACCTGACCATTGTCGTATCCCAAAGAGAGTCTGGATTCATCACTAAAGACAATGTGGTTCCAGTCTTTATCAGTCCAGATTTCTTGTTCACAACGCCACTGCATACGAAGGCAACGGTGTTTGGCTGTCAATAGCAGGATATGTAATGGGTAACAAATTTCCTTCTGCTAAGAACCTGGAAATGTTGCTCCTGTAAGAGATGCTCGTGCTTGTCGGCAGATCAAACGATCCTCTCTACTGGTGGTCTGTCTGGGCAGTCCAGAGTTTGTTTGCCAGTTTGCATGCCCTCATAAAACCACTGCTCTCAACACCGCCTAACACCTAGGACAGAATGGCCTAGATCAGGGGTGTCCAAAGCCCGGTCCTAGTGCCAATTGGCATCACTTTTAAGAATACTTTATTAGTGGCCAGTCAGGACTTAAAGAATGTAAAACATGCATTTTAAATTGAGTTCTATAGGACTGGTAATGCACAGCAACTGAGTAAAAACTATACATGAGAAATTCTGACAAATGACATGACGTATTTTTCAAGATGCAGTATTATGCACAGATGTTCTAAAGAAAACGTTCAGCCCACACAATCTGCTAAGTTGTGGAATTTTTCAACACATTTGTGGGTTTTTTGTTATTTTAAAATAATTTATGAATAACTTTCAATTTGTTGAAACGACCATCCTGTTTTACTGCAAAATGTCTACGAGTGCATCGCAAACGCATGTCCAGCAGTCAACAATCTCTCACCAAGAGGTACACCCAAAAGTAGCTTCTGAGAGCCTTTTTATAGAACAGATGGGGGAAGCAGTTTCATCACGTCCTCTTTTGGCAAGATCCAGTGTCTAATCAGACCACACCTGTAATTATTTACATATCTGCCTGAGACATAAGTGCATGAGTTTTGGAGCTATCTGACATTTTTATCTGATTTCATAATTATTATTTTTTAATTAGTATACTTGCATATTCTTTTTCATATTGGGAAGAAAATCAAAAGCCAATAAGGTTAGACCGACAAAAAATCAAACTATACAAGTGACAGGTGTAACGTGTGATGAACGAGATAGACGCGTGCAGATTTAAAGGTGGATAGCAGGTAGTTTGTTGGCACAGGACAGGGTAATAGGCAAGAGAACATAAAGGGTGGCGAACAGATCATAAACAGACAGGTGAGGGTCGAGACCGGTAATCCAACAGACAGGCAGTATAATCCAAAACGGAAGACGAAGAACGTGGTCAAAAAGCAGAACTGGATTGAAACCATAACCAAACAGGGAGATACAGAAACACTTGGTATGCTCAGGAAAACAGAGGAAATACTTCACAATGAGGGGATACAACTACCGGGTTTATATGCAGCAGCAAACAAGTCTGATTAGCAATCTCGCGCTTGCGGTCTGGAGAGGGGTCCCGGATTGGTCTGCGGGACTCACGTGACCAACCGGAGGATTGTGGGAGTTGTAGCGGTCGGCACTACAACTCCCACAATCCTCCGGTTGGTCACGTGAGTCCCGCAGACCAATCCGGGACCCCTCTCCAGACCGTTGTATCAGAGAAGATCAGAGGAGGTGATGGAGTGGAAACCCGGGGGTTGGTTGCTAGGCATGACAATGGCCTGCAGTTTATATGACTATAGTATCCATGCACAATGAAAACATCAGACGTTTAGTTTATTTTTTAATCTCATCTCATCAGACAACATTACACCCATTTATAACAATCATTCAGGTTCCCACACTTAACATATGAACAGACCATGACATTCCCCTCACCATCAAATAAACCATGATAGCCAATGAGGTATGGTTTTCATATCTCCACATACAAGTGAAATTAGCTTTGGGAATGAGAGAGCATGTCAGACTGTATTGTTAGAGTCCGTGTTCTCTCAAGCTCCCTTGTCAGTTGGAGCAAATATCACACAATGCATTCGTGACCCAAACACGAAAATGTCAGCACAACAAACAGATGGCTGGTTTACTGAACTGTCACCCTAGATGTGTTTACAGGCAGACTGAACTTTAGAGCAAAATCACCGCTTCCTTCAAGTACGAAAAAGAAATAAAAAAATCAGCAAATGTGCTATACTTGTTGTACTTACAGACACAGACATTACAGAGCATTTAACTCTTTCAGTGTTCATTGCATCTCATATGCATTATCTGAAAAATGTAAATTAATTATAAAGTTCATAATTGTTTACCATTCACAACTTTCGAAGATATAATAAGCAAGACACAAACTCATCTAATCTTCGACAAAGGTCAGGTATGGAGGACATGCAAACTTCACCCAGACAGAGTCCAAGGGTTAGGATCTCTGGAGCTGTGCAAGTTTACATATATTGGGTTAAGTCCCAGATCTGCAACATTTCCAATTTTGTGCCCTTGAGCAAAGCTCTTAACCCTCAGTTGCTTAGACTGTGCTTTACAAAATTTTATCACTTGTAGGTTGTTCTGGATAAGGGCATCTACCGAATGTTTATTCCTATCACATATTTGGAGGTAGGTCTTACCATCAGCATCTATGGCACAGAAAGCTTGGTGGGGCACATAATCACTAGGCAGAGTCCAACCGGTCTGGGAAACTACACACAAACCTACTTGCTGAATCAATCCAAACACAAACAATCTCACTAGTGAAATCATAAACCTACACAGCAACGTAAAGCTGAAATTAGCAGAAGTGGATACCGGAATATGAGTGACATAATAATTTATTTAATTTGTGTCTTGATGTATATAGGTATATATAGGTATAGCTGTGTATATATAGGTGTGCTTACCTAGTTATATTAACACACTTGAGTGTATGTATAGATATATATTAATATAACACTATATATCTGTGAATATACTTGTGTTATATATTTATTTTTATTCCGTTAATACATGTATATATTAAAAATTATTTATTCTTTCACACTTTTTTCTATTACTATGTGCACTACTAGCACTTTGCTGCTATACCTGTCAGTTTCTTCATTGTGGGACTAATAAGGGATTATCTTATCTTATCTTATAACACATCCAAAGTAACACTTCTGATGTGGGAAAACCAATGCTTTCCATGCCTTAACCTACAGCCAAAATAACACACCTTGCAGTAAAGCAAAATAGATTCACCAGTGACGTTGATTGCTTGAAAAGAAAAGGTGCCTGACAATCTTTCATCTTTTCAAACTTGTCGTTAACATTTCTGTCTAAGTAGAAAAATCCATGAATGAATTCATTTTCATTACTGTGGTGACTATGGCTAGCAATGCCGATACCATAAACAATGTTTACTAAACATCTTGACATAGATCTACTTAAATCTATTTTTTTTATTGGCTGCTTTCAGCATGAGGCCAACATGAATGTGTCCCACAGCTCATTACTGAAAGTGCATCAGCACATGCACTCTGTTCTGTCAACCACTCACTAGGTTTAGATGGATGCTAAGGGGCCGACCCCGTGTTCACCAACCAAAGACTGCTAGGTGCAGGAAGATATACAGAAACAGGTACAGGAAGATGTTTGGAATGTTTCGAACAGCAATTCCGTTGTCATATGTAATAAAGGCACTACAATATTAGTTATGAATATTAGTAAGAAAAAATATATATATATTTCTTGTTACACTGAATCATTGATCATGTTGTGCACTGCTCCACACCCGCTGGCCCCTAATGCAGAGACGCGCCTGGGTCTTATAAAATTATCCATATTAGGTCTCTTGACTGAAGAATCTTATACAAGTTTTAATGTAATTAACAAAATATTAATCTAAAACAGATACCGATATTGTACTGTCTCAAATTTAGCCAAATAAAACGGTAGACCAGTGACTACAACAGCAGGTTTCAATAATTATTTTTCAACAGAGTAACATAATGTGCAGTGTTTACATGAATAAGCTAAATTACATTTACATTACATTTACAGCATTTAGCAGACTCCCTCTTCTAGAATGACTTACAATTAAGCTCAGCAGATGAAGATTCAGGGGCTTGCTCAAGGGCTCAACAGTGGCAGCTGGGCAGAGCCTCACAAGTCACAACTTTTCTGTCAAGAGTCCAGAGCCGTAACCATTGAGCCCTGTTCACAGATTAAAATAGTCCAGTCTACAACTGTACAGTGAATTAAAACTTTGTTTGTTTGTTTTTTAACTATTTATATTTTTGTATCCTGGCCCTAATCAATGGGACAATCAATGTTCCACATTGCAATTTTAACAAGACCCTTATTGCTTGGAGACTTCACAGTCACTTGATGTCGATTGTAATCTTTCTACTGGTAGAGATACTATCACCTTGTTTCAAAGCTGACATTCTGAATTTAAATGCTGATGTTCACATTCAGATGAGCATGTCCACCAGAGCCCAGCAGAGAACAGAGGTGCCTACATGGCTTTTTATTGCAACATGAAGAAAGAGCTCTTTGAGAGGTTTGCCAGCAGAATGCCTTTTTTCCCTGGCCACACGCGCTCAAACAGAACCTTCTTTGACAAGTCTCTTAAATGCTGGTCCATTTCCTCAAGCTATTTTTTATTATTTTTTCCTCTTGCAATTATTATCACTGACATGATGTAAAACATTTTAAAAAACGGCTACCACATGGTTTAGGACTACAAAGTATCTGGTGTAAAAAAAACACTGCACTTTGTTTTTAAACTAAGTCCTGTTTCTTCCTTGTAATGATAGTGACAGATCACACTACCGTCTGTAGATCGAGAAAGAACCCCAGTCAATTTAAACTTCAAAAGGAAGCTCTTTGATTCGCTGAAGGCAGGTGCAATGTTCTGCATCTCTTTTTTCTGGCATTCTCTTCCCCCTCTGACTTTTTATTCCTCTACTGCAGCAGAGTTGGCCTGCGTTTATGCCTGCATGTGAGGGAGATGTTCATTTATTCATGCTGCCATGCAGCAGTGTTCAGAGGAAAGTGAACGGAATAAGGCGACCAGGGTAAACCTCAAATCTCACAATCTCTCTGTTCCTCTTCATCTACAAGCGCACTGCAGTGTGACCAAGAACATCATCAGCCCTACACACTCACACAGGCACACACCTAACAACATGTCCCTGATATTATTCAGATGGCTACCCCCATGTTGCTATGATCTGTGCTCGTCTTCATGCCCCATGCATTTTCTCTCTAGGTCTATTCAAAATTGTATGCTAATATTCAAGCTTGTGTGCTAATTTTAAAAATACATATAACATTGACGTTTATCTAAGTGCAAGACATATTATTACACGGAGACACCTATGAAATAACATGATAAATGTGGTCCTTAATAATACACTCACCAGCCATTTTATTAAGAACATTACTGTGAACTGCTCAGACCTTCTCATCCAGCCAACTGTGTGTGTTCCAAAGCTGACACTGATAAAGGTGTGAAGAACAGCCAAGAAGCAAGTGCCATTACGCACAGAATAAAATGATAAACAGTTTACCTACAGTGTAACTGCACATAAACAACTATGTGAATACCACATGCAATTTGTCTATCACCCAAACACTATGTGGTGGTCCTATGGTGGTGCAACCGTTATGGTGGCTGCCACTTGGATAGATTAGAACGAATACCAACCAATGCACTGCAGTCAATAACCGTATACATACAAAGTGCATCTGATAAAATGTATGCGGTATATGCACCCAGTGAACTGTAAATCCGGTGTATATGACTTTATATGAGCTCATCTCTGTCACAGACTAATATTAATAGTGAAAGTATAGAGAAAGTAGGCGCCACACTATCCCTGAAATCCCTGAACTAGCTGCGCGAATCCTTGTAATCATCAGCCATTTTTTTTCCTACTAAAGATATAGTATTTTCTGCCAAGCATGTCCTTGATGTCATCCTGGGATTTTCTTTTTGTAAAGACATAATAAAGCACCAGGGCTCTTCATAAACATTTGACAGCAAAGTTTAAGGCACAGAACAAAGCATGTGAAACACTTATCTAACAAGATTTTTAGGCAGCATGGTGGCACAAGCGTTTAGTGCGGTCACTGCACAGGTCCAGAAATTCGATCCAGTTCGATCCTGACCTTGGACTCCACCTGCGTTTAGTTTGTATGTCCTTCACGTGGGTTTTTCTCCAGGTACTCTGGCTTTCTCCCGCATTGCAAAGCGTTAAGTTAACTGGTCACTCTAAAATTGATCCAGCATGAAAGTGTCTGAGTAGTATAGATGTAACCTTGCTCCGGTTGTGAATAGCCATTGATGTTGTGACTTTAAATAAGAAAATAAATCCAAATTAGCAATTTTGTATGGAAATGCCTGTTTAAGCCTGCAAAAAAATAAAAGACATTTGGTTTACATGATTGACCACATAGTGTTTGGGTGATAGACAAATTGCAGCACCAGAGTGACTTTGATGTGGTATTCACATGGTTGTTTATGATTGAGTGTTTTATGTCAGGGGTGAGGAGTGTCATAATAAATGGCCAAAGATGCAATCAATTTGGTGATAAGCTTGGAATATAAATATTATATTTGTATCATGTTTATATTGTTATCTGAAAGTTATGTATGCTTCTTTTTAGCAGGGGTGGTGTAATTCATTACAAACTACACAAATTTTATTATTCAATTATTATAAACTGTATTACATTCATCATATTATATTTTCCTCACACCAATGTACTCCACATGACAAAAGTATGTGGACACCTGAACATATAAATAGCTGCATGCTAACAGCGTCCAGCAGTCGGGAAACGCTTTCCACTATAATTTGGAATATGGCTGGGAAGTCTGTTGTTATTCAGCCACAAAGCATAAGTGAGCATGAGCACTAATTCGGGGAAATAAGGCCTGAATCACAGTTGACGTTCCAATTCATCTGAAAGGTATTGAATCATTTTGAGCTTGGGGGTCCGTGCAAGCTCTTCCACACCAAAGGTTCAGGATCAGGCAATTATTACTTCTGCACCAAACTTTACAATATTCAGGCAGGCATTTGCCAAACCAATTTTTGACTGGCTGATGGTGAGACCTGAGCTATCTGTCCAAAGAACATCTGCTGACATTGTTACACCACTCCAACCAAGTTCTAGCATTGTGCATGGTGACCTTAGTATTGTATGCCACAAGAACATGAAAACTCCACTCCACAAATGAGTGATTTACAACTGAGGACAAACTGTTTGTATTCCCTACATCCATCAGTATTAAGCAGTCCCATTCTATGAGCTTGTGTGGCCTAAAACTTTGTGGCTGAGCTATTGTTGTTTGTAGACATTTCTACTTTACACTTACTGTTGACCAGGGCATCCATATCAGGACAAACATTAGATGAAATGACTTGTTTGAAAAAGGCATTATCACAGATTCTGCTACTCGTGTTTGTCGAAGGAAATTGCATGGTGCATGTTTGATATTATGTACCTGCTGGAAATTGTTAGTCCTGAAATAGCCAAACCCAAATACACTTTCTTTTTAAACGTTTGGAAGCAATAAAAAAAATCTTAGGTTTGGAAAGAATTATATTTCTTTATAAAATATAGCTGAGAGATGAATATAGCTTGAAATAGATTGAATTCATCATTCACATATGACTGAAACAAGACATTACTTCAGTGTCTTAATGACAGTAAACACCAACTGTTAATAAATAAAACAAAACC
Organism: Ancistrus triradiatus; assembly: GCA_025084515.1. Taxonomy (NCBI): domain Eukaryota; kingdom Metazoa; phylum Chordata; class Actinopteri; order Siluriformes; family Loricariidae; genus Ancistrus; species Ancistrus triradiatus. The sequence goes on along the minus strand of JAJAGP010000810.1, from coordinate 78,225 downwards.
TGTTATTCAGTTCAATAAAACAATTAATTCCTTGGCTTTCCTTGGTCACAAGGTATGTAGGTCTGTTCTGGGTTCAGGGAAAAGAGCAGACCCCTATTGATCTTTTGTGAAAGTTTCACTCTTAAGGGCAAAGAAATTGACCTACATGCCAGTCACACCTATGGGAAGAGATACAGAAGGCATGGATTAAAGCTTCTTCTAAAACTGACAGCTAAAGGACAAATGTCTGGCTATAACTACTGAAAATAAAGCATTCTATGACGAATACAGCACATGACATTTAATAACATAAAAATAACATGTTATGACACTGGAATTGTATGGGCTGTAATATTTGACCAGTTGAATGCTAACTTTATTAAAAAATATAGTAAAATGTCAATGTGATTCTACACTTTTTAACTTGGTTATGTAGTACTAAATTGCCTCTCTTCACACTGGTCTCATATATGACTGTATTAGTGCAAGTTCTCATTAGAAAAAAGTAGATGAACGGGAACACTGCAAAAGATGATCAATCAAAATTAATAAGATGTACTTAATGGGAGCAAAAGATCAGAGCAAAGTGAATATTTTAACACCACCTCACAATTAAATGGACAAGAAATCTTCTAAGAATGCTAATTAGCTTTATTAAATACATCATTGCTATTTTAAATTAAGTGCCTGGTGCATTATGAAACAAAATTAATATTTGTGCAATACCTGATTGGGCTGTTTTAACTCTACTGCTAGAATTAGCATCTCCCATTGATAGTCACGCACTTATCATGCCATTTCACTGCTATAATTGTTATGTAAATAACAATTTGAGGAGCATGGACATTTCATTTCAGTTGCCCGGTATGAGTCACACACTTGGCATTTTGGTAGAAAGAACCATATTTTAAACGCTCTAATTGTTGAGAGTGTTTAACAAGGCAGACTGTTGTCTGACAGATAGCAATGAGATTTGAGATAATATCTCTGTTCTGAGGGAATACTCTTGTTCAGATAAAAAGAGACATGGTACTGCCATGACATTATGCTTCATCGTTCTCTGGGCACTTCTGTCCCCTGGTTCTGAAATCCCTGAATTAATGGAACGATTTTTTTGGCTGAGACCAAGAAGCTACTTCAGCTCTTGCCAAAATTTCTCTTGGATACATTCAAAACATCAACTCATGAACCCACCCTAGAGCTCTATATAACAAATGCAACCCAAATTCAAATAGCACTATAGATAGGAGGGAAACAGCCAGGTTACTAAAGATACACAGCATTTCAGTTCATATATGAAATCGCCAGAAAATGGCAGTGACAAATTGCTGAAGTAAGGCCTCCAACGGTAATCAGTTCCTGACTAAAAGCGCTGTCCAGAAGCCCACCTCATTCTCTCAATCTTGAACCTGACTTTTAGAGGAAGCAGTTAAGAGTGAGTATGTGTATTGCAGAAAGCACACAAGCAAACGGCAGCAGAGCCTGACCCATTTTCATACACTCTAGAGGAGAGATGAGAATCTAGCTAGAGGCTTGAAGCAAGATAATGGTCCCTGAATATGAGAGAAGTAGGTACAAAGGTGGGAGTCTAAGTCTCCCCCAAGTCCCTCCTCATTCATCACTGAATAAGCACATCACCAAAAATGTAACCACAACTAGTAGGCTAAAAACTTTTCACCCTGACAATGGTTTGTAGTCTTTATGTCAGTCAACTTCAATGTAACAACACCCGAGGGTGACTTGCAGGTAACATGTCTCAGATGATCGTCCATAATTACTGCTATTACATTTCACCAGTGCCTGTGTCAAAACCATGAAAATTACTTTTTAAAGCAAATGTTCTTCCTCTCTATTCCCCTTGCTTTGTCTGCAGGCTCCATCACCTTTTCATCTTGCAATGAAAGGGTTTTTTATTTGTTGCCTCTATGCTTGTTCTCCTGCTGAGCTCTCCTGCATGAAGCAGCTTTTGTTTCCTCTTCCCTAAATTATCTATTTTCCACTTCCTATAAATATTTATAAGCAGCAACAGTTCTGCGTTTTTGTGATTGAAATCTTGAGCAATACAAGAGAAGAAGTCAGTAAAGCCTTCTTATATCAGATATTAGCATTTGCCAAAGTTTACATCACAGGCCTCATGTTAAAAAAATTCTATACTTGAAGGTTTCTTGTTAAAAATGGTTCTCCGAATTGTTTATTTTATTTGGACCTTATCTTGTGAGTGCTTTAAAGGCTTGATGTACAGTCCCAATAGCATAAAATGTCTTAATGTAAATGCCAGGAATAAATTAAACTGAATAAAAAAATGTTTTTACCCCTATCAGACTAAACCACATAGAGTGGGGCAAAAACGTATTTAGTCAGCCACTGATCATGCAAGTTCTCCTACTTAGAAAGATGAGAGAGGTCTGTAATTTTCATCATAGGTACACTTCAACTATGAGAGACAAAATGAGAAAAAAAATTTCCAGGAAATCACAATGAAGGATTTTTTTAAAAATTAATTGTAAATTATGGTGGAAAATAAGTATTTGGTCAATAACAAAAGTTAACTCAATACTTTGTAACATAACCTTTGTTGGCAAAGACAAACGTCAAACATTTCCTGTAAGTCTTCACCAAGTTTGCACACACTGTAGCTGGTATTTTGGCCCATTCCTCCATGCAGATCTCCTCTAGAGCAGTGATGTTTTGGTTCTGTCGCTGGGGAACACGGGACTTTTCAACTCCCTCCACAGATTTTCTATGGGGTTGAGGTCTGGAGACTGGCTAAGCCACTCCAGGACCTTGAAATGCTTTTTACGGAGCCACTCCTTCGTTGCCCGAGCAGTGTGTTTGGGATCATTGTCATGCTGGAAGACCCAGCCACGTTCCATCTTCAATTATCTCACTGATGGAAGGTTTGGGTTTTGGCTAAAAATCTCACGATACATGGCCCTGTTCATTCTTCCCTTAACACGGATCAGTTGTCCTGTCCCCTTTGGAGAAAAAACAGCCCCCAAAGCATGATGTTTCCACCCCCATGCTTCATAGTAGGTATGGTGTTATTGGGATGCAACTTAGCATTCTTCTTTTCTACAGTTCTATTTTGGTTTCATCTGACCACATGATATTCTCCCAATCCTCTTCTGGATCATCCATATGCTCTCTGGCAAACTTCAGACGGGCCTGGACATGTACTGGCTTAAGCAGGGGGACACGCCTGGCACTGCAGGATCTGAGTCCCTCTCGGCGTAGTGTGTTACTGATGGTAGCCTTTGTTACTTTGGTCCCAGCTCTCTGCAGGTCATTCATCAGGTCCCTCCGTGTAGTTCTGGGATGTTTGCTCACTGTTCTCATGATCATTTTGACCCCACGGGATGAGATCTTGTGTGAGGCCCCAGATCAAAGGAGATTATCAGTGGTCTTGTATGTCTTCCATTTTCTTACAATTGCTCCCACAGTTGATTTATTCATATCAACCTGCTTGCCTATTGGAAATTCACTCTTCCCAGCCTGGTGCAGGTCTACAATTTTCTTCCTGATGTCCTTCGACAGCTCTTTGGTCTTGGCCATGGTTGAGTTTGGAGTCTGACTGTTTGAGGCTGTGGACAGGTGTCTTTCATACAGATAACGAGGTCAAACAGGTGCCATTAATACAGGTAATGAGTGAAGAACAGAAGAGCTTCTTAAAGAAGAAGTTACAGGTCTGTGAGAGCCAGAAATCTTGCTTATTTGTGGGTGACCAAATACTTATTTTCCACCATGATGTACAATTAAATTACTTTTCTTTAAATCCTACAGTGTGATTTCTCATTTTGTCATAGTTGAGATGTACCTATGATGAAAATTACAGACCTCTCATCTTTCTAAGTAGGAGAACTTGCACAATCAGTAGCTGACTAAATACTTTTTTGTCCCGCTGTATACAACAGTAAAACACATACAAAAAAGTAATCCAGCCTAAAACAAACCTTATTCAAGACATATTACCCACCTTCATTTATGTATTACATAACATTACTTTACTACAAAATACACCAAGAGTCAAAAAATATTACACTATATGCATTTTGCTCAACTAAGGGTGTTACAAGTACCCTCAGCAAGTACCAAGTACTTGTTGGAAATGATCAAGTTCGTTGAGAGAGAGTCATTTCTGAAGTTTAGCTCACAGTCCTCTTCTAATAGAGCTCTCACGGTCATCGCCAGGCGACTTTCCTATCCTAGCACAGTGTGATGTTGAATCTTGCCGAACCACCTGTGACTCAACTTCAACCTCACATAAAAGTCAAAGACAAAAGTCAATTTTCTGCATCTGCCTTTGTATCCACTGTGCTATTCAATCTGGCCGTCAAAAAGACACAGGTCACCAGCCTTAGGGTTCTTGAAGCCAAAGAAAAAAAAAAACAGAACTGTAATGTTTGTGCTAGAATATCTATCTCTCTGCTGCAGGCTGCACTCTGACAGGTAACTCTACCAGACAGTCCATTTTAACACATCATTCTAATGACTATTCACAGTTAGTGATCAGCTGCAAGTGCACTGGGTATTCCATCTTTATTATTCATTGTGGCTTCATTCTGAATATTTCCACCATATTAGTTCACCCTAATATTTTATGAAAACCTAAAGTTTTCTTTTCAAGTATTTTCTAGTATTGTTGGTCACCCCCACTGTTTTCAAATTAATGAAATTATTGTGCAGCTTGGTAGTATAACATAAAGAAAATGCGTGTCTGTTTTTATTGCTAACATTTACATTCCATATTATATACAGCCATATTTTTATAGGCAATCAACTGCTGCTGCAAGCATTCACTGCAGCATATATTAAATGTGCATTGCTTAATAATAAACTTGCAAAGAAAAAAGCAAAGCACTACAGATACAAAACAATTCAATTAAAAAATATATTCTTTGTCATCAGCCCTCCTGGTCAGCATCGAGGTGGGCGTGGTGTCCTTGTTGGCTCCCAGCATGCATTGCAGGTCAAGCATTCGGGTTTATTTTTCTTATTTTTTTAGGGCTAAAAATGCCATTTAGTTATATGGGTTTTATTGCATTTTTATACATTTTGAGCAACTTATTCAGTTACTGTGTGTTTATCACATTCTCCTACATTTCAGGAAATCATTGGAAGCATTCAAAGTGGGGTATCTCCCTCCTTCCCATTCTCAGGTCAATCCTGGCATTGCTTTCAGTTCTTTTAAGAGCTATTTACCGTACTTATAAACAAGTTTGAAATAAAACTCCATTATGTGCAACAATATAATTAGCTCAGAAAACAGCTCATGTAGCTGCTAATGCCCCAGAATTGCTAGAGGAAATGCAGGTGCCAGGACACATACAACCACGATCACATATTTTGGGAATGTTCAAATATTCAAACAATTTCGGACAGTATAAAGGAAGCTCTACAGCATATATTTAGAAAGGAGATTCCTACCAGTAGTAAGGTACTATATTTGGGGTATATTCACCTTGATGTAGGACAAATTGAATATTTAATGGCTATGCTTTTAACAGCTAGTAGAAAGACACTGACGCAGGAATGGTTACAACCAGAAGGACCAACTACAGATGACTGGTTAGAAGCAACTAAGCAGAATTAGATACTGGAATAGATAGCTTTCTCAGTAAATATTAGAGTGAATGTATTTAGAAAGCATTGGAGTAAATGGATAAGGTATTTAGAAAAAAATAAGATCAGAAGTGATAACAAGAATATGTATAGAAAGTGACAACTGACTTATTATTTTAATCACAAAGGAAAATGCAAATGTATAACTATGTTTATGTAAGGTTGAATAATGTTATTAAGGAAAAGAACAAGGTCAAAAGCATTATTAAATAGATATAAAGAAAAGAAAACTTTGATATATTTTACTTGCAATACCTCTATAAAAAGAAAAAAATCCATTATATGCAATATTTCTGGTGTTCCCATGTCTTCTTTGATGCTAAATTATATTGTTAATTTAGCATATGTTTTCCTGCAAACAAGCCTGAAAATCATCCTTTACTTGGTGACTGGCTAAAATCTACAGAAGAAGATCACAAAAAGGTCAGGAATTACTTGTTTATTTATAGGACACATTTCATAAAGTCTAACATTAGTTAGTTAGCTACAGTTGTGTATGACCATGTGAGGGATGCTGCATATTCCCTGTTTCAACACAGTCTTATTAGCTTAGCAATGCTACACACACCTTCCTTATAATGTTTAGGGAGTTATTTTCTTGCTCAATTTGGGATTGGCCTTATAATTTATAAGATGATCTAAAATTGTAAAGTTGCTTTGAGACAATGTTCCATAATAAGAAACACTGTAGAAATAAAACTGACTTGACTTAAAAAAAAAATTGATTTCTTTTTGTTAACAAAATTTCATATGAGCATATGCCTTGATACAATAAATCATATGGTTATAATTCTTGACTTGTTTTCCTATTGCTATTCATTGTTAGGCAATGATTATGTTATTTGTCCACCAGTCCTATATATATATATATATATATATATATATATATATTAGAATTTTGTATATTTCTGCATGAATATGACCTGTTACTTTCCTCCGTGGGCGAGCAAGAACTATATCGCCCACAATCCCGTGCGGCAGGCAATATGGCCACGGCCGTATCTCGAAACTCGCATTTTGGACCATATGCTACGTTCGGAATTACAATCTAGTCATGTGGCGAACATGCTTTGTTTGGATCATGCGCTATATTTTGCTAAGACACTATTGTTATGTGCCGCGTCCGGAGAGGGATTTCCCCGTGGTGGGCTACCGGAACTACATCGCCCACAATCCCATGCGCAGGCAACATGGCTGCAGTCTCACCTGGAACGCATTCACGCTCATCAAGAACGGTATTTATGCTCTTGGAGTGATCTTTGTTGGTCGTCGAACACTCCTGGGGAGGATAACAATGGTCTTGAATTTCCTCCATTTGTACACAATCTGTCTGACTGTGGATTGGTGGAGTCCAAACTCTTTAGAGATGGTTTTGTAACCTTTTCCAGCCTGATGAGCATCAACAACTCTTCTGAGGTCTTCAGAAATCTCCTTTCTTCGTGCCATGACACACTTCCACAAACATGTGTTGTGAAGAACAGACTTTGATAGATCCCTGTTCTTTAAATAAAACAGGGTGCCCACTCACACCTGATTGTCATTCCATTGATTGAAAACCTCTGACTCTAATTTCACCCTCAAATTAACTGCTAATCCTAGAGGTTCACATACTTTTGCCACTCACTAATAAGTAATATTGGATCATTTTCCTCAATAAATAAATGACCAAGTATAATATTTCTGTCTCATTTGTTTAACTGGATTTTCTTTATCTACTTTTAGGACTTGTGTGAAAATCTGATTATGTTTTATGTCATATTTCTGCAGAAATATAAAAAATTCTAAAGGGTTCACAAACAAGCACCACTGTATATACCATCTTATCCCAGTGTGTCATGTTTATAACCTCAATTCAGTGTAATTTATGGCTAAAATGGCACTATTATGTAAATAGAGTACAATCTTTGACTCTTTCACATTCTATAACCTACAACTATACAACAAAGCCTTCATGGCAAATGTTCTTAAGACACAGATGTACAGCCCACACTTCCGTGCATTAAGCTTACTATTAGTATAATACCAGTCTATACTATACACTATAACACCACTCTGTGACTTGCTTTTCCACCATAAACACATTAAACTTTTTTTAATTTGAATGCTACTAACACAGCGGTATGAATAGACAGAGGACCAAGCACAATACCACATAAATGCTGTTGAATTCTCCTTAATGGCATACAAACAGGGAGCTCAGTTAATGGTCCATAACACACTGAATGAACTAGACACACTTACAATCTCTGAGTTCATCTGAGTCACACAGTGATTACTGAGATATCATTAGTCAAGAATATGGACACAAATGCATAAATGCTCCCACCTGTACCACCTTAATACATCATATTCTGCACTTTGGGACTCAGAATAACTATGTGTCTGTCAAAACAAGACCTTTAACCACTTAATAGTCATGATAAATAAATAAATTAATTAATAATAAAGGCATACTGTTTCCTCATCTGAATATACTCTGACTGTATTATTTTATCTTATGCTACAGTATTTGTGTACCATCAGCAATGCCCAATAAAAAACAGTTACTGTTTTATCACCGTCTCATTTTCGTTTGATAAACAATTCAATTCTTATTCATCAAACATTACTGTATGAATCATTGTTTTATCTACTGGACCTGTGGAACAAGTACTGGTTAAAAGTTTGAAAACATCTGCTTTTCATTCCTTTTTTTTCTTTATTTTAACTATTTTATTCACCTTACAGGTCTATAAAAGCATTGAGGCAATACAGTAATACAAATCAAATATTTCACAGAACTGTTTAATTACTCAAAATTATTTTAAGTTGTAGACTCTTGACAATAGTCCACTTTTGCTTTGATGGCAGTATTGCAGACTCTTGACATTCTTCCAGTGGTATGACTTCCAGAGGTAGCCAATTGGAATTCCTCTCCAGCAATCCTGAAGGTGTTCCCAAAAGTTATGTGGAAAATTGTGCTGCCTTGACCTTACTTTTTGATCAAACTCGTTCCAAACCAGCTCTATAGACTTCAGATTGTGTGACTGTGGTTACCAGGTCATCTGTCACAGCAGTCCATCTCATTTCTTTTTCGTAATACATTTTTACCCAAACTTAGGGTCATTATCTTGTTAGGAACTGAATAACTGTCCAATAACAGCACCACCCTCATGCTGCACATTGGGGGCCACACATGATGGCATCATCCATTCACTGACTAAGCATCTCACAAAAGCACGATGATTGGTGCCAAAAATGGCGAATTTCCTTTGTTTTAGTGTAGACTGGTTATATTCTTTTGCCCAACCAATCTTTTCCCTCTGTTGACATCCCTCAATTCTGCCAGATGAACCTGATTCATGCAATATGCCTTTAACACTTGATGTTAAGATGTTTGCTGCTAGGGTTCACTGTGTGAACGGGGGTCGGACCCAAGCGCAGGTAGCTAGAACTATAAATAAGCCCTGCTATTGGGGTTGAGGAAAGGTTTGGTGTGCTTAAACGGGACTGGGAGCACTTTACAAGAATAGGAACATATATGTATATGCATGCATACACATATATAAAGTGGGGCAAAAAAGTATTTAGTCAGCCACTGATTGTGCAAGTTCTCCTACTTGATGAGAGAAATCTGTAATTTTCATCCTAGGTACACTTCAACTATGAGAGAGAAAAAAAATCCAGGAAGTCACACTGTAGGATTTTTAAATAATTTAATTGTAAATCATGGTGGAAAATAAGTATTTGGTCACCCACAAACAAGCAAGATTTCTGGCTCTCACAGACCTGTAACTTCTTTAAGAAGCTCTTCTGTCCTCCACTCCTGTGTTAATGGCACCTGTTTGACCTCGT